>CM051260.1:54151487-54506487 GCA_027921565.1 Artemia sinica | reverse complement strand
GAGGTAGCTTAGACAATAGTATATGTACTACTGGGACTTTCCGAACGACTTTCAATTGATCTAGTCCTTCATCTTTTGGATCCCAATATTCTTCAAAACTGAAATTAGTAGCAACATTTTCAAGTAGAAGGAAATGCTTATATTTGTATAATTAAAATTTTTGTCTACAACTCAGTATCATAAATGCTTCAACATCAATAGATTTTTAAACTTCAACAAGATAAATATTGTATATTTAAAATACTTTTAATGAAACAATTACAATCACGAACGTTTTCAATGAGTTAGGAGGATGTTTTCCATGTTATTATGTTGCAAAAGACATAGCTAATCGGAAACAAACAAGTTCAAGTTCAATCATTTTATTATTAACATATACATGTATATAATTAACATAGGCCCATGGGGAGACAAGCTCGAAAAACTAGGCCTAGACAAAGATACAATAAGAAATTACACTACAATACAAAGATAAACATGACGGTAAAGATACAATAATACAACAATAATATGAAAGTAGAAGCTAGCCCAGGATCGATAAATAAACATAAAAAAAAATTCAATATGATTAAATATAAATTAATACTAGAAGGTAGCCGAGAGGCCCACATTCACCCAGAACAACAAACCAAACAAATAACTTATGTCCTTTTAGAAAGATGCTTAATCAAAAGTAATCCTGAACTAAATGAAATTTAAGATTCCTTTTTATTAAATGGATAGAAGAAAATTTACCAATAAGATCCTTGTGAGCATCCCAGCACCGGGCTATTGACACTAACGGAGCGAATTTAGATATCTCAGTACTATACTTGTCAATGTAGATACTCTTTTTTTGTCGCGTTATAATGATGTAAATCTTGTGATTGGGAGAACAAACTTTGATTGAGGTAATTTGGCGGTAATTTCTTAATGTCATAATTAAATTTGAAAATAATTGCTCCAAAAGTAAATTGTTGAGAAACTGTAAGTATATCTAGATAAGTATATAAAGATGCTGCAGAAGACTTATTTGGAAGTGCAATAAGCGATGGAATAAAACGTTTCAGGATTCTTAGGGCTTTATTTTGTAAAATCTGCATTGGTTTAATATGGCTTTTAAATGTAGATAAATATACTAGGGAACAATAATTAATATTAGACTAAATCAGGGCAAAATAAATGCTTCGTAGAGCAGAGTAGGGCAAATAATGCTTCAACCTCCGCATTAAACCAACATAACTTGAAATCTTTAAGCGTATATTTTGAATGTGTGTTTTAAAAGATAATCTTTCATCAATCACAAGTCCAAGGTACTTTATCATTTTCATCCGAAATATTGATAATAGATACTTTGAAGAAGTAACCCGGGTAATACGAGGGCATATATTTGACTTTCTGCCGTAAATTATGAAATTAGTTTTTGATAAATTCAAAGCAATAAAATTTGAAGAAAACCAATCAAGAACATTAGAAAATGCAGTATCAAGTTTTGCCTCCAACTCCTCGTCATTCCTCTCAGAAATTGAAACTGCCGTATCATCAGCAAAATGTTTGCTGAGGCATGGGATTGTCAAAGCGCGGTGAAGATCATTTATATGAATTAGAAAAAGCAAAGGACCTAGGACAGAGCCCTGAGGTACCCCAACCATCGAGGACTGAGGAACAGGCGAAGAGAGGAAATTACCTCTATCTATTTGTTGCTTTCTCTTATCAAGATAAGATTTAACTAGATCCAACGCCGGACCGCGCGCATCACAATTATCCAATTTACGAAAAAGAATACAATGGGATATTGTATCGAATGCTTTTTTAAAATCTAAATATATTGTTGCTGGAATTTTACCTCTATCTAAGCATTCATGAATATACTGGATGAGAGCAATGATAGCATGTTCAGCATTGTGTCCAGACCTAAAACCAAACTGGGAATTTGTGAAAAATTAGACGATTTAAGAAAGTCATAGAACCTCCAATAAATTGCCTTCTCAAATATTTAGGAAATGCTGAGAAAACAGAAATAGGGCGTTAATTTGATGGGTTTTCAGGAGAGTCACCTTTGTGAAGTGGAATTATCCTCGCTTCTTTAAAAGCAGACGGGAAAACTCCAGTTTTAAACGAAAGATTAATTATATGCTCTAATGGTAGAATTACTACAGGCAATATTTCTTTAAGAATTGTAGAACTAGACCCGTCAATTCCCGCTGAATTACCTGGATTTAGATCACACACTATTTTTGTTATTTCAGACTGAAAAATAGGCCCAAGAAAAATTGAATTACTTTGAGGAGATCGAAGGTATGAAGAAAAATGTTTGTTACTACGTGGATCAAACTGGTTCAATACTGATGAAACAATTTTCTCTCCTATACTAGCGAAATAAGTATTCAAAATATCAGCCACTTTCTCCAATTTGTTAGGAGTCGATCCATTTTCTACTAATAACTTCAGGAAACTTAGAATTCCTTTGTTTTTTTATAGAATTAATTAAAGACCACGTTTTACGAGGAGAATTTTGAGCTTCTTCGAAAGACTTTATAATACCTATGTTTCGACAATCGTATCAGTGCGGTTGATTTATTTTTGAAAATTTTGAAATTTTTAATATTATAATCAGTTGGATTCTTTAACTGCTTTTTAAATAACTTATTTTTTTCTAAACTGATATAAAAATTCCAGACGTTATCCACGGCCTTATAGGAAATTTTTCTCTGCAAGTTTTCTTCGTAACAAATGGGCAACTAGAATCAAGGCAGCAATTGAAATTTCTTAGGAAAGTATCATTTGCCATATCTGTATCCTCCGTGAATATTACATCCTGCCAATCCAACAGACCAAGGCTTTTATTCAGGTGCTTTAATGTAATTTAATTTATTAACCGTACTTGACGTTCCTTACTTACCTGCGGTATTTTATAAGTAAAAGCTAAATCTGAAACAAGCTGGAAATGATCCGATATATCACTTAAAACAACAAAATTTGCTTTAATTGGTAAAGATGAAAAGACAGCAGCCATATGGCTGCTGTCTTTTACATCTTAATTAATTTAAACATCTTAAATAATTAATTTAAGATGCATCTTAAATTAGCTGCAGATACATCTTAATTAATTTAAATGGTCGGCATTCTTAGGAACCAATTTATCTAAAAGGCCAATCCAAAAAGTTATCGATAGTGTGAATCTAACTTAATATAAATAACTCAGTTTAAGAGGTTATGAATAATAATAAAAAACCAGTGGTGTCAATTGGTTGAGGGAGTAGAGTTGTCCCTTCTCCTGGATTTTAAAGGAGTGAAAAATCCCCATTGCTGGTGTTATCATTGAAAATTTTTGAAAAACAGCAATATAATCACCTGCCCCCCACATTTAAAATATATATATATATATATTATATATATATATATATATATATTATATATATATATATATATATATATATATATATATATATATATATATATATATATATATATATATATATATATATATATATATATATATATATATATACTATATAATATATATATATATATATATAATATTATATATATATATATATATACTATATATATATATATATATATATATATATATATATATATATATATATATATATGATATGTTACCCCCCCCCATATTTTCGTGAACTGACGCTACTGTGGACAACACATAAATGATGAAAATCATTTAAGTATGGAAGTGTTAGGATTTTATTCTATTTAGAAAGCCTCAAAGCCTTAACCATAAACCGCAAAAATAAACTATCAGCTTCCAATATTTTACTTGATATGAGTACGGTATTATATTCCTATGAATTATAAGCTTTTATAATTTCATAAGCTGTGTAATTATACATGGATTTCAGTCTAGTTATTGACAACTTATGGTCAAGCCACACTATAATCCCACTTCTTGATAAGATAAAAAAGAGCTGAGCATGCTTAACGTCTTTGTAACGTTGCGCTTCAGAAGTAAACAATCTAAGTGACAAGAGCTTGGTTTTAAAATCCTATTCCAACGCTACTTTGTTTCCATGTCTTTGTTGTTGTTTGTCTTGTTTTATCTTTTTGTCTTGTTTGTTTTGTCTGTTTGCGTCTTTATTTCGTCTTTTGTTTATTTTATATGTCCTTTACTTTTTTTCCACACACTATGTCTTTGTAGCCTATACTTGGTCTAACTCAGCATAAAGATACAGAAACTGTTGTATCAGGCTTCCCTATTCTCTAATAAAAAAAAAAAAAAATTCCCTTAAACCTTTGCTGTAACTGATAAATCATAAACCTCACATTTGAAAGTTGAAGACAGATCAACTCCATAGATTGCGTATGGATTATTATTGGTGCTGCTCATGTGTAATTCCATTTTTATCCACAGGTGTGGTCATAGTACGGCTTGAGCTGCATACAAGTAACTTAATTTGCAAAACTTCTTCTTTTCATTTATAAGCTTAATTACAAATTTTGGAGGAACTTCGATATAATATACAGGACGTGGCACTGGTCTAGTGCTTTACGTCCCAATAGATATTCAATTGAATATTGGCCAATTAATTGCCTAAATATTCAGACCTTGACTGACTAACTTGCTACCTCAATTAGCTAAAGAGAAAAAAACAGTTTTGAAACCGATTCATGCATTCTGACATAACTGTCCCAGGGACAGTCGTAGTTAGTAAAGTCAGTTTTGAATTTCGAAATGGAAGCCAAACATTCCAATTTTGCAAATATTTGCTTCAAATTTTCAATTGAAAAATTGGCGTTTGAATCACTAACTACATAAAGCAAGGCAAGCTAGGAAGAAATACAACCAGTTTTAAGCCCAAACTGAGCCATGGCCATACATTTATTTATGTAAGCCCCCCCCCCTCTCTACCTTTTATAAGAATTCAACCTGTAATGCACATTTCAGCATTAAAAACCAGAAACAAAACAGCAATGGAAATTGTACAAAATCCCCAACAAAGAAAAACTGTAAATGAATCCCCAATTTGATGCTAGCCATCTGCTTTTTATGGTGCAATCCCAAGATACCGATACTATCCTTCTTTGCAGGAATTTTAAAGACTGAATATGTATCACTTACTCAATATAAGATATTTTTGTGACCTGGCAAAGTTGTTTCTTTCTTCTCTTCATCATTTCAGCACAGGATACAACTTTTCCAACAGCATGACCAAATCCAGACCATATTATATAATTCTTGGTTTTTAAATCATTAAGTGCATAGCTCATTAAATTGTGAATTTTACTTCCTGCTTTGACTTTCATCCATGTTACCAATGAATCTTCACCAATAATTGTACTGAAAGGATGTCCAACACTTTCAAGTGAGGGTTCTGAATTTTTCCCTTTGGTGTAGTTTTCCATGTCTCAATAAGGTAGTACCAAAGTATCCTACAAGCCAAAGAAGAAGTAATTACAGGCATAAAATCTTTCAGTGAGTTGGGGGTGCGAAAGCTTTTTTAGAGACAGAGGGAGACCAAACCTCAAAAAAAAAAGAATTTCAAGACTGAATTCGTTCCATATCCCTAATAGGAGCCTGGTCCACTATTATAAACAGGAACTACAGCCCCCCCCCCCTGTCCCCATTTCTGTGTGTGGGTATTGCTTCTTACTTAAGGCTATACAGCTCCCATGCATTTTTTTTACCCCTTTCTGTAGAACTGGCGGTCAAAAGAACTAACGAAGGGGCTCATTTGATGGAAAATCGTACATCTTGATTAGAAGTAAGGTTCAAAGTTTTTTCCTTTTGTTTAGTTTTCCGTGTCAAAAACTGGATCAAAATATTCGAGATTCTTATTCTCCCCAAGATGGTCAAAAAGTCCAAAAATATACTTCCAGTGTGCACATAACCAAGAGTGCCCCAGGTATAAGGGCGCAAAATCATGGAAATGACCCATTCTTCACTGGAATATTTTAGCAGAAAAGTTGTGTGCGTTAACCTTCTTAAAACTTAAATCACGTGAGGAATCAAAAATTGCACAGATCAAGGACCTAATTGAGCCCCTGATCCCTCAAACCCTGCCTCCTTGACTAACGCCTTTTTAGCAAGAAGAAAGACATCTTGCACTTTGTTAATTTTTTAATCTACACCCAAAACGAGCTAAGAAAAATACTAAGCCCTAGTTTGGAGCAAAAATATGCTAAGTTTTGACTCAGTTCAAACACAAAATAAGCACTAATTCGTTGCGAAAACGAGCTAAGTCGTGATGTAGTACAAAAGTGAGGTTAGTTTGATCTACAGACTGAGTTAGTACATAAACAACTGAAAACCGAGGTACAGACAGACTTTGTGCATAAACAACAATCTAAGTCCTGACTTGGTGCGAAAATAAGCTACATCCAAACTACAAAATTACTATGCGACTTGGTGGAAAAAAGTACAAAAACAAACTAAGTCTAGATCAGTCAAAAATTGGCCTAAACCCTGTTCAAAAACCAATAAGGTCTGAACTGTAGAATTTCACAGCTTCAGTGCAAAACAAGCAAACACCTGACTTGGTGAAAAAGCAGGGTGAATACCTTACTTGGTGGAAATTGAGCTATATCCTAAAACTAATGCAAAAACAAGTAATGTCCTGAATTGGTGTAGAAATGACTTAAACTGAAAATGCAAAGTTTCAGGGATACATCACAAAAATAAGTTAAGTCCTAACTTAGTGCAAAAACAATCAATAGACTGACTCACTGCTCAGGCAACCTAAGTCCCAATTCACTGTAAGAACAAGCTATGCCTTGGCCCAGTCCAAAAAGAGTCCACGGTCCCTCCAACAGCCTCTCACCTAACAATACCATTTTTTTTGAAGAAGGTTAGTCATGTGGCTTACTAACTTTATTTTTAACAGGAACTAGATGCTGCTCTGCCTCACCCAATCTCCATAATTTCATCAGAAAATGTTTTCCTTGAGGCACAGTCTTCTGAAACAGCTTTGACATGATATAGCCAGTCCTTGTCCAAGAGCCGACTGAAGAGGCAAAAAAATCCGAGAAGCTTTTATACCATTGACCACCAATCTTTTTTTTCCGGGCTCCAGGTAGTCACTTCCAATTTTTGAGCAGCTGTACTTTAACAGAAGACCTTGAGATGCACAGGTGGTCTTCACAGCATCGACAATGACCCACCCACACAAGCTATTACCTCTTTACAATATTAATCTTAAAAAAAAAAAAAAATCCACAAAACAAGTTTTTCAAAGAAAAGTTATTTCCCAGGCATAAAACTACCACAAATCATCATCAATAAATAAATGAAATCTAAAACGAACAGAAATTACGATAAATAACCAAGCCAAACTCAAAACAAGCAAATATTAACATGAGTAGTGCTGACAACCCCCATGACTTTTCAAGACCAGAACATAATTAGCATTTTACTGAAAACGAAATACATTTTATTTGTTTTCACTTTTTGACTTTAATAAATAAAAAATCCACGGTCATTTGTTTTTTGTTTTATTCGGTAAAGTTCATATTGATTTATTTTGATTTCACTAGAAACTAGATTCACTAGAAACTAATGAGGCACAAACCTTGAGGTGATGGGATAGAGTTTTTAAGGTATATATCATTTTGTAAGCCCAACCTAACTTCTGAAAAGTAACCTAATCAACTTCAATTTAGTAGGAACACAGCTTCAGTCAAGAAAATTTTCCTCAACAGATTTTATACCAAATTATTCTTTAGGCTGAGGCCCTAATAGCAGCCTTAATGTTTTAGATGTTTGAGATTCGTGAAGCTCTAAAACTTTGAAACCAAGTAGTGTCTGACCAGTAAATGTCAACTCTGGTACTACTCAGCTTATGCTCTAGTGCTGTCAGTAAAAATCAGACAGCTGACAGAGAGACCCACCCCATGTCTCCAAGGTTGTAGGTACCTACTTACCAATTTTCAAGCAAAGGTTAGCCCTTTTGACTTTTCACAAAATTCTGCAATAAGCTTCCCTAGAAATTAAAAAGTCCCTGGTAGGGTAAAGGTGCCAAAGATTTGACAGTTTTTGTAAAAAAAAACAGCTTTTAAGACTTTTGGTTTTGAAAAGAGTTTCAGTACATAGGAAAAACATCTAAGAATCTAATTGTTTGATGAGAAGCTTGAAGGTTTATCTGAAAAGGATGCAAAACTCTGATTTTCCAAAATTAGAGCATTTTCACTTACAAATTCGACACAACAAAAAAGTTACCTGTTTTTAATGCAAGACAGAAATTCGACACGTGTCGAAATGCTTGGGGAATACCTGTGGGCGGAACCTGGTGTATTTGACATGTATATTCTTGTTTCTTTGATTTTCTTCAACTTCATTTAATGTATAAAAAATAAAACACTATTCAAAAAGTAGAAGTAATAAAACTAACAAAATTGTTTCAATTATGTAGTATGTAGTATAACAAAATTGGTTAATTTATTTATTTATTGATTGACAACCCGTCTACAAAAACTTGAAAAGGACGGAGCAAAATATAAGAAAAAAAATGAAAAGAAAACAATAGCATGAGACAAATATTGACTAAACCAATAAGATCAAATAAGAACGTCAATTATAAATAAATCAAGGATAAAATAGGAACAAAATCAAACAAAGCAAAAGCAAATTCACACATAGAACATCAACATATTCATACATAATTATATATGTAAAAAAAAATAAGAAAAAAAAGAAACAAAAGAAAGAATAAAAAAAAAATCAACAACAGACAAAGGTATTGCACTAGAAGTGGGCCTAGCTCATGACCAGCTACTTTTCTATTGTATTTTCCAATAACTCGAGAGATAGCTATTTCTGGGTCTGCAATTTTGTATATTTTAACTATAGGTGAATTTCTGTGAAAAGGTGGTAGACATAGTAAATATTTTACAAAACGGAAAAACAGCTGACGAATTTTTTACTTTTCAGAATTTGTAAACATTTTCCAAAATGGGGTGATAGACAATATATGGGGGAGGGCTACTGCATTGAACAGGCTAGCTAAGAGATGACGATTGAAGCAGAACTTGCAAATGACAATATAGGTGTAAGATGCTGAAATTCGACGGTTAAGATGCTCGATGAGAAGAGATCTAGTGTGATGTAATGAGGACCCGATGGGGAGGCCTAAGTATACTATATGATCAGCAGGCTCAGCCGTTGAGCTCCCAAGTGCTATTAAAGGGGGAGTAGGACTCTTCCAGCTGAAAAGAACTATCTTGGACTTCGCCAAATTGAACTGAAGCCCAACCTTGAGGTATTCATCTTGAAGGATAGCAAAAATTTCACTGGTTCGTGGTAGCGTACGACTGAGATTCAGAATATGATCCGCGTAGCACACAAACGACAGATTAGTAGATGCCAAAATTAAAGAGCAGGGGCATTGTTCTTGAGCCTCAAGGATGTAATTATTGAAGAAATTGGGGGAAGAAACTGCACCTTGTCGAGCACCCTTTAAGACTGGTATGAGCCTTTTCTTAGGAATCGGCGGCAAATTTTATCTGGCGGAAGTTTCAGTCAAATGGATAACCGTGTATACATATCCCTAAGCGTACAAATTATAACCGGGTTCAGTCCGAGCCTACCAGCTTTAAGAAATATTGCAGAGTGACTGAGTGAGTCAAATGCGCGTCTTACGTCGTGGCCAGCAAGAACTAGACTTTCTCCCACAGAATCGACATCAATAAGAGCATTTGCTACTGCAGTAAGAGTGTCAGCACAGCCAGTTCCTCGTTTGGAGCCAAATTGGTGTGGGGGTATACAGCAAGTTACTTCGAGTTTGTCCCTAAAGAGAAGCTCAAAGAGCTTACAAAGAGAGGTTGCGATTGTATGGGCTGAAACGTGGTACACTGGGGTGCTGCTTTTCCCTTCTTAGGGATCGGAGTAAAGTCACCAATACAGAATATTGAGGGCACAGCGCATTGAGTGAATATCATCTGCATTAGCAGTGTGAGATATTGGGTTAAAAGAGGGCTTCCGTTCTTTAGATGCATAGCTCCCACACAATCAACGCCGCTGGAAGATTTCCACTTTAATTTTTGGGTTGCTTTTTTTATTGCTTGAGTTGTCATGGTGTAATGAGTTTTCAGTGAAGAAGCTAAGAAGGCATCTAAATCTTTATCATAATGATCCTGAAGATGGGGATCAGGAAACGGAAACTCTAATTCAAAGTGAGCATGCCATTCATTGTCAGGAATATCAGAGGGATGCACAGAGGGGGCGTGGTTACGTGACTGGGAAACAAATTTGAAGAGTAGTGCATGGTCATGTCTGGCTCTAGCAGAGTTCCGATCGACAAGCATCTTCCAATGAAAACCAAGAGCCTTCGAAAATTGTGTTTTTGTACTGAGGCGTAGATTATTCACAATACCAGATCACGGTTTATTGCAATCTTTCCACAGATTGAACCAAAATTTTGCTTTTCTCCATGATCTAACTAGATCAGGATTTGATGACCAACCCATGATAATACCTTTACAATTTCTTTGGAAAGGAACTGCTTGGCTCTTGGCAAAACAAAGGGCATGGCAAATCTCGGCAGAATACATGTCCAGGCTAAGGCGTGTTTCTTTTTTGATTAATTATCTGAAATCTGTAGAAGATGAAACGGTACTCGAATTTTATTTAGGATAAAATCCAAAGAAGACTTAAAAAGATCACTTGACCAATCACATGACTTTCGCGTGATTGACCAATCACGCAAAAGGGGAGGTGTTCGAGGATTAGTTTGGTGTGTATGCTGGGGTGGTGTGTGAATTATAATGGAAGATGAAATGGGAAAATGGTCCAATAGCTGGTATTCACTCAAAACAGAAACTTGTTCCATCTCAAGGTTGCAAGATATCGCGATGTGGTAAATTTACACTATATTTAGTTAGGAAATGTTCTTGCATAAAAATTACATTATAATTTGCATGAAAACCATTAAGCACAGGAAGTCTATTCACAAAGGAGCCATTGATGTTCCAGGATAGAAACCGAACTGATGAGGTCATGGATTCACTGCCTTGCGATTTTTAGGACAACTAACGTTGTAGCATGTATGCCCAGGAACTTTGCAATCTACAGAGAAAGGACTCTTCTCGTAGGGAGAGTCAAAGCTCAACTTATGGTCACTGGAACCACATTTAGAGCAGATAGCACTGTTTAAACAATTCACAGCTACATGCCCAATCATGTGACAATTAAAACAGTGACGAGTCATGAAGAAAATTCTTGAACCAGCAGTCTCTCATATCCTATGTTCAGAGAGTCCCTTAGAAACTGATCTCGCTCAGCACGAGTTTGGAAATAAACTTTGAATGCACGAGATTTTCCGCATTGTCCAACTTTGCCACACTTTGGGATTAAGTCTTTAAGAATTGTGTCATTTAAATCCCCTGGAACTTGCTTCAGAATGGCAACGAAGAGTGGTTCTTTGACAGAGAGATTCAGACTGGGATCAGAACGTTTTTCAGTATTGGCTATTTGATTCACAGCTTTCTTTCACAAGACGACGAGCTTCCATTCACCTTTTTGACGCCTGAGTTCACATATATCACCACCAGAAGTAGGGCATAGATTGTCTATATATGCTTTATGCTCAGATGGATCTTTCAGGTCTTTTGGTGGATTTTTCAGAATCACTGCAAATAAAGGCTTGGGGGTTGGGTTTGGCTGGGAGGCTGAGGGGGAGGGGTACTTGATGAGGGATGAGTGATGTTCATAATAAAACCATCAAGTTTTCTGGACAGTTCATTAACTTTTGACACAACTGTAGAATTGACAGCATGACCAACAGTTGGAATGTTACTTGGGTTTAAAATCACAAATTTTGGGATATTGGCATTTTGCTTAACCTGTGAGACCAGGTTCTTACACATATCAAGAATTTTCTCTTCATGCCTAGCATGAATCACAACTCGCGATGTGATGCTTAACTCTGTGCATAGAATCTTCTTTGCTTGTATAATTTGATCATGATCAAAAAACACAACAGTTGCCTTCTGAATTGTCTCTTGTTTGACCTCATCAGTCAAAGACCAACTCAGGAAATTCAAGACAGGGCTCAGAATCAGCTTTCCCGCCATAGTGCACAATTTACCTTGCAATCACAAATAGTCCAAAGCACAATCTGTAAATCATATCCAAACAAGCAGGCAGTGACGTGACAGTAGGGTTATAGCTTTGTAGTCCCAGAAATTGTTTTCAAGGTCACAGAATTAATGAGATTTCAAAATCTAAAAAGATAATCTCACACTGAATCTAGGTCAGACATTACAATCACTTAAGTTCCTTATCAAATATACTTGGGTTGCGCAATAAATTATCTTTTTGTCACTTCGAATATAATCCAATTAAAAATACTATTTATTTGGTTAGATGTTCACAGCGTGGGAGCTGAAAAAAAGGAGTGTGACATTATGACCTAGATCACTTACACCTTCTTTTTTTCTAAGTGTTGCATATATGCCACAGGAATAGCATCTCAGAATGCTATCTGGAATGGCCCACTTCCTGTCAGTTTTAATGGTCTGGCAAAGATTTGTTCATTGTTGACAGTGTAAATGTCATCAACATTTGGTATTTTCAAAGTGTGATCTGCAATTCTAATCCACTTGAAAAATTTTAGTTTGCCCACTGTCAGTGGCCAAAAAAATTAATGTGGCATTAAAAAATTTTAACAGCCCAGCAAAGATTTGTTCATTGTTGGCAGTGTAAATGTCATCAACATTTGGTCATTTCAAAGTGTGATCTGCAATTCTAATCCACTTGAAAAATTTAGTTTGGACTGTCCTTTGTCAGGAAAGTCCAGAATCCTACCAACAAAATATGGCACCTTGCTTTTTTTGTCACTAAAAAGAAAGGGAAAAATGACTTCTATGTGAACCTCTGCAATTTTTGGCAGTAGCAGGCACCCATAAATTTGACAGCTATATTTTTGTCAGTGGACTGTGGAATTTTGACACCAACTATTTCTTGTTTGTTTCACATGTTCAGTGAAGTTTTGGCAGTCACCTATATTTTGACAGGGCCTGTTGCTGTCTGTTGAAAATTTTGACAAGGTTACTACAAGATATTTGAAAAAGAAATAAATCAATTTACAGAAGCCATTATCTGCATTTGAATTTGACTAAAGGAACATTGTTTGTGTGCCTGGTATTCCACTACATTAAACAAGAATTTTTGACACTTGGAACCTAGTTTTGACAATGTAATATTTGTTGCCATTTTAATTTAATTTTATCAAGAAAAAGCTAATGTGACTGGAATTCTGATAAAATCAGATGTATCTTGATGCATTGGCGCTAGTCCAAACTTTTTTGTAATAAATAACCAAGTAACAGCAGCTTGAACATTGAAAAATTGTCGCAAGCTTGTTTCTTGTCAAAAACAGGAAACTGACTGAATTAAATGTTCTTTTCTTATCTGGGTGTACTGGATATTGTGTCAACGTTTCCTATTGTTGAAATACAGAAACGGCTTCAAGAGGTGGCACTCCAAGTTACATCTAAGCAGAGTTATTCTGTTTTGAAGGAAAATATCAACAGGGGTTCCAAAATTGCACTGTTGAATCATAGGTACCTTAACCCTATTTGTTTGAGGGCCAATTTTTGCTTACCATGCTACAGTGTGAATCTCAATATATTTAAAGAAGATTAGACTATGCAAATTAATAAAATTGTTTCTTTTGAAAAACTTATTGTTTCTCTCTTTTACTCAGCTGTCTGAATGTTTAAAGCAATTTGTACAATATGATATGTTTTGTAATACTTCTATTTAAAATAAAACTGGAGCTTTACAGAAATATTTTCAATATGCTAATAGACATGATATTAGCCTTCTGGTAGTGTTATAAGGTTCATAGTTTTTTTTTCTAAGCATTTTCCATATCAGTTCAAAAACATCAAAGTTTTCATTGAAATCAATATGTAAGCAAGGAAGTTATACACAATTTTCCAAAGAAACAGAACTTGGTGTGTATCCTCCATTATACAAAAAATCCATGCTCAGAAAATTTTGAACTAGCAGTAAAACTAAAGCCAAAAAAGGTAGTGTACACAAAATAAATTTGCATGGTCAAGTATATATATGAAATGAATTAACTTATCAAGTTTCATCAATATCTATGACCACGGGTCTGAAACTTTGTTTTTATATACAAAATATTTTTTTTTGCCCAGCTGTACAAATTCTGTTGCATTGGATTAGTTTAAAAAAAAATCCTAATGATAGGCTGAGCCACACAAAGTGGTTAAGTTAGGTGAATGAAGCTTTCAGCAATAGGGCTAATCTAAATAATGCCTGAGCCTTAAAAAGAAAAAAATTACTCACAAAAAGCAAAATAAAACAACAATGTGACAGGCAAACAGCAATAAAAAAAAACTGATTACAACACAAAAGTGACTAAATGTTTAATTTTTCAAGGTAGGCTATGACAGGTCAGTTTTATCTTTAGAAGAAAAAAAACTTCATTATTTTTGTTTCTATCTGGTTTTCTTTCATTCAAGATTTTGAAAACAAAACTTTAATTAATTGAATAGGATTTTAAGCAATTTTTTCCAAAACTATGAAAAACATTATAAAATCTTTAAAACTATATAATTAGAATTTAATGAATATGTGAAGCACCAACAATTTTTCAAACCCAAAAATATTTCCACATATATTGCCTGTTAAAGGCAGGTTTATTTTGAACTGATTTTTTTTTGAATTGATTGCCATTACTGTTTAAGTAGTCTAAATCCATTACTTTTTTAACCCCTTCTATATGATACCCATTTCTAGTAGTGGTCACTATTTATGTGGTGACAAAGATAACTTTCAGGGTTACTTTAAGGGCTCAAAAAGCAATTTACCCTCAGATGATTATAATTTTTGGAAAGAACATAAAAAAGGAATCAAGTGATGTTTTCACTTTCCTTTTAGCTAAATAAGACTATAGAAAAAATCATCTAATTATTGTGGTTAGAAAGAGTAGGGGCAAAAAGTAATTGAGTTGTATGTTCACCCTGTTCCTATGTCAGTTATGTAATCTTATAAATATGTACAGAAGTAAACTTTACCAAAATAGGACCTTGATAACACATTCTGGGCATGAAATATCATGATGGCTGGTGTTTACCCCCCCCCCCCCTCTCCTGCAGAAAATACCCCCCCCCCCCCATTTTTTTATTTCTGCAGGGGGAAGGAGTTTTGGTACTTGTGTATTATGCACCACTCACTCAAGTTAATAACAAACCAGTTTCTTTGTTAGTTTTTTATCAGCTTAGTGAGAGACAAGACAAAGGACAGAATATATGAGAAATATATAATTTGGACTATATATTTGCACACAAGGGAGGGGGAGTAAAATATATGGACATTTTGAGGTCAGAAAAACAATTCTTTCTAGGTATATGGCCACTAAAAAGTACAGAAGAATAGCAAGGTATCTGGAAATTTTGTCAACTTTGAAAAAAAAAAGTCTCACAGATACAGGCTTTAAAAAGTGATCTTGATAACAATTTAGAGAACAAAATGAAGCAGTTGATAGTTAAAGATAGAGACAGGGAGTCATGCAAGATGAACCTTGTTGTGTTTGGAGAGCCAGGAAAACCAGGTGATGATCAGTCTACCCAACAGTATTAGTCCCAAGATTAAAACCTCCCAAAAATTATTACCTGCTTGTGGAACTCCCTCAGTTATAAAAAAGTGACATATACCAGCATGGACACATTCAATCTATCATCTGGCAGACATAGGATTAATCGTATTACTAGCAAGTGCAATTTAAGAAAATTTAAGGTAGCCTAATAAGCTAGGCTAGAGGCATCAAGGCTCTGAATTCATTCCTGTCAGTTAAAAACTCAAAACTACCCTAAGATATAACATTTTATGTTGAAATATAGGCATTTGTCATTTATGCAATCTTCAGGAATTATATATAAGGAAAAGCTAGAGATAATAGGCTAACTAGATAACAACTTCCCAATGTAGCCTCAGTTTTAGGTCATTGGTCCATTCCTGAAAGTTTCATTCACAAAATTAATTTCTAGACAAGCAAGAAGCCTCTTAGCTAGACATTTACCATCTATACTAGCCAAAAGGGTATGTTAGCATTAGACTGTATTATTTACTTCTCCTGTTTTTAAAAACATGAACTCGTATTTTAAAAGTTTTGCTCAAATATACTAGATGACGTTTGAATTATTTTCGCGGTGCTATGCACAGAGCACTGTAGATAGATATAAACCAAAATACCAACTAAATATTTAATTAAAATCTATCTACAATATAGTTTTCCAACAAACCGAAGCTAATTTTCTGGTATAAAGACTGTGACAACCAATTATTGTCTGATCTTCTTGATCCAAAATCTTGAGTGTATAAAATATAATACGGAAGTACCAAAGAAAATCCTAAAAGTGCGCATAACAGGAATCATTTGTTTTTGCTTCTGCAAAGTTCTTCTGCTATGAAATATTAAAGCTTAATAATTAAGCTACAGCAAATTATACAAGCAAGGACATTGGTGAATTTAATGAGGGCTATACCCCCTCCATCTCGCTCTAAACATGCCCTGGACAATAAAAAGTTTGATTAGCAATTGACAATAAACTTGAATCTAGAACGATTAAATAGTTTTTAATAACCTTAACACAATTCTGAAACATTCCAAGCTTTATACCAAACTTGCAAATAACCCAAAACTGGAAAGATATTGAAAAGAACCGCAAGGATTAACTTAATGAGTTATAAAAAAAATGCTTTCGGATGAGAAGTTTTACATAATTTGCAAGTTCGTGGGAGAATACTTGCAACAATAATAACAAAGAGAATTACTTTATATTCTTCTTATAATACAAATACAGTTTTTTGTAATTTCGTTCAATTTCCTGAAAACTCACTAAGAATTTCATGAAAAACAGTTCTTAACACACGTTTAGTATTTTCTTGGATAGGGCTATTCCATAAATTATTAGAAGAAAAACAAAGGTCATATATTAAATTTCGAAGAACAATTTTATGGCCTAAAAAGAGTATAAAAGAAGAAAAGTTAAAGGGAGTATTTCTCCTTATTAAGAAGAAAAAAGTTTTGACACTCAATGGCACAACATTATTATCTAAGACCACAGAGTATTGTAAAACCTAATAAATAATATGTGCTATAACTATTAGGTTGCTCCTTTTGGTAAAACATTTTTTGGCAAATTTCTAATGCTCCCGCCACTTTGAGGATCCCTCTCCCTCTAATTATGAAATTATGGCTAGGAATTAAGATTATAAGCTGGCTTCGTGTTAGGAGTTAAGCAGGGTTGCGTTCTATGCATGCTTATACGGATCATTTTGATGGACTTTGTCCTAAGTAACACGACAAAGGCTATGGAGAGCACTGACTCGAAAGAGAGAGTAGAACTCTCTTGGACTAATATTATGCTGATGATGGAGGAAATTTCTACGGATTGCTTTGTGTACCTGTATGACTCACCGTATTTGAAACAGTAAATTACAAAAAAAACATGATTCTATCCCACTTGTTCGGGCCATAATGAAAACAAGACTGAGATAGAGGGACAAGTTTAGCAGTTGAAAGATGAAAGATTGGCAAAGATCGTCCTTTTCTACTATCCATCTAGGGCCCAACAAAAGGCAGGTTGTCCTTCAAATGGGTTGAGAAGAAGTCGTAAGAAAATATTTGAAGGAGATGGGAGCTTCTTCAGAGGGCACAAAAAGAAAGCTTCGAAGAGATTTAGATGGAGGATGAGCGCCCGCAGTTGTATTGGCCTCAGGTGGCTTGATACTCCAGTAAGTTGTTGGCAATAGTAGTAGCATATATATATATATATATATATATATATATTATATATATATATATATATATATGTGAGTGTGTGTTGTGTATAATTAAGAGTGCCTTGGGCACTCATAATTACTAAGTATGAGTGGCTAGGGAGCGACAGTCCTCCTCTTTGCGAACACGATAACTTATTCTGCAGAATTATACTTTATTTTGAAAAGGAAATACGCTACTTAAACTCTTTTCATCAGAGTTTTGCTGCGAAAAAAAAATGATTTAAAGAGTCGGGCTTACGTCGGCAGTAGTCTTCCTTGCATTTGGTTAACCTTGAAAATGCTGTTAAAAACTAATAGACATTAAATAAAAAAAATATATAGATACAAGTAAAAGTGACACTAAAACTTAGAATTAACAGAAATACTACCGTGTTTAGGGGACGCTGCTCCTTGCTTCATCTCCTCGCTCTTTACGCTAAGGCTTGATTATTCTCCCAAATTCTTGATGAATAAAACTGATGATTTAAAATTGATGAATAAAACTGGATGAATAAAACTGGACTAAGATGTATTATTATAGGTGTTATAAGAGTTCTTTGTAAAGAGTGGGGAAGTCCCCTAATATAAAAAAAAAATATTTCCGTTTTAAGTTTTGATGTCTCTCTTGACTTTCATCCCAAAAACATTTTTCTTTTTATTTAATTGAAACCTTAATTGAGCGAAAATTATTGCTTCACAATTTATGCAACAAATAGCTGCAGAAATCAAACAGTTCGCGATAACGAACTGTAAGTAAGGAGCGACCCGGCTCAATAGTAACCAAAACTCTAAAAAACGGAGTTTTGATACCAATAGATACATCAATACAATCATATTTTTATTCTGATTTCAAATATATAAGTTACATTAAGTTTAGTCTTACCCATCAAAAGGTAAGCGCCTGAGGAAATCTGCTTTTTTTTTGAAAAAAGAGGGAAACAACCCCTAAAAGTCATAGAACTTTAATGAAAATAACACCATCAGATTCAGCGTATCAGAGAACTCTACTATAAAAGTTTCAAGCTCCTATCTGCAAAAATGTGGAGTTTTGTATTTTTTGCCAGAAGAAAGATCAAGGATGCGTGTTTATTTGTTTTTTTTTTGTTTGTTTTCTCCTAGAGGTGATCGTATCGATCCAGTAGTCCTAGAACACTGTGAGAGGGCTCATTTGAACAGAAATTAAAAGTTCTAGTGCCCTTTTTAAGTGACAAAAAAAATGGAGGGCAACTTGGCCCCCTCCCAAGGTCATGTTTTTCTCGAAGTCACCCAATCAAAATTTTGAGATAGCCATTTTGTTCGGCATAGTCGAAAATCTGATAAATATGTCTTGAGGACGACTTAATCCCCCACAGTTCTTGGGGGAAGGGCTTTAATTTATTAACTTTGCCCATTGTTTAGATATAGTATTAGTATTGGTTAATGGGAAGTATACAGACGTTTTCAGGAGGGATTTTTTCTAATGGAGGAGGAGAGGAGGTCAGAGAAGGGGGTTACGAGGGAGGATCTTTCCATGGAGATTTTTTCTTGGGAGAAGGGACATTTCTATGAAGGGGGGGGCGGATTTCCCAGCATTAATTAAAAAACCATCAGAAATCAAATAAAATAACTAGTTTTTTCAACTGAAAGTAGAGGCAATATAAGAAAGAAATTATTACGAATTATTAGAGAAAGAAATTATTACGTATATGAGGGGGTTCGCCCCCTAGTCAATACCTCGCCCTTTACGCTAAAGTTTTTTTAGTACTTTCCAAAGAGCTATCTATTCTAATCTCTGTATATATAATAGGCAGTATGATCTTTCCCTATCTCACCCATTATAAAAACCCGGACCGAGGTACGAGTGCACGTAGAAACATAAGCGACATTAGATCTTTTCACGGGTAGACAAGTCAGATATCTCTTGAACGCGAAACTTGGCTTCAGCGTTGGAACACTAAATTTTGAAGAAATTAATTTTAAATTAATTTATTCCAAAACATATATGAAATCGGTGATTAGTAGTGCAATATTATTATTAGATGTTCTTAGAAATTAATTAAAAAAAACTTTCCGAAAAATAGTTTTTCAAAGAAAAGTAAAGGCCATTTTAAACTTAAGCTCAGGAGATACAAATACCTGTTAAAATTCAAACTCAAAACGACCAGAAATTACTATTAAAGAATAAATGAAACCCAAAAACGAAGAGAAACTAAATAAACAATCATAGCAAAAAACATACAACAAGTAATAATATAAATGAATAAATAGATCTTAAAGCGAGTAATGCTTAGATTGAATATGAAAATCAAGCTTAAAACGAAAACAAATATTTTGCTATTAAATTATAAATGAAACTTAAAACGAACAGAAATTAAATAAACAATCAATGCGAAAAAACATACAATATATATTAATGTAAATGAATAAATAAATCTTAAAACGAGTGAAACTTAAATTGAATATGCAAATCAAGTTTGAATCGAATAAAAATAACTACAAACAAGAGTTTGGGTATCGTCTCACTGCAGAAGCCTAAAACCTACTGGTCATTGGCGCTTACTGAAAACAATTCTTTGAAATACTTTCACTTTTGTAACTTTAAGAAATCAAAAATTAATTAAGATTTTATGGAATAAATATCAGCATATGTATATTAAATTGACAATGCACATTTGTTTTCAGTAAACTCATTTGAATTTTTTTTCAGTAAAGTACAAATTATATTCTGGCTTTTAGAAAGCATAGGGTTTTGAACCCTACTGACATTAATTTATGCTCGTTTTTGAGTTTGACTCTAATATTTATTTTAATTTTTGTTCGTTTTGGGTTTCATTTATTTATTGATACTGATTTGGGGTAGTTGTATGCTTGGTAGATTATATGATAGTCCGGACGCCAGGTGTTGAAAATGTGAACCATACCACGACAGAATGGAGCTGCTACGAGAATAAGCCTACCCTCCACCCCCTAAATTGACCTTGTGGATTCAAAAATACCAATGCACTTGCTTGCGAGTGGTGGAACACTCCGAAACTTGAAATTTTATTATACTTTGGTGTTTCATGCAAGAAAATGCATGTTTCACAGAGTTTGAGGTGCAGTTTTCCGCTCAAATAGAAATGCCTAGAAGCCAAAGAATGTTTTCATAACAAACTAACACGATTAGTTACAAAAAATGGTAGAGTTAAAAAAATGGCAAAACTATATGAGTCTTGAACAGTCATGGAAAGTATAAACAAAATCAAATTGACTTTCACTGTAATTTTTATTTTCATTTTCAATGCTGTAAGAACTGGGAAATAATAAATTTGTAATATACGTATTGGGGTGTATTTATGGGTGTCGCCACTTATTGATGCAAAAATGGCGCAAAAAGGTTGCTATGCCACTTACTCGAAGGGAAAACCCCTTGTCGGCCCAAATGTTAGTGAGATTCCCGCTCTTACCCCAACGATTCTGCAAATATCGGGTTTGGTACTACCGATTTACAGTATACCCTGTCCCCGGGTATGATAACGCGATCGAGTGGTCAAATGGCCACTTTCTAAAGCCAAATGTACCGCCTTGGGTTACGCTAGAAAATTTTTTAACTCTCTACTTGGAGGTAAAAAACCTCCCTGTCAATATAATAATGACGGTACCTCGTAGCTCTATTCTTACCCTATCTGGGTTACGGAAACTAGTACACAGTTTGTAGAAAATACCTTACTTGTATTCTTCCAAAAGGTCACAATAGTTCCACAAAAATATATATATCCCCGAATGGGGTCAAAATGCAGACTAAAACAAAATAAATAAAAATAATAATCTTTACAGCACTGTTCATATGGGTGGACCTCCGCTTGGCCCAGCCAATCAGCTACATCCCCATTCAAACCCAATTCACCCTCTTAGATTTATCTTTAAATGACTCCCAAACCAGGAAGTACAAAAATAAACTTGGTTTAAAGCTTACCTATTGCAAAACCGCTATCGCTTAGTAACGGGAATTTAACCTGTCTTTTGAAATTATACTATAAGCAAATGTAATTAAGACAAAGAAAACAGGTCATTTATCTGAAAGGAAAAGAAACAGGGGTGGAACCCCAACAATACGAGTAATTCGTTTTCAGTGAAGCACCAATGACACAGAAGGCTTTAGGTTTTCACAGTTAAAGAAGGGGACAGTATCAAAATTTTCCTTGTAGTGAAACTATATTTGTCTTGACCAATCTTGAAAAGAACTAATAAATTAAATTGAATATTTGATGCATAATGATATTAATTGCTAAAAGCTCATTAGTTCAAAATTTCACTGTAATTTTAATATTTATTTTCAATATTAAGTACAAAAGAAAACATTTGTAATATAATTCTTTTTCAGTAAAGCGCCAATGACGCAATAGGTTTTAGGCTTCTGCAGTGAGACGATACCCAAACTCTTGTTTGTAGTTATTTTTATTCGATTCAAACTTGATTTGAATATTCAATTTAAGTTTCACTCGTTTTAAGATTTATTTATTAATTTACATTAATATATATTGTATGTTTGTTCGCATTGATTATTTATTTAATTTCTGTTCGTTTTAAGTTTCATTTATACTTTAATAGCAAAATATTTGTTTTCGCTTTAAGCTTGATTTTCATATTCAATCTAAGCATTACTCGCTTTAAGATCTATTTATTCATTTATATTATTACTTTTTGTATGTTTTTTGCTATGACTGTTTATTTAATTTCCGTTCGTTTTTAGGTTTCATTATTCTTTAATAGTAATTTCTGGTCGTTTTGAGTTTGAATTTTAACAGGTATTTGTATCTCCTGAGCTTAAGTTTAAAATGGCCTTTACTTTTCTTTGAAAAACTTATTTTTCGGAAAGTTTTTTTAATTAATTTTTGTTCGTTTTTGATTGCAAAAAGTTTCAAGTTTTTATGGCATGGGGGGGGGGTGCTTAATGTTCGATTATTCTTGACTTTAAAAAACGAATCTAGAACTTTCAATTTAAATAGAATGAGGCTTTTTTCAAAGTCTATACGATTACCTCTTTTGATAAAAACCTTATATTTGAACATAGACAGCTTGCATAACTTGTGGACAGCGATTGACAACAATGAATGGATTGAAAAAATAGCTCCAATAAGGGGGTTTAGACCATTTAACTTGCTGACACAAAGGGATCACGACTGTTTGGAATTGACCTTAATAGGAATTTGTGTGCCAAGGCAATTTTGCATCTATCACAGAGTATGTATTTTAACCTTATAATTGGATAATTATAATAGATTTCCTATGTGTTCTTCCCATACAAAACCCCTTCCCATAAGTTATAAACCCCCCTTAATAAGTTATGCCCAGGGCATAACTTACAACGCCTACCCCTGGGCCCTGGTCGGCTGTGTCGACACCAGAGTTTTTTGTTATCAGAACTTTGAACTATTTTAACAAAATCTCTATCTCAAAATTTTTATCTGAAGCATTTAGGGCCTGGAAGAGGGAGAGGGGCTAGTTGCCCTTCAATCTCTTTTGACTCTTAAAAAGCGAGCAAGAACTTTTAATTTTCAATCAAATGAGCCCTCTCTAGAGTTTATACGAGCATCCCTTCCATAAGAAATAATATGAAGAATTCGGAGAATCCTTAAATTACAACCCTTGCCCTGAGGGCTTTGGGGGAGTTGTAATCTTCAAAGACCTAATTTCCAGAACTTCAAACTACGTTTAATAAAATGGCTGTCTTAAAATTTTGATTGGATGTGTTTGGGAAAAGGTGGGCGTGAGAGGGGGTTAGTTGCCCTCAAATCACTTTCGACTACTACAAAGGGCACTAGCCCTCGCAATTTCCAATCGAATGAGCCTTTTTTGAAGTTTTTAAGACACCGCCTTCTATAAAAACCTTATATGCCCCCAGGGCATAACTTAAAACCCTTGCCCTGAGGGTTGTGGTGGATTGTCCTCCTCAGAAACATATTTTCTATCTGGAAATCAACTACGCTGAACAAAATGGCTATCTCAAAATTTTGATTGGATGTGTTTGGGGGAATGATGGCCGTGGGGGGGGGGCTAGTTGCCCTCCAATCACTTTCGACTATTAAAAAGGGCACTAGCCCTTTGAATTTCCAATTGAATGTGCCTGTTTTGAAGTTTCTACGACAACGCCTTCTATAAAAACCTTATATGCCCCAGGGCATAACTTAAAACTCTTGCCCTGAGGGTTGTGGGGGTGTCCTCCTCAAAAATATATTTTCAATCTGGAAATCAACTACGCTGAACAAAATGGCTATCTCAAAAGTTTGATTGGATGTGTTTGGGGAAATGATGGGCGTGGGGGAGCTAGTTTCCCTCCAATCACTTTCGACTATTAAAAAGGGCACTAGCCCTTTAATTTCCAATCGAATGAGCCTGTTTTGAAGTTTTTACGACAACACCTTCTATAAAAACCTTAAATGCCCCCAGGGCATAACTTAAAACCCTTGCCCTGAGGGTTGTGGGGGTGTCCTCCTCAAAAATATATTTTCAATCTGGAAATCAACTACGCTGAACAAAATGGCTATCTCAAAATTTTGATTGGATGTGTTTGGGGGAATGATGGGCGTAGGGGGGGGGGGCTAGTTGCCCTCGAATCACTTTTGACTATTAAAAAGGGCACTATCCCTTTGAATTTCCAATCGAATGAGCCTTTTTGAAGTTTCTATGACAACGCCTTCTATAAAAACCTTATATGCCCCCAGGGCATAACTTAAAACCCTTGCCCTGAGGGTTGTGGGGGATTGTCCTCTTCAAAAACATGTTTTCTATCTGAAAATCAACTACGCTGAACAAAATGGCTATCTCAAAATTTTGCTTGGATGTGTTTGGGGAATGATGGGCGCAGGGGGGGGGCTAGTTGCCCTCCAATCACTTTCGACTATTAAAAAGGGCACTATCCCTTTGAATTTCCAATCGAATGAGCCTTTTTTGAAGTTTTTACGACAACGCCTTCTATAAAAACCATATATGCCCCCAGGGCATATCTTAAAACACTTGCCCTGAAGGTTCTGGGGGACTGTCCTCCTCAAAACATATTTTCTATCTGGAAATCAACTACGCTGAACAAAATGGCTATCTCAAAATTTTGATTGGATGTGTTTGGGGAAATGATGGGCGTGGGGGGGCTAGTTGCCCTCCAATCACTTTCGACTATTAAAAAGGGCACTAGCTCTTAAATTTCCAATCGAATGAGCCTTTTTTGAAGTTTTTACGACAACGCCTTCTATAAAAACCTTATATGCCCCCAGGGCATATCTTAAAACCCTTGCCCTGAAGGTTCTGGGGGAGTGTCCTCCTCAAAAACATATTTTCTATCTGGACATCAACTACGCTGAACAAAATGGCTATCTCAAAATTTTGATTGGATGTGTTTAGGGGAATGATGGGCGTGGGAGGGGGGGGGGCTAGTTGCCCTCCAATCATTTTCGACTATTAAAAAGGGCACTAGCCCTTGAATTTCTAATCGAATGAGCCTGTTTTGAACTTTCTACAACAACGCCTTCTATAAAAAACCTTATATGCCCCCAGGGCATAACTTAAAACCCTTGCCCTGAGGGTTGTGGGGGAGTGTCCTCCTCAAAAAACATATTTTCTATCTGGAAATCAACTACGCTGAACAAAATGGCTATCTGAAAATTTTGATTGGATGTGTTTGGGGAAATGATGGGTATGGGGGGGGGGGTAGGCGGGCTAGTTACACTCCAATCACTTTCGACTATTAAAAAGGGCACTAGCTCTTTAATTTCCAATCGAATGAGCCTGTTTTGAAGTTTCTACGACAACGCTTTCTATAAGAACCTTATATGCCCCCAGGGCATAACTTAAAACCCTTGCCCTGAGGGTTGTGGGGGAGTATCCTCCTCAAAAATATATTTTCTATGTGGAAATCAACTACGCTGAACAAAATGGCTATCTCAAAATTTTGATTGGATGTGTTTGGGGGAATGATGGGCGTGGGGTGGGGCTAGTTGCCCTCCAATCATTTTCGACTATTAAAAAGGGCACTAGAACTCTCGATTTCCAATTGAATGAGCCCCCTTTGAAGTTTCTACGACGACCCCTTCCATATGAAGTGCCTCTGGGGGAAAAAAATAAATAATAAAACATTGGATCCGTATGTCCTTTACTATAGGCAACGCTACAGCGTTGCCTCTGATTACAAGTAGGTTTCGAAGTCCCGAGTTGGTTTCAAAGGCGTTTTCTGAACGTACGTTTTCAATACGTGTTCCAGGGTAATTGGACCGCTGATGGCAGATCAAATGAGAGGGGCTGTTTATACGCGCCGATTTATATATATATATATATATAATATATATATATATATATATAGATATATATATATATATATATATATATATATATATATATATATATATATATATATATATATATATATATATATATATATATATATATATTATATATATATATATATATATATATATATATATATATATATATATACATATATATATATATATACTACGAAAACTTTACGAAAAAGAATTTTTTTTTAAAGAAAAGTAAAGGCCATATTAAACTTAAGATCAGTAGAAATAGAAGCCTACAATAACTCAAACTCAAATACGTTTACAATAGCTCAAATACGTTTGGTATTTTCTTGGATTAGGCTATTGTGGCAACTTGAACCACAGCAACCAATAATTAGAACCCAAGTCCTAAAATTGGTCTCAATCGAGACCCTTATCGCTATCTAAATTCACAAAGTGCAAAGATTTTCAAACAGAGGTGTTTATTCTGTAAAGTTCAGGAAAGGTCTGCCCATTTCATACGAAAACATTGATTGAAAACGAAACTAGCTCTTATCTCGGCATTCCGCTAAAACAGGTAATTAGCCTTTTTCAAGTCACACACAAACTACAATCTGAGAAAATAAATATCACGACGAAAAAAAAAATAATGATGAACCATCCAGTGGCGGATCCAGAGGGGGGCATCCCCCCCTAACGTAGTCTAAAGTAGTGTAATTAACCTAATTAACGCAAGTTTGCCTTAATTAAACTTGCTTCTAACGGAAGTTTATCGGATCAACCTATTTTGCGCCCCCCCCCCCTTAAAAAAATCCTGGATCCACCCCTGAAACCATCACATCTATTCCACCAGTTATTAGAAGAAAAACAAATATCCTCTATCAAATTTCAAATGACATTTCTATGGCCCAAAAAAGAGCATAAACGAGGAAAAATTAAATAAAAATTAAAGGAAATTAAAAGGAAAATAAAATAAATGGAAATTAAAGGGAATATTTTTCCTTAACAATAAAAAAAATAATAAGGAATAGTTTTGATGCTCCATGGCACAACATTACTACTTAAAACCACAGACTATGGTGAAACCTAATAGATAATCTGTGCTAATACTGTTCGGTTGCCCTCTTTTGCTAAATAATTTTGTGGCAAATTTCAAAGACTCCCGCCACTTCCTGGATCGCTCTCCACTATGAAATTTCGGCTATTTCCCTGTTGCGGTATTGATTAGAAGTTAACACTAGAAATTTCCTTATTCTCACAAATTTCATCAACCCCCCGCCCCCTTTTTTAGATATCCTACATAGGCCAATCAGTTAGGTCCACTGTATATACATATTATTTGAAAAAAACTACGTTTTCTAAAGAGTTAAAGAGGCTGAGTTACAAGGTCGAACCTTAAAACGTACAGGGATTAGGAGGCACAGTTGGGGGGCTGCCGCCCCCAAAACCCCCCGCTTTCGCAGCCTTTAAATAAAAAAAAAGTTCTTTAAACTGAAAGTAAGGAGTGACATTAAATCTTAAAACGAACAGAAATTATTCCGTATATGAAAGGGGCTGTGCCCTCTCTACGCCTCGCTCTATACGCTAAAGTTTTTATTGTTTAAAAAAAGGAGTTGTGAGAAAGTCAAACTTTAGCGTAAAGAGCGAGGCGTGAGGAGGGCACAGCCCCTTTCATATACGGAATAACTTCTGTTCGTTTTAAGATTTAATGTCGCTCCTTACTTTCAGTTTAAAGAACTTTTTTTTATTTAAAGGCTGCGAAAGCGGGGGGTTAGGGGGGCGGCAGCCCCCCAACTGTGCCTCCTAATCCCTGTACGTTTTAAGGTTCGACCTTGTAACTCAGCCTCTTTAACTCTTTAGAAAACGTAGTTTTTTTCAAATAATTTCTGCACGTTTTTGTACAGTTTATTACTTATTATTGCTTGACTAACTGTCAGCTGATCGTGTCCGGAGTTAAAGTTGGGGGGCTGCCGCCCCCCAAACCCCCCGCTCTTGAACATTCTTGTGTTAAGGCTTTTAATTCCTGAATGCTCAAATCACGTCGTACAGGGTGCCTCCTAATCCCTGTACGTTTTAAGGTTTGAACTTGTGACTCAGCCTGTTTAACAGCCCCCAACTGTGCCTCCTAATCCCTGTACGTTTTAAGGGTCGACCTTGTAACTCAGCCTCTTTAACTCTTTAGAAAACGTAATTTTTTTCAAATAATTTAAAAAAGAAACTGAGTTTCTTTTTTAAAGTTGAGTTTTTGTTAAAGTTGAAGTTTAGTTTAGTAATAGTTAAGAGTTTAGAGTTTTAGCTTAGAATCTTAGCTTAGAGTTTTAGTTTAGTTTGCTTTTAGTTAAGAGTTTAGAGTTTTTTAGCTTAGAGTCTTAGCTTAGAGTTTTTGTTAGAGTTCTAGTTTAGTTTAGTTTTAGTTAAGAGTTTAGAGTTTTAGCTTAGAGTCTTAGCTTAGAGTTTTTGTTAGAGTTGAAGTTTAGTTTAGTTACAGTTAAGAATTTAGTGTTTTAGCTTAGAGTCATAGCTTAGAGTTTTACTTAAAGTTGTAGTTTAGTTAAGTTTTAGTTAAGAGTATGGTGTTTTACCTTAGAGTCTTAGCTTAGAGTTTTAGTTAGAGTTCTAGTTTAGTTTAGTTAGGAGTTTGAATTTTAGCTTAGAGTCTTAGCTTAGAGTTTTTGTTAGAGTTCTAGTTTATTTTAGTTTTAGTTAAGAGTTTAGAGTTTTTAGCTTAGAGTCTTAGCTTAGAGTTTTTGTTGAAGTTCTAGTTTAGTTTAGTTTTAGTTAATAGTTTAGAGTTTTAGCTTAGAGTCTTAGCTTAGAGTTTTTGTTAGACTTGAAGTTTAGTTTAGTAATAGTTAAGAGTTTAGAGTTTTAGCTTAGAGTCTTAGCTTAGAGTTTTGTTAGACTTGAAGTTTAGTTTAGTAATAGTTAAGAGTTTAGAGTTTTAGCTTAGAGTCATAGCTTAGAGTTTTACTTAAAGTTGTAGTTTGGTTAAGTTTTAGTTAAGAGTTTCGAGTTTTAGCTTAGAGACTTAGCTTAGAGTTCTAGTTTAGTTTAGTTCTAGTTAAGAGTTTAGAATTTTAGCTTAGAGTCTTAGCTTAGAGTTTTTGTTAGAGTTCTAGTTTATTTTAGTTTTAGTTAAGAGTTTAGAGTTTTTAGCTTAGAGTCTTAGTTAGAGTTTTTGTCGAAGTTCTAGTTTAGTTTAGTTTTAGTTAAAAGTTTAGAGTTTTAGCTTGGAGTCTTAGCCTAGAGTTTTTGTTAGAGTTCTAGTTTAGTTTAGTCTTAACTTAAGAGTTTTTTTTTATAGAGTTCTAGTTTAGTTTAATTTTAGTTAAGAGTTTGATGTTTTACATTTGAGTTTCAGTTAGAGTTCTAGTTTAGTTTAGTTTTAGTTAAGAGTTTGGTGTTTTACCTTAGAGTCTTAGCTTAGAGTTTTTGTTAGAGTTCTAGTTTATTTTAGTTTTAGTTAATAGTTTAGAGTGTTTAGCTTAGACTCTTAGCTTAGAGTTTCTGTTAGACTTGAAGTTTAGTTTAGTAATAGTTAAGAGTTTAGAGTTTTAGCTTAGAGTCATAGCTTAGAGTTTTACTTAAAGTTGTAGTTTAGTTAAGTTTTAGTTAAGAGTTTCGAGTTTTAGCTTAGAGACTTAGCTTAGAGTTATAGTTTAGTTTAGTTTTAGTTAAGAGTTTAGAGTTTTTTAGCTTAGAGTCTTAGCTTAGAGTTTTTGTTAGAGTTCTAGTTTAGTTTAGTTATAGTTAAGAATTTAGAGTTTTAGCTTAGAGTCTTAGCTTAGAGTTTTAGTTAAAGTTATAGTTTAGTAAAGTTATAGTTAAGAGTTTAGAGTTTTACCTTAGAGTCATAGCTTAGAGTTTTTCTTAGAGTTCTAGTTCAGTTTAGTTTTAGTTAAGAGTTTAGAGTTTTAGCTTAGAGTCTTAGCTTATAGTTTGTGTTAGAGTTCTAGTTTAGCTTTAGTTAATAGTTTAGAGTTTTAGCTTAGAGTCTTACCTTAGAGTTTTTGTTAAAGTTGAAGTTTAGTTTAGTAATAGTTAAGAGTTTAGAGTTTTAGCTTAGAGTCTTAGCTTAGAGTTTTTGTTAGAGTTCTAGTTTAGTTTAGTTTTAGTTAAGAGTTTAGAGTTTTTAGCTTAGAGTCTTAGCTTAGAGTTTTTGTTGAAGTTCTAGTATAGTTTAGTAATAGTTAAGAGTTTAGAGTTTTAGCTTAGAGTCTTAGCTTAGAGTTTTGTTAAAGTTGAAGTTTAGTTTAGTAATAGTTAAGAGTTTAGAGTTTTAGCTTAGAGTCTTAGCTTAGAGTTTTTGTTAAAGTTGAAGTTTAGTTTAGTAATAGTTAAGAGTTTAGAGTTTTAGCTTAGATTCTTAGCTTAGAGTTTTAGTTTAGTTTACTTTTAGTTAAGAGTTTAGAGTTTTTTTAGCTTAGAGTCTTAGCTTAGAGTTTTTGTTAGAGTTCTAGTTTAGTTTAGTTCTAGTTAAGAGTTTAGAGTTTTTTGCTTAGAGTCTTAGCTTAGAGTTTTAGTTAGCGTTCTAGTTTAGTTTAGTTTTAGTTAAGAGTTTAGAGTTTTACCATAGAGTCTTAGCTTAGAGTTCTAGTTAGAGTTGAAGTTTAGTTTAGTTACAGTTAAGAATTTAGTGTTTTAGCTTAGAGTCATAGCTTAGAGTTTTACTTAAAGTTGTAGTTTAGTTAAGTTTTAGTTAAGAGTTTCGAGTTTTATCTTAGAGTCTTACCTTAGAGTTTTTGTTAGAGTTCTAGTTTAGTTTAGTTTTAGTTAAGAGTTTAGAGTTTTACCTTAGAGTCTTAGCTTAGAGTTTTAGTTAGAGTTCTAGTTCAGTTTAGTTTTAGTTAAGGTTTAGAGTTTTAGCTTAGAGTCTTAGCTTATAGTTTGTGTTAGAGTTCTAGTTTAGTTTAGTTATAGTTAAGAGTCTCGAGTTTTTAGCTTAGAGTCATAGCTTAGAGTTTCTGTTAGAGTTCTAGTTTAGTTTACTTCTAGTTAAGAGTTTAGAGTTTTAGCTTAGAGTCTTAGCTTATAGTTTGTGTTAGAGTTCTAGTTTAGTTTAGTAATAGTTAAGAGTTAAACATCTCTCCATGTTTAAGTTAGGTTAGGTTAGGTTAGGCTAGATTAAGTAATGTTAGGTTAGCCTACGTACGTGCGCGTACGAAGGCTAACCTAACCTAACCTAACCTAACCAAGCTAACCTAACCTAACTTAAACATGGTAAAAAGATTAAATTAGGTTAGGTTAGGTTAGATTAAGTTAGGTCAGGTTAAGTTAGGTTAGGTTAGGTTAGCCTACGTACGCGCGCGTACGTAGGCTAACCTAACCTAACATAACTTAATCTAGCCTAACCTAACCTAACCTAACTTAAACATGGAGAGATGTTTAACTCTTAACTATTACTAAACTAAACTAGAACTCTAACACAAACTATAAGCTAAGACTCTAAGCTAAAACTCTAAACTCTTAACTAGAAGTAAACTAAACTAGAACTCTAACAGAAACTCTAAGCTATGACTCTAAGCTAAAAACTCGAGAATCTTAACTATAACTAAACTAAACTAGAACTCTAACACAAACTATAAGCTAAGACTCTAAGCTAAAACTCTAAACTCTTAACTAAAACTAAACTGAACTAGAACTCTAACTAAAACTCTAAGCTATGACTCTAAGGTAAAACTCTAAACTCTTAACTATAACTTTACTAAACTATAACTTTAACTAAAACTCTAAGCTATAACTCTAAGCTAAAACTCTAAATTCTTCACTATAACTAAACTAAACTAGAACTCTAACTAAAACTCTAAGCTAAGACTCTAAGGTAAAACTCTAAACTCTTAACTAAAACTAAATAAACTAGAACTCTAACAAAAACTCTAAGGTAAGACTCTAAGCTAAAACTCGAAACTCTTAACTAAAACTTAACTAAACTACAACTTAAGTAAAACTCTAAGCTATGACTCTAAGCTAAAACACTAAATTCTTAACTGTAACTAAACTAAACTTCAACTCTAACTAGAACTCTAAGCTAAGACTCTATGGTAAAACTCTAAACTCTTAACTAAAACTAAACTAAACTAGAACTCTAACTAAAACTCTAAGCTAAGACTCTAAGCAAAAAACTCTAAACTCTTAACTAAAACTAAACTAAACTAGAACTCTAACAAAAACTCTAAGCTAAGACTCTAAGCTAAAAAACTCTAAACTCTTAACTAAAAGTAAACTAAACTAAAACTCTAAGCTAAGAATCTAAGCTAAAACTCTAAACTCTTAACTATTACTAAACTAAACTTCAACTTTAACAAAAACTCTAAGCTAAGACTCTAAGCTAAAACTCTAAACTCTTAACTATTACTAAACTAAACTTCAACTTTAACAAAAACTCTAAGGTAAGACTCTAAGCTAAAACTCTAAACTATTAACTAAAACTAAACTAAACTAGAACTCTAACACAAACTATAAGCTAAGACTCTAAGCTAAAACTCTAAACTCTTAACTAAAACTAAACTGAACTAGAACTCTAACAAAAACTCTAAGCTATGACTCTAAGCTAAAACTCTAAACTCTTAACTATAACTAAACTAAACTATAACTCTAACTAAAACTCTAAGCTAAGACTCTAAGCTAAAACTCTAAACTCTTAACTATAACTAAACTAAACTAGAACTCTAACAAAACTCTAAGCTAAGACTCTAAGCTAAAAAACTCTAAACTCTTAACTAAAACTAAACTAAACTATAACTCTAAGCTAAGTCTCTAAGCTAAAACTCGAAACTCTTAACTAAAACTTAACTAAACTACAACTTTAAGTAAAACTCTAAGCTATGACTCTAAGCTAAAACTCTAAACTCTTAACTATTACTAAACTAAACTTCAAGTCTAACAAAACTCTAAGCTAAGACTCTAAGCTAAAACTCTAAACTATTAACTAAAACTAAACTAAACTAGAACTTCAACAAAAACTCTAAGCTAAGACTCTAAGCTAAAAACTCTAAACTCTTAACTAAAACTAAAATAAACTAGAACTCTAACAAAAACTCTAAGCTAAGACTCTAAGCTAAAATTCTAAACTCTTAACTAAAACTAAACTAAACTAGAACTCTAACTAAAACTCTAAGCTAAGACTCTAAGGTAAAACACCAAACTCTTAACTAAAACTAAACTAAACTAGAACTCTAACTGAAACTCAAATGTAAAACATCAAACTCTTAACTAAAATTAAACTAAACTAGAACTCTATAAAAAAACTCTAAGTTAAGACTAAACTAAACTAGAACTCTAACAAAAACTCTAAGCTAAGACTCTAAGCTAAAAACTCTAAACTTTTAACTAAAACTAAACTAAACTAGAACTTCAACAAAAACTCTAAACTATGACTCTAAGCTAAAAACTCTAAACTCTTAACTAAAACTAAAATAAACTAGAACTCTAACAAAAACTCTAAGCTAAGACTCTAAGCTAAAACTCTAAACTCTTAACTAAAACTAAACTAAACTAGAACTCTATGCTATGACTCTAAGGTAAAACATCAAACTCTTAACTAAAACTAAACTAAACTATAACTCTAAGCTAAGTCTCTAAGCTAAAACTCGAAACTCTTAACTAAAACTTAACTAAACTACAACTTTAAGTAAAACTCTAAGCTATGACTCTAAGCTAAAACTCTAAACTCTTAACTATTACTAAACTAAACTTCAAGTCTAACAAAAACTCTAAGCTAAGACTCTAAGCTAAAACTCTAAACTATTAACTAAAACTAAACTAAACTAGAACTTCAACAAAAACTCTAAGCTAAGACTCTAAGCTAAAAACTCTAAACTCTTAACTAAAACTAAAATAAACTAGAACTCTAACAAAAACTCTAAGCTAAGACTCTAAGCTAAAATTCTAAACTCCTAACTAAAACTAAACTAAACTAGAACTCTAACTAAAACTCTAAGCTAAGACTCTAAGGTAAAACACCATACTCTTAACTAAAACTTAACTAAACTACAACTTTAAGTAAAACTCTAAGCTATGACTCTAAGCTAAAACACTAAATTCTTAACTGTAACTAAACTAAACTTCAACTCTAACTAGACCTCTAAGCTAAGACTCTATGGTAAAACTCTAAACTCTTAACTAAAACTAAACTAAACTAGAACTCTAACTAAAACTCTAAGCTAAGACTCTAAGCAAAAAACTCTAAACTCTTAACTAAAACTAAACTAAACTAGAACTCTAACAAAAACTCTAAGCTAAGACTCTAAGCTAAAAAACTCTAAACTCTTAACTAAAAGTAAACTAAACTAAAACTCTAAGCTAAGAATCTAAGCTAAAACTCTAAACTCTTAACTATTACTAAACTAAACTTCAACTTTAACAAAAACTCTAAGCTAAAACTCTAAACTCTTAACTATTACTAAACTAAACTTCAACTTTAACAAAAACTCTAAGCTAAGACTCTAAGCTAAAACTCTAAACTATTAACTAAAACTAAACTAAACTAGAACTCTAACAAAAACTCTAAGCTAAGACTCTAAGCTAAAAACTCTAAACTCTTAACTAAAACTAAACTAAACTAGAACTCTAACAAAAACTCTAAGCTAAGACTCTAAGCTAAAACTCTAAACTCTTAACTATTACTAAACTAAACTTCAACTTTAACAAAAACTCTAAGGTAAGACTCTAAGCTAAAACTCTAAACTATTAACTAAAACTAAACTAAACTAGAACTCTAACACAAACTATAAGCTAAGACTCTAAGCTAAAACTCTAAACTCTTAACTAAAACTAAACTGAACTAGAACTCTAACAAAAACTCTAAGCTATGACTCTAAGGTAAAACTCTAAACTCTTAACTATAACTTTACTAAACTATAACTCTAAGCTAAGTCTCTAAGCTAAAACTCGAAACTCTTAACTAAAACTTAACTAAACTACAACTTAAGTAAAACTCTAAGCTATGACTCTAAGCTAAAACTCTAAACTCTTAACTATTACTAAACTAAACTTCAAGTCTAACAGAAACTCTAAGCTAAGACTCTAAGCTAAAACTCTAAACTCTTAACTAAAACTAAACTAAACTAGAACTCTAACAAAAACTCTAAGCTAAGACTCTAAGCTAAAACTCTAAACTCTTAACTAAAACTAAAATAAACTAGAACTCTAACAAAAACTCTAAGCTAAGACTCTAAGCTAAAATTCTAAACTCTTAACTAAAACTAAACTAAACTAGAACTCTAACAAAAACTCTAAGCTAAGACTCTAAGCTAAAACACCAAACTCTTAACTAAAACTAAACTAAACTAGAACTCTAACTGAAACTCAAAGGTAAAACATCAAACTCTTAACTAAATTAAACTAAACTAGAACTCTATAAAAAAAACTCTAAGTTAAGACTAAACTAAACTAGAACTCTAACAAAAACTCTAAGCTAAGACTCCAAGCTAAAAACTCTAAACTTTAACTAAAACTAAACTAAACTAGAACTTCAACAAAAACTCTAAACTATGACTCTAAGCTAAAAACTCTAAACTCTTAACTAAAACTAAAATAAACTAGAACTCTAACAAAAACTCTAAGCTAAGACTCTAAGCTAAAACTCTAAACTCTTAACTAGAAACTAAACTAAACTAGAACTCTATAGCTATGACTCTAAGGTAAAACATCAAACTCTTAACTAAAACTAAACTAAACTATAACTCTAAGCTAAGTCTCTAAGCTAAAACTCGAAACTCTTAACTAAACTTAACTAAACTACAACTTAAGTAAAACTCTAAGCTATGACTCTAAGCTAAAACTCTAAACTCTTAACTATTACTAAACTAAACTTCAAGTCTAACAAAAACTCTAAGCTAAGACTCTAAGCTAAAACTCTAAACTATTAACTAAAACTAAACTAAACTAGAACTTCAACAAATACTCTAAGCTAAGACTCTAAGCTAAAAACTCTAAACTCTTAACTAAAACTAAAATAAACTAGAACTCTAACAAAAACTCTAAGCTAAGACTCTAAGCTAAAATTCTAAACTCTAAATAAAACTAAACTAAACTAGAACTCTAACTAAAACTCTAAGCTAAGACTCTAAGGTAAAACACCAAACTCTTAACTAAAACTTAACTAAACTACAACTTTAAGTAAAACTCTAAGCTATGACTCTAAGCTAAAACACTAAATTCTTAACTGTAACTAAACTAAACTTCAACTCTAACTAAAACTCTAAGCTAAGACTCTATGGTAAAACTCTAAACTCTTAACTAAAACTAAACTAAACTAGAACTCTAACTAAAACTCTAAGCTAAGACTCTAAGCAAAAACTCTAAACTCTTAACTAAAACTAAACTAAACTAGAACTCTAACAAAAACTCTAAGCTAAGACTCTAAGCTAAAAACTCTAAACTCTTAACTAAAAGTAAACTAAACTAAAACTCTAAGCTAAGAATCTAAGCTAAAACTCTAAACTCTTAACTATACTAAACTAAACTACAACTTAACAAAAACTCTAAGGTAAGACTCTAAGCTAAAACTCTAAACTATTAACTAAAACTAAACTAAACTAGAACTCTAACACAAACTATAAGCTAAGACTCTAAGCTAAAACTCTAAACTCTTAACTAAAACTAAACTGAACTAGAACTCTAACAAAAACTCTAAGCTATGACTCTAAGCTAAAACTCTAAACTCTTAACTATTACTAAACTAAACTTCAACTTTAACAAAAACTCTAAGGTAAGACTCTAAGCTAAAACTCAAACTATTAACTAAAACTAAACTAAACTAGAACTCTAACACAAACTATAAGCTAAGACTCTAAGCTAAAACTCTAAACTCTTAACTAAAACTAAACTGAACTAGAACTCTAACAAAAACTCTAAGCTATGACTCTAAGGTAAAACTCTAAACTCTTAACTATAACTTTACTAAACTATAACTCTAAGCTAAGTCTCTAAGCTAAAACTCGAAACTCTTAACTAAAACTTAACTAAACTACAACTTTAAGTAAAACTCTAAGCTATGACTCTAAGCTAAAACTCTAAACTCTTAACTATTACTAAACTAAACTTCAAGTCTAACAAAAACTCTAAGCTAAGACTCTAAGCTAAAACTCTAAACTATTAACTAAAACTAAACTAAACTAGAACTTCAACAAAAACTCTAAGCTAAGACTCTAAGCTAAAAACTCTAAACTCTTAATTAAAACTAAAATAAACTAGAACTCTAACAAAAACTCTAAGCTAAGACTCTAAGCTAAAATTCTAAACTCTTAACTAAAACTAAACTAAACTAGAACTGTAACTAAAACTCTAAGCTAAGACACTAAGGTAAAACACCAAACTCTTAACTAAAACTAAACTAAGCTAGAACTCTAACTGAAACTCAAAGGTAAAACATCAAACTCTAACTAAATTAAACTAAACTAGAACTCTATAAAAAAACTCTAATTTAAGACTAAACTAAACTAGAACTCTAACAAAAACTCTAAGCTAAGACTCTAAGCTAAAAACTCTAAACTCTTAACTAAAACTAAACTAAACTAGAACTCTAACAAAAACTCTAAGCTATGACTCTAAGCTAAAACTCTAAACTCTTAACTAAAACTAAACTAAACTAGAACTCTAACTAAAACTCTAAGCTATGACTCTAAGGTAAAACACCAAACTCTTAACTAAAACTAAACTAAACTATAACTCTAAGCTAAGTCTCTAAGCTAAAACTCGAAACTCTTAACTAAAACTTAACTAAACTACAACTTTAAGTAAAACTCTAAGCTATGACTCTAAGCTAAAACTCTAAACTCTCAACTATTACTAAACTAAACTTCAAGTCTAACAAAAACTCTAAGCTAAGACTCTAAGCTAAAACTCTAAACTATTAACTAAAACTAAACTAAACTAGAACTTCAACAAAAACTCTAAGCTAAGACTCTAAGCTAAAAACTCTAAACTCTTAACTAAAACTAAAATAAACTAGAACTCTAACAACAAACTCTAAGCTAAACTAACTCTTAACTAAAACTAAACTAAACTAGAACTCTAACTGAAACTCAAATGTAAAACATCAAACTCTTAACTAAAATTAAACTAAACTAGAACTCTATAAAAAAGACTCTAAGTTAAGACTAAACTAAACTAGATTCTCTAACAAAAACTCTAAGCTAAGACTCTAAGCTAAAAACTCTAAACTTTTAATAAAACTAAACTAAACTAGAACTTCAACAAAAACTCTAGGCTAAGACTCTAAGCTAAAAACTCTAAACTCTTAACTAAAACTAAAATAAACTAGAACTCAAACAAAAACTCTAAGCTAAGACTCTAAGCTAAACTTCTAAACTCTTAACTAAAACTAAACTAAACTAGAACTCTAACTGTAAAGTATAGTTGTGAATGAAAAAGATCTTCATGTTGGAAAATGTGTTTAGGAGGGACATTAAGAAAGTAACTTGCTTTGAAATGGTCTTTGAAAAGTATTTCTTGGTGTTGAGGTAACCAAAAAGCTGTAAAGTATAGTTGTGGGTGAAAAAGATAAGTATTTTAAGTTGGAAAATGGGTTTAGGAGGGATGTTAAGAAAGTAACTTGCTCTGAAATGGTCTTTGAAAAGTATTTCTTGGTGTTGAGGTATCCAAAAAGCTGTAAAGTATAGTTGTGGGTGAAAAAGATAAGTACTTCAAGTTGGAAAATGGGTTTAGGAGGGACATTAAGAAAGTAACTTGCTCTGAAATGGTCTTTGAGAAGTATTTCTTGGTGTTGAGGTATCCAAAAAGCTGTAAAGTAAAGTATAGTTGTGGGTGAAAAAGATAAGTACTTCAACTTGTAAAATAGGTTTAGAAGGGACATTAAGAAAGTAACTTGCTCTGAAATGGTCTTTGAAAAGTGTTTCTTGGTGTTGAGGTATCCAAAAAGCTGTAAAGTATAGTTGTGGGTGAAAAGGATAAGTACTTCATGTTGGAAAATGGGTTTAGGAGGGTCATTAAGAAAGTAACTTGCTCTGAAATGGTCTTTGAAAAGTATTTCTTGGTGTTGAGGTAACCAAAAAGCTGTAAAGTATAGTTGTGGATGAAAAAGATAAGTACTTCAAGTTGGAAAATGGTTTAGGAGGGACATTAAGAAAAGTAACTTGCTCTGAAATGGTCTTTGAAAAGTATTTCTTGGTGTTGAGGTAACCAAAGAGCTTTAAAGTATAGTTGTTGGTGAAAAAGATAAGTACTTCAACTTGGAAAATGGGTTTAGGAGGGACATTAAGAAAGTAACTTGCTCTGAAATGGTCATTGAAAAGTATTTCTTGGTGTTGAGGTATCCAAAAAGCTGTAAAGTCTAGTTGTGGATGAAAAAGATAAGTACTTCAAGTTGAAAAAAGGGTTTAGGATGGACATTAAGAAAGTAACTTGCTCTGAAATGGTCTTTGAAAAGTATTTCTTGGTGTTGAGGTATCCAAACAGCTGTAAAGTATAGTTGTGAATGAAAAAGTTAAGTACTTCATGTTGGAAAATGGGTTTAGAAGGGACATTAAGAAAGTAACTCGCTCTGAAATGGTCTTTGAAAAGTATTTCTTGGTGTTGAGGTAACCAAAAAGCTGTAAAGTATAGTTGTGGGTGAAAAAGATAAGTACTTCAAGTTGGAAAATGGGTTTAGGAGGGACGTTAAGAAAGTAACTTGCTCTGAAATGGTCTTTGAAAAGTATTTCTTGGTGTTGAGGTATCCAAACAGCTGTAAAGTATAGTTGTGAATGAAAAAGTTAAGTACTTCATGTTGGAAAATGGGTTTAGAAGGGACATTAAGAAAGTAACTCGCTCTGAAATGGTCTTTGAAAAGTATTTCTTGGTGTTGAGGTATCCAAAAAGCTGTAAAGTATAGTTGTGGGTGAAAAAGATAAGTACTTCAAATTGTAAAATGGGTTTAGGACGGTCACTAAGAAAAGAACTTGTTCTGAAATGCCTTTTGAAAAGTATTGCTTGGAGTCCAGTCATGACCTTCTGATAGGGTTCTACCGATTATGTAATTAATTTCTCAGAAATCCATTTGTCCTAGTCGATTCCGTCATTCTATATCCATATATGGACTCCCGTCATGACCTTCTGATAGGGTTCTACCGATTATGTAATCCATTTCTCAGAAATCCATTTGTCCTAGTTGATTGCGTCATTCTATGCACATATATGGACTCCCGTCATGACCTTCTGATAGGGTTCTACCGATTATGTAATCAATTTCTCGGGAATTCTCTCCCTTCAATTACGCAATCAATATATCTCTTCCCACCTTCCCCTTAGAAACAACAAATTAATTCCCCTTTCTTAAATCAATAATTCCCCTTAGAAACAACAAATTGATTCCCCTTTCGTGAATCAATAATTCCCCTTAGAAACAACAAATTAATTCCCCTTTCGTGCCAATCAATCAATCATGACATCATCTGTTAGAAACACGTGATCCTGTTTTCCTATTCCTGGAAACTCTTAACATTCGCCTCGAGCGTGCACTTGCCCAAAACAACAAAAATAACAGCACCTTTGGATATTTAGGTCATTGACCCACTTTGATTAACCACGTGTTCTCCCTAGGGACTCTATGCCCATATTAGGAGTCCCGTTCGGAGTTATAGATAGCTTTCTACTGATTGACACATCAGAATTTTTCCTGTCATACAAAGTTTTTGTTGCACATTATTAATGTTCTACTTTGTATAATTTATAGATATGAGAATGACACTTCTAACTTTTTCAAATGAACAAAAGCCTGGTCTACAATGTCTATTTGACTTTGTATCCTTTTTTATAAGTGAAACACTGTTTCGCCATTCACTACTTTGTTTGCACCTGCGAATGCTATTCGATACTTAAAGACATCATAGTTTTGTACCTGCGACACTGGCGCCGGTAAATTTATTCATACCATGAATTTAAAGATTAACTACGAGATACATGACTTGTAAATTTAACATTTCGGAATTCTTTCTGTCAACGAAAGTTCTGTCTGCGAATTGATTAGCTAATTGGTAACTATTAGATATCGAAATCCTTCTTTCGGTATTTCGCTTATTTTAGCCATTTTAATTGATAATAAGTTTATTATAAGTTTAATAATAAGTTTCATAGTAAAACACGATGTAGGCACTTGCCTCTTAGTTAGACAGATATCACGACGCAAATTTCGTGTCTCTTAACTTAGAATTCTATCAGAAAAATATTGTCTTAATTAATAACTCGACAGCGGAGTTTATGCTTCTAGGATTTTGATCCCGTTACACAAGGTTGCAGAGCGCTAGGTAAGCTGGGTTGCCCTTCAATCCCTTTTGACTCTTGAAAAGAGCACTAGAACTTCCAACTTTCTGTCGAATGAGCTCATTTCGAAGTTTCTACGACAACCCCACCTATGTAAAGTGTTTTGGTAAAAACAAATATAATAAAATACTGTGCCCACATTGCTCTTCACTTCAGCAGTGCTATTGCGCGGCCTATAATTTATGGTTGTTTTGAGTTTTAATCATTATAGAAATTTATATCTGCTGAATTTATCTCTGGATTGTTATATGTTCTTTGGACTATTTCGAAAAAATGGCTGTCTCACAAGAGGGTGTCGGGGGGAGGGGGGATAGTTGTCCTCATATCACTGTTGGATCTTGAAAAGGAAATATAACTTTCAATTTCAAATCAAATGAGCCCCATCTGAAGTTTACAAAAACTTTACATCCCTCGGGGCATAACTTACGACCCTTTTCCCAGGGTGTTGGGGGCTGTTTCAAGCCTGGAGGTGTTGTTATATGTTACTTGGACTATTCTTTAGCAAAATTGCAATCTCAAAATTTCTGTCGGATGCTTTTAGAAAAAGGAGGACATGGGGGGGACAGGGGGTTAGTTGCCCTCCCACTTCTGACTTAAAAAGGACACTATAAGCTCTGTCCCAAGGCCTACTATTTGTAAACAATTAAAGAATTCCCTAGCTTAAAGTCCCTACCAAGAAAGCTAGGGGGGTGACATCCCCAAAGGCATAATTACTGGAACTTTCAACAATGCTGAACAAAATAAATGTCTACAAATTTTGATTGGATGCTGAGTTTCGGAAATGGTAGGCGTGGTGGGGGGGGGGGAGTAGAAGGGGGGGGGTACCAGCCCCACGGGGCACCCCTGCTGCCACCTACAACTTTTTTGCACACCATATATGGGCATAGCCTCCCTAGGGGAAATGGATTTCTGAGAAATTGATTGCGTAATCAAAGTGTGTCAATGACCTAAATTTCCAAAGGGTTGATGTTGTTGTTGTTGTAAGTGCATGCTCCAGGCGAAGGTTATGCCGTCATTGGGAATTTGGAACACCTGTGCTGTCGACCTCAATTCCCCTATCATGAATCAATAATTCCCCTTAGAAACAACAAATTAATTCCCCTTTCTTGACAGATCAATCAACCAATGACATCATCTGTCAGACTTTAAAAATTTTCGCCTAGAAACGATTCTCCAGGAATAGATCCAAGTCATTAATGTCTTTGCATCGGAAACAACTCTACTGGTCGAACTCCAAAAGATATTAATAACCAAACGCCATGGAAACAATTCTCAAAGAAACATCTTAGCGATGAATTGTTTTAGCGTGGGAATCAGGTTTCTTAGTAATTTGAAATGTGTCAGCGCAGAGATGCTAAAAACAAAAGGAACACGCTGAAATTACGTTTAGGGATTATTTGAGCGAAACCGTTTTAGACAGGTTATGGAATTATTTCGGCGAAACAGTTAGAGACATTTTAAAAGATGATTTAAAAGATGATTTTAGAAGAGGATTTGAGGGTGAAACTCTATGGTCGTTATAATACACAAGTTCCATTTGAACAGTGTTGTGAGGTCCCCTACCACAACCCCAAAGGGTTCCGATCCCCCCACCCCAACCCCGAAGGAAGCCACCGGTCCTCAAAGGTTCTCCAGATTCCCAAAGGGCCCCCGGCGCCCCAAAGGCTCCTGAGCCCCCATTTTAATACTTTTTTAAGGCTTTATTATATCTTTTCAGAACAAATTATTATTTTAAGGGAATTATTTCGGCGAAACAGTTAGAGACATTTTAAAAGATGATTTTTGAAGAAATTTAAAAGAGGATTTGAGGGTGAAACTCTGAGGTCGTTATAATACACAAGTTCCATTTGAACAGTGTCATGAGGTCCTCTACCCCAACCCCAAAGGGTTCAGATCCCCACCACCCCAACCCCGAACGAAGCGCCCGGTCCTCAAAGGTCCCCCAAGCTCCCAAAGGACCACCCGGCCCTCAAGGGACCCACAGACCCTCAAAGTCTCTCCCCGAGCCCCGTCTTTCGTTGATGTGTGTTGTCTGAAACTTATGATTTGGGATATGTAAATTACTATTTCGGACTTTTCCGAGCTATATTTCTTAGTCTTTCGTTGGTGTGTGTTGTCTGAGACCTATGATTTGGGATGGATGGATTGCAATTTTTGACTTTTCTGAGCTGGATTTCTGAGCCGTTCATAGGAGTGTGTTGTCTGAAACTTATGATTTGAGATGTGTAGTTTGCAAGTTGGACTTTTCAGAGCTATGATTCTTAGTCTCTCATAGGCGTTTGTTGTCTGAAACTTCTAGTTTGGGATGAATAGTTTGCTATTTCAGGCTTTTCTGAGCTAAGGTTTCCTAGTATTTCGTAGGTGAATGTTGTCTGAAACTTATGATTTGGGATATGTAAATTACTATTTCGGGCTTTTCTAAGCTAGATTTCTTAGTCTTTCGTTGCGATGTGTTGACTGAAACCTATGATTTGGGATGAGTGGTTTGCTTTTTGGACTTTTCAGAGCTGGATTTCTTAGCCGTTCATAGGTGAGTGTTGTCTGAAACCTATGATTTGGGATGGTTAATTTGCTATTTTTGACTTTTCTGAGCTAGGTTTCTTAGCCGTTCATAGGTGTTTGTTGTCTGAAACCTATGATTTGGGATATGTAAATTACTATTTCGGGCTTTTCTGAGTTGGATTTCTTAGTATATCGTAGGTATTTGTTGTCTGAAACCTATGATTTGGGATGTGTGGGTTGCTATTTTTTGACTTTTCATAGCCAGATTTCTTAGTCCCTCATAGGTGTTTGTTGTCTAAAACCTATGATTTGGATTGTGTGGATTGCTATTTTTGACTTTTCTGAGCTGGATTTCATAGCCTTTCATAGGTGTGTGTTGTCAGAAACCTATGATTTGGGATGAGTGGTTTGCTTTTTGGACTTTTCAGAGCTGGATTTCTTAGCCTTTCATAGGTGTTTGTTGTCTGAAACCTATAGTTTGGGATGAGTAGTTTGCCTTTTGACTTTTCAGAGCTAGGTTTCTTAGCCTTTCGTAGGTGTGTGTTGTCAGAAAATTATGATTTGGGATGTTTAGTTTGCTATATCAGGCTTTTCTGAGCTAAGGTTTCCTAGTATTTCCAAGGTGAATGTTGTCTGAAACCAATAGTTTGGGATGAGTAGTTTGCTATTTCAGGCTTTTATGAGCTAGGTTTCTTAGCCTTTCGTAGGTGTGTGTTGACTGAAACCTATGATTTGGGATATGTAATTTGCTATTTCCGACTTTTCATAACCGGATTTCTTAGTCTTTCGTAGGTGTGTGTTGTCTGAAACTTATGATTTGGGATGTGTGGGTTGCTATTTTAGGCTTTTCTGAGCTGGATTTCTTAGCCTTTCGTAGGTGTGTGTTGACTGAAAACCTATGATTTGGGATGGTTAATTTGCTATTTTTGACTTTTCTGAGCTAGATTTCTTAGCCTTTCATAGGTGTGTGCTTTCAGAAAATTATGATTTGGGAGGTGTAGTTTGCTTTTTGGACTTTTCAGAGCTATGATTCTTAGTCACTCATAGGTGTTTCTTGTCTGAAACTTCGAGTTTGGGATGAGTAGTTGGCTATTTCAGACTTTTCTGAGCTAAGGTTTCTTAGTATTTCGTAGGTGAATGTTGTCTGAAACTTATGATTTGGGATATGTAAATTACTATTTCGGGCTTTTCTGAGTTGGATTTCTTAGTCTTTCATAGGTGTGTGGTGTCTGAAACCTATGATTTGGGATGAGTGGTTTGCTTTTTGGACTTTTCTGAGCTGGATTTCTGAGCCTTTCGTAGGTGTGTGTTGACTGAAACCTATGATTTGGGATGTGTAGTTTTCTATTTTTGACTTTTCTGAGCTATGTTTCTTAGCCTTTCATAGGTATGTGTTGTCAGAAAATTATGATTTGGGATGTGTAATTTGCTATTTCAGGCTTTTCTGAGCTATGGTTTTCTAGTATTTCGTAGGTGAATGTTGTCTGAAACCAATAGTTTGGGATGAGTAGTTTGCTATTTTTGACTTTTCTGAGCTAGGTTTCTTAGTCTTTCGTTGGTGTGTGTTGACTGAAACCTATGATTTGGGATATGTAGTTTGCTTTTTGGACTTTTCAGAGCTAGGATTCTTAGTCACTCATAGGTGTTTGTTGTCTGAAACTTCGAGTTTGGGATGAGTAGTTTGCTATTTCAGGCTTTTCTGAGCTAAGGTTTCTTAGTATTTCGTAGGTGTGTGTTGTCTGAAACTTATGATTTGAGGTGTGTAATTTGCTATTTCAGGCTTTTCTGAGCTATGGTTTCATAGTATTTCGTAGGTGAATGTTGTCTGAAACCAATAGTTTGGGATGAGTAGTTTGCTATTTTTGACTTTTCTGAGCTAGGTTTCTTAGTCTTTCGTTGGTGTGTGTTGACTGAAACCTATGATTTGGGATATGTAGTTTGCTATTTTTGACTTTTCTGAGCTGGATTTATTAGCCTTTCATAGGTGTGTGTTGACTGAAACCTATGATTGGGATGAGTGGTTTGCTATTTTTGTCTTTTCTGAGCTAGATTTCTTAGCCTTTCATTGGTATGTGTTGTCAGAAAATTAAGATTTGGGATGTGTAGTTTGCTATTTGAACTTTTCAGAGCTATGATTCTTAGTCCGTCATAGGCGTTTGTTGTCTGAAACTTCTAGTTTGGGATGAGTAGTTTCGCTATTTCAGGCTTTTCTGAGCTAAGGTTTCTTAGTCTTTCATAGGTGAATTTTGTCTGAAATCTATGATTTGGGATATGTAAATTACTATTTCGGGCTTTTTTAAGCTAGATTTCTTAGTCTTTCGTTGGTGTGTGTTGTCTGAAACCTATGATTTGGGATGGGTGGATTGCTACTTTTGACTTTTCTGAGCTGGATTTCTTAGCCTTTCATAGGTGTTTGTTGTCTGAAACCTATAGTTTGGGATGAGTAGTTTGCTATTTCAGGCTTTTATGAGCTAGGTTTCTTAGCCTTTCGTAGGTGTGTGTTGACTGAAACCTATGATTTGGGATATGTAATTTGCTATTTCCGACTTTTCATAACCGGATTTCTTAGTCTTTCGTAGGTGTGTGTTGTCTGAAACTTATGATTTGGGATGTGTGGGTTGCTATTTTAGGCTTTTCTGAGCTGGATTTCTTAGCCTTTCGTAGGTGTGTGTTGACTGAAACCTATGATTTGGGATGGTTAATTTGCTATTTTTGACTTTTCTGAGCTAGATTTCTTAGCCTTTCATAGGTGTGTGCTTTCAGAAAATTATGATTTGGGAGGTGTAGTTTGCTTTTTGGACTTTTCAGAGCTAGGATTCTTAGTCACTCATAGGTGTGTTTTGTCTGAAACTTCGAGTTTGGGATGAGTAGTTGGCTATTTCAGACTTTTCTGAGCTAAGGTTTCTTAGTATTTCGTAGGTGAATGTTGTCTGAAACTTATGATTTGGGATATGTAAATTACTATTTCGGGCTTTTCTGAGTTGGATTTCTTAGTCTTTCATAGGTGTGTGGTGTCTGAAACCTATGATTTGGGATGAGTGGTTTGCTTTTTGGACTTTTCTGAGCTGGATTTCTGAGCCTTTCGTAGGTGTGTGTTGACTGAAACCTATGATTTGGGATGTGTAGTTTGCTATTTTTGACTTTTCTGAGCTATGTTTCTTAGCCTTTCATAGGTATGTGTTGTCAGAAAATTATGATTTGGGATGTGTAATTTGCTATTTCAGGCTTTTCTGAGCTATGGTTTTCTAGTATTTCGTAGGTGAATGTTGTCTGAAACCAATAGTTTGGGATGAGTAGTTTGCTATTTTTGACTTTTCTGAGCTAGGTTTCTTAGTCTTTCGTTGGTGTGTGTTGACTGAAACCTATGATTTGGGATTTGTAGTTTGCTTTTTGGACTTTTCAGAGCTAGGATTCTTAGTCCCTCATAGGTGTTTGTTGTCTGAAACTTCTAGTTTGGGATGAGTAGTTTGCTATTTCAGGCTTTTCTGAGCTAAGGTTTCTTAGTATTTCGTAGGTGTGTGTTGTCTGAAACTTATGATTTGAGGTGTGTAATTTGCTATTTCAGGCTTTTCTGAGCTATGGTTTCATAGTATTTCGTAGGTGAATGTTGTCTGAAACCAATAGTTTGGGATGAGTAGTTTGCTATTTTTGACTTTTCTGAGCTAGGTTTCTTAGTCTTTCGTTGGTGTGTGTTGACTGAAACCTATGATTTGGGATATGTAGTTTGCTATTTTTGACTTTTCTGAGCTGGATTTATTAGCCTTTCATAGGTGTGTGTTGACTGAAACCTATGATTGGGATGAGTGGTTTGCTATTTTTGTCTTTTCTGAGCTAGATTTCTTAGCCTTTCATTGGTATGTGTTGTCAGAAAATTAAGATTTGGGATGTGTAGTTTGCTATTTGAACTTATCAGAGCTATGATTCTTAGTCCGTCATAGGCGTTTGTTGTCTGAAACTTCTAGTTTGGGATGAGTAGTTTCGCTATTTCAGGCTTTTCTGAGCTAAGGTTTCTTAGTCTTTCATAGGTGAATTTTGTCTGAAATCTATGATTTGGGATATGTAAATTACTATTTCGGGCTTTTTTAAGCTAGATTTCTTAGTCTTTCGTTGGTGTGTGTTGTCTGAAACCTATGATTTGGGATGGGCGGATTGCTACTTTTGACTTTTCTGAGCTAGATTTCTTAGCCTTTCATAGGTGTTTGTTGTCTGAAACCTATAGTTTGGGATGACTAGTTTGCTATTTTTGACTTTTCTGAGCTAGGTTTCTTAGCCGTTCATAGGTGAGTGTTGTCTGAAACCTATGATTTGGGATATGTAAATTACTATTTCGGGCTTTTCTGAGTTGGATTTCTTAGTCTTTCGTTGGTGTGTGTTGTCTGGAACCTATGATTTGGGATGGGTGGATTGCTACTTTTGACTTTTCTGAGCTGGGTTTCTTAGCCTTTCATAGGTGTTTGTTGTCTGAAACCTATAGTTTGGGATGACTAGTTTGCTATTTTTGACTTTTCTGAGCTAGGTTTCTTAGCCGTTCATAGGTGAGTGCTGTCTGAAATATATGATTTGGGATATGTAAATTACTATTTCGGGCTTTTCTGAGTTGGATTTCTTAGTCTTTCATAGGTATGTGTTGTCTGAAACCTATGATTTGGGATGTGTGGGTTGCTATTTTTTACTTTTCCGAGCTGGATTTCTTAGCCATTCATAGGTGAGTGCTGTCTGAAACTTATGATTTGGGATGGTTAATTTGCTATTTCCGGCTTTTATTAGCTAGGTTTCTTAGTCTTTCATAGGTGTGTGTTGTCAGAAAATTATGATTTGGGATGTGTAGTTTGCTATTTGGAATTTTCAGAGCTAGGATTCTTAGTCCATCATAGGTGTTTGTTGTCTGAAACCAATAGTTTGGGATGAGTAGTTTGCTATTTCAGGCTTTTCTGAGCTAGGTTTCTTAGCCGTTCATAGGTGTGTGTTGTCTGAAACTTATGATTTGGGATATGTAAATTACTATTTCGGGCTTTTCTGAGTTGGACACTTCTAAATTTTTCCGTAGAAGATAGGAAAAGTTATACTATGATTGTGATTATTTTCCATGAAGATAAAAAGTTTCACTTTAATTCTAAATTTTCTTAAATTCAATTCCGACCTTTCTCAAAGAGATGAAAAAAATTAAAGTTCTGTTCCAAATATTTTCCCGGAAGAAGAAAAGTTCAACTTCGATTCTGAATTTTCTCAATGAAAATGAAATAAGTTATTGATCAAATCTATTTTCCCAAAACAATATAAAAATTTCCACTTCAGTTCAGATTTTTTTCTCAAAGAGATGAAGACATTTAAAGTTCTGTTCCAAATTTTTCATAGAAGATAGGAAAAGTTATACTTTGATCGTGAATATTCGAGTTCTATTCTGAATTTTACCAAAGAACACAATTCAATTCTAATTTTCCCAATAAAAATTTAAAGTTCAATTCTAAATTTTTCGGTGGAAGATAGAAAAAGTATTACCATACTTGTGAATATTTTTCCTGAAGATAAAAAGTTCTCGTTCAATTTAAAATTTTCTCAACGAAGTGAAGAAGAATTCAAGTTCTCTTCTGAATTTTACCAAAGAACACAATTCAATTCTAATTTCACCAGAGAAAATAAAAATCTTCCACTTCAGTTCCTTATTTCACAAAGACATAAAGAAATTTAAAGTTCGATTCTAAATTTTTCGGTGGAAGATAGAAAAAGTAATACCATACTTGTGAATATTTTCATGGAAGATAAAAAGTTCTAGTTCAATTTAAAATTTTCTCAACGAAGTGAAGGAAAGTTCAAGTTCTCTTCTGAATTTTCTCAATGAAAAAGAAATTAGTCATTGATCATTTCTATTTTTCCAAATAATATAAAAAATTTCCACTTTAGTTCAGATCTGGCTCGAAGAGATGAAAAATTTAAAATACTGTTCCAAATTTTTCACTGAAGATAAAAAAGTTCAAGTTCTCTTCATAATTTTACCAAAGAACAAAATTCAATTCTAATTTCTCCAGAGAAAATAAAATCTTCCACTTCAGTTCTTTATTTCACAAAGACATAAAGAAATTTAAAGTTCAATTCCAAATTTTTCGGTGGAAGATAGAAAAAGTAATACCATACTTGTGAATATTTTCACGGAAGATAAAAAGTTCTAGTTCAATTTAAAATTTTCTCAACGAAGTGAATAAAAATTCAAGTTCTCTTCTGAACTTTACCAAAGAACACACTTCAATTCTAATTTCTCCAGAGAAAACAAAAATCTTCCACTTCAGTTCTTTATTTCACAAAGACATAAAGAAATTTAAAGTTCAATTCTAATTTTTCGGTGGAAGATAGAAAAAGCAATATCATACTTGTGAATATTTTCACGGAAGATAAAAAGTTCTAGTTCAATTTAAAATTTTCTCAACGAAGTCAAGGAAAGTTCAAGTTCTCTTCTGAACTCTACCAAAGAACACACTTCAATTCTAATTTCTCCAGAGAAAACAAAAATCTTCCACTTCAGTTCTTTATTTCACAAAGACATAAAGAAATTTAAAGTTCAATTCTAAATTTTTCGGTGGGAGATAGAAAAATTAATACCATACTTGTGATTATTTTCACGGAAGATAAAAAGTTCTAGTTCAATTTAAAATTTTCTCAATGAAGTAAAGAAAAGTTCATGTTCTCTACTGAATTTTACCAAAGAACACAATTCAATTCTAATTTCTACAGAGAAAATAAAAATCTTCCACTTCAGTTCTTTATTTCACAAAAGACATAAAGAAATTTAAAGTTCAATTCTAAATTTTTCGGTGGAAGATAGAAAAAGTAATACCATACTTGTGAATATTTTCCCGGAAGGTAAAAAGTTCTAGTTCAATTTAAAATTTTCTCAACGAAGTGAAGAAAAGTTCAAGTTCTCTTCTGAACTTTACCAAAGAACACACTTCAATTCTAATTTCTCCAGAGAAAATAAAAATCTTCCACTTCAGTTTTAAGTTCCCCAAAGAAATAAAGAAATTTAAAGTTCTATTCTAAATTTTTAGATGGAAGATAGAAAAAGTAATACTATGACTGCGATTGTTTTCCATGAAGATCAAAAGTTTCACTTTATTTATAATTTTTCTTAAATTCAGTTCTGATTTTTCTCAAAGAGATGAAAAATTTAAAGTTCTGTTCCAAATTTTTCATAGAAGGTAGAAAAAGTTATACATTGATTGTGAATAATCAACATGAAGATAAGGAATTCCAATTTAATTCTGAGTTTTCTCGAAGAAGTGCAAGTTGTTCAAGTTCTCTTCTGAATTTTCTTAAAGAAGAGAAAAAAGTTAACTCAATTCTGAATTTTACCAATGAAAATGAAAAAACCTTCCACTTCAGTTCTTAATTTCTCAAAGAAATAAAAAATTTAAAGTTCAGTTCTAAATTTTTCTGTAGAAGATAGGAAAAGTTATACTATGATTGTGATTATTTTCCAGTGAAGATAAAAAGTTTCACTTTAATTCTAATTTTCTTAAGTTCACTACCGATTTTTTGCAAAGAGATGAAAAATTTAAAGTTCTGTTCCAAATTTTTCATAGAAGATAGAAAAAGTTATACATTGATTTGAATATTCGACATGAAGATAAGGAGCATCACTTTAATTCTGAGTTTTCTCGAAGAAGTGCAAATTGTTCAAGTTCTCTTCTGAATTTTCTTAAAGAAGAGAAAAAAGTTAACTCAATTCTGAATTTTACCAATGAAAATGAAAAAGGCTTCCACTTCAGTTCTTAATTCCTCAAAGACATAAAAAATTCAAAGTTCTCTTCTAATTTTTCCAAGAAAATAAAAAGGCTCCACTTCAGTTCTGGTTTTTTTCTCAAAGAGATGAAAAATTTAAAGTTCTTTTCTAATTTTAAATTAAATTTTAGCTCCTTTTGTCATATGGATTTACCCATCAAATTTTTAAATTAGAAAATGAGTGACAGGTTCTATTATTAAAGACAATCGTTCAAACTCGTTCATCTAACCTTCAAAACAATATGTTAGGTTAGCTATAAATAAATATTAATAAATAAATAGAAACATTTCTACATGTTTAAGTTAGGTTAGGTTAACTTATCATGAGTGCTCATGATAAGTTAACCTAACCTTTTCCAGCGAGTATGGTTAGGTTAGGTTAGACTAGATTAAGTTAGGTTACATTAGGTTAGGTTAGGTTAGCCTACGTACGCTTCACTTAGGTTAGCTTAGGTTAGGTGAGAGACATGCAAAAAGTTAGGTGTATGATTAGGTTAGGTTAGATTAAGTTAGGTTAGGTTAAGTTAGGTTAGGCTAGGTTAGCCTACGTACGCGCGCGTACGTAGGCTAACCTAGCCTAACCTAACTTAACCTAACCTAACTTAATCTAACCTAACCTAATCATACACCTAACTTTTTGCATGTCTCTCACCTAACCTAAGCTAACCTAAGTGAAGCGTACGTAGGCTAACCTAACCTAACCTAATGTAACCTAACTTAATCTAGTCTAACCTAACCTAACCATACTCGCTGGAAAAGGTTAGGTTAACTTATCATGAGCACTCATGATAAGTTAACCTAACCTAACTTAAACATGTAGAAATGTTTCTATTTATTTATTAATATTTATTTATAGCTAACCTAACATATTGTTTTGAAGGTTAGATGAACGAGTTTGAACGATTGTCTTTAATAATAGAACCTGTCACTCATTTTCTAATTTAAAAATTTGATGGGTAAATCCATATGACAAAAGGAGCTAAAATTTAATTTAAAATTAGAAAAGAACTTTAAATTTTTCATCTCTTTGAGAAAAAAACCAGAACTGAAGTGGAGCCTTTTTATTTTCTTGGAAAAATTAGAAGAGAACTTTGAATTTTTTATGTCTTTGAGGAATTAAGAACTGAAGTGGAAGCCTTTTTCATTTTCATGGTAAAATTCAGAACTGAGCTAACTTTTTTCACTTCTTTAAGAAAATTCAGAAGAGAACTTGAACATTTTGCACTTCTTCGAGAAAACTCAGAATTAAAGTGATGCTCCTTATCCTCATGTCGAATATTCAAATCAATGTATAACTTTTTCTATCTTCTATGAAAAATTTGGAACAGAACTTTAAATTTTTCATCTCTTTGCAAAAAATCGGTAGTGAACTTAAGAAAATTAGAATTAAAGTGAAACTTTTTATCTTCACTGGAAAATAATCACAATCATAGTATAACTTTTCCTATCTTCTACAGAAAAATTTAGAACTGAACTTTAAATTTTTTATTTCTTTGAGAAATTAAGAACTGAAGTGGAAGGTTTTTTCATTTTCATTGGTAAAATTCAGAATTGAGTTAACTTTTTTCTCTTCTTTAAGAAAATTCAGAAGAGAACTTGAACAATTTGCACTTCTTCGAGAAAACTCAGAATTAAATTGGAATTCCTTATCTTCATGTTGATTATTCACAATCAATGTATAACTTTTTCTACCTTCTATGAAAAATTTGGAACAGAACTTTAAATTTTTCATCTCTTTGAGAAAAATCAGAACTGAATTTAAGAAAAATTATAAATAAAGTGAAACTTTTGATCTTCATGGAAAACAATCGCAGTCATAGTATTACTTTTTCTATCTTCCATCTAAAAATTTAGAATAGAACTTTAAATTTCTTTATTTCTTTGGGGAACTTAAAACTGAAGTGGAAGATTTTTATTTTCTCTGGAGAAATTAGAATTGAAGTGTGTTCTTTGGTAAAGTTCAGAAGAGAACTTGAACTTTTCTTCACTTCGTTGAGAAAATTTTAAATTGAACTAGAACTTTTCATCTTCCGGGAAAATATTCACAAGTATGGTATTACTTTTTCTATCTTCCACCGAAAAACTTAGAATTGAACTTTAAATTTCTTTATGTCTTTTGTGAAATAAAGAACTGAAGTGGAAGATTTTTATTTTCTCTGTAGAAATTAGAATTGAATTGTGTTCTTTGGTAAAATTCAGTAGAGAACATGAACTTTTCTTCACTTCATTGAGAAAATTTTAAATTGAACTAGAACTTTTTTCTTCCGTGAAAATAATCACAAGTATGGTATTAATTTTTCTATCTCCCACCGAAAAATTTAGAATTGAACTTTAAATTTCTTCATGTCTTTGTGAAATAAAGAACTGAAGTGGAAGATTTTTGTTTTCTCTGGAGAAATTAGAATTGAAGTGTGTTCTTTGGTAAAGTTCAGAAGAGAACTTGAACTTTCCTTGACTTCGGTGAGAAAATTTTAAATTGAACTAGAACTTTTTATCTTCCGTGAAAATATTCACAAGTATGATATTACTTTTTCTATCTTCCACCGAAAAATTAGAATTGAACTTTAAATTTCTTTATGTCTTTGTGAAATAAAGAACTGAAGTGGAAGATTTTTGTTTTCTCTGGAGAAATTAGAATTGAAGTGTGTTCTTTGGTAAAGGTCAGAAGAGAACTTGAACTTTTCTTCACTTCGTTGAGAAAATTTTAAATTGAACTAGAACTTTTTATCTTCCGGGAAAATATTCACAAGTATGGTATTACTTTTTCTATCTTCCACCGAAAAATTTGGAATTGAACTTTAAATTTCTTTATGTCTTTGTGAAATAAAGAACTGAAGTGGAAGATTTTATTTTCTCTGGAGAAATTAGAATTGAATTTTGTTCTTTGGTAAAATTCCGAAGAGAACTTGAACTTTTTTATCTTCAGTGAAAAATTTGGAACAGTATTTTAAATTTTTCATCTCTTCGAGCCAGATCTGAACTAAAGTGGAAAATTTTTATATTATTTGGAAAAATAGAAATGATCAATGACTAATTTCTTTTTCATTGAGAAAATTCAGAAGAGAACTTGAACTTTCCTTCACTTCGTTGAGAAAATTTTAAATTGAACTAGAGATTTTTATCTTCTATGAAAATATTCACAAGTATGGTATTACTTTTTCTATCTTCCACCGAAAAATTTAGAATTGAACTTTAAATTTCTTTATGTCTTTGTGAAATAAGGAACTGAAGTGGAAGATTTTTATTTTCTCTGGTGAAATTAGAATTGAATTGTGTTCTTTGGTAAAATTCAGAAGAGAACTTGAATTCTTCTTCACTTCGTTGAGAAAATTTTAAATTGAACTAGAACTTTTTATCTTCTGGGAAAATATTCACAAGTATGGTATTACTTTTTCTATCTTCCACCGAAAAATTTAGAATTGAACTTTAAATTTTTTATTGGGGAAATTAGAATTGAATTGTGTTCTTTGGTAAAATTCAGAATAGAACTCGAATATTCACGATCAAAGTATAACTTTTCCTATCTTCTATGAAAAATTTGGACCAGAACTTTAAATTTCTTCATCTCTTTGAGAAAAAAATCTGAACTGAAGTGGAAATTTTTATATTATTTTGGGAAAATAGATTTGATCAATAACTTATTTCATTTTCATTGAGAAAATTCAGAATCGAAGTTGAACTTTTCTTCTTCCGGGAAAATATTTGGAACAGAACTTTAATTTTTTTCATCTCTTTGAGAAAGGTCGGAATTGAATTTAAGAAAATTTAGAATTAAAGTGAAACTTTTAATCTTCATGGAAAATAATCACAATCATAGTATAACTTTTCCTATCTTCTACGGAAAAATTTAGAAGTGTCCAACTCAGAAAAGCCCGAAATAGTAATTTACATATCCCAAATCATAAGTTTCAGACAACACACACCTATGAACGGCTAAAAAATCTAGCTCAGAAAAGCCTGAAATAGCAAACTACTCATCCAAAACTATTGGTTTCAGACAACAAACACCTATGATGGACTAAGAATCCTAGCTCTGAAAAGCCCAAATAGCAAACTACACATCCCAAATCATAATTTTCTGACAACACACACTTATGAAAGGCTAAGAAACCTAGCTAATAAAAGCCGGAAATAGCAAATTAACCATCCCAAATCATAAGTTTCAGACAGCACTCACCTATGAACGGCTAAGAAATCCAGCTCGGAAAAGTCAAAAAATAGCAACCCACACATCCCAAATCATAGGTTTCAGACAACACATACCTATGAAAGACTGAGAAATCCAACTCAGAAAAGCCCGAAATAGTAATTTACATATCCCAAATCATAGGTTTCAGACAGCACTCACCTATGAACGGCTAAGAAACCTAGCTCAGAAAAGTCAAAAATAGCAAACTAGTCATCCCAAACTATAGGTTTCAGACAACAAACACCTATGAAAGGCTAAGAAATCCAGCTCAGAAAAGTCAAAAGTAGCAATCCACCCATTCCAAATCATAGGTTTCAGACAACACACACCAACGAAAGACTAAGAAATCCAACTCAGAAAAGCCCGAAATAGTAATTTACATATCCCAAATCATAGGTTTCAGACAACACTCACCTATGAACGGCTAAGAAACCTAGCTCAGAAAAGTCAAAAATAGCAAACTAGTCATCCCAAACTATAGGTTTCAGACAACAAACACCTATGAAAGGCTAAGAAATCCAGCTCAGAAAAGTCAAAAGTAGCAATCCGCCCATCCCAAATCATAGGTTTCAGACAACACACACCAACGAAAGACTAAGAAATCTAGCTTAGAAAAGCCCGAAATAGTGATTTACATATCCCAAATCATAGGTTTCAGACAACATTCACCTATGAAAGACTAAGAAACCTTAGCTCAGAAAAGCCTGAAATAGCGAAACTACTCATCCCAAACTAGAAGTTTCAGACAACAAACGCCTATGACGGACTAAGAATCATAGCTCTGAAAAGTTCAAATAGCAAACTACACATCCCAAATCTTAATTTTCTGACAACACATACCTATGAAAGGCTAAGAAATCTAGCTCAGAAAAGACAAAAATAGCAAACCACTCATCCCAATCATAGGTTTCAGTCAACACACACCTATGAAAGGCTAATAAATCCAGCTAAGAAAAGTCAAAAATAGCAAACTACATATCCCAAATCATAGGTTTCAGTCAACACACACCAACGAAAGACTAAGAAACCTAGCTCAGAAAAGTCAAAAATAGCAAACTACTCATCCCAAACTATTGTTTTCAGACAACATTCACCTACGAAATACTATGAAACCATAGCTCAGAAAAGCCTGAAATAGCAAATTACACACCTCAAATCATAAGTTTCAGACAACACACACCTACGAAATACTAAGAAACCTTAGCTCAGAAAAGCCTGAAATAGCAAACTACTCATCCCAAACTATAGGTTTCAGACAACAAACACCTATGAGGGACTATGAATCCTAGCTCTGAAAAGTCCAAAAAGCAAACTACAAATCCCAAATCATAGGTTTCAGTCAACACACACCAACGAAAGACTACATTCAGACAACATTCACCTAGGAAATACTAGGAAACCTTAGCTCAGAAAAGCCTGATATAGCAAACTACACATCCCAAATCATAATTTTCTGACAACACACACCTACGAAAGGCTAAGAAACCTAGCTCTGAAAAGTCAAAAGGCAAACTACTCATCCCAAACTATAGGTTTCAGACAACAAACACCTATGAAAGGCTAAGAAATCCAGCTCTGAAAAGTCCAAAAAGCAAATCACTCATCCCAAATCATAGGTTTCTGACAACACACACCTATGAAAGGCTATGAAATCCAGCTCAGAAAAGTCAAAAATAGCAATCCACACAATCCAAATCATAGGTTTCAGACAACAAACACCTATGAGGGACTAAGAAATCTGGCTATGAAAAGTCAAAAAATAGCAACCCACACATCCCAAATCATAGGTTTCAGACAACACATACCTACGATATACTAAGAAATCCAACTTAGAAAAGCCCGAAATAGTAATTTACATATCCCAAATCATAAGTTTCAGACAACAAACACCTATGAACGGCTAAGAAACCTAGCTCAGAAAAGTCAAAAATAGCAAATTACTCATCCCAAATCATAAGTTTCAGACAACACACACCTATGAACGGCTAAGAAATCCAGCTCAGAAAAGTCAAAAATAGCAAACCACCCATCCCAAATCATAGGTTTCAGACAACACATACCAACGAAAGACTAAGAAATCTAGCTTAGAAAAGCCCGAAATAGTAATTTACATATCCCAAATCATAAGTTTCAGACAACATTCACCTACGAAATACTAGGAAACCTTAGCTCAGAAAATAGCAAACTATTCATCCCAAACTAGAAGTTTCAGACAACAAACGCCTATGAGAGACTAAGAATCATAGCTCTGAAAAGTCCAACTTGCAAACTACACATCTCAAATCATAAGTTTCAGACAACACACTCCTATGAACGGCTTAGAAATCCAGCTCAGAAAAGCCAAAATTGCAATCCATCCATCCCAAATCATAGGTTTCAGACAACACACACCAACGAAAGACTAAGAAATCTAGCTCGGAAAAGTCCGAAATAGTAATTTACATATCCCAAATCATAAGTTTCAGACAACACACATCAACGAAAGACGGGGCTCGGGGAGAGCCTTTGAGGGTATGTGGGTATCTTGAGGGCCGGGTGGTCCTTTGGGAGCTTGGGGGGACCTTTGAGGACCGGGCGCTTCCTTCGGGGTTGGGGTGGTGGGGATCGGAACCCTTTGGGGTTGGGGTAGAGGACCTCACAACACTGTTCAAATGGAACTTGTGCATTATAACGACCTCAGAGTTTCACCCTCAAATCCTCTTCTAAAATCTCTTCAAAAATCATCTTTTAAAATGTCTCTAACTGTTTCGCCGAAATAATTCCCTTAAAATAATAATTTGATCTGAAAAGATATAATAAAGCCTTAAAAAAGTATTAAAATGGGGGCTCAGGAGCCTTTGGGGCGCCGGGGGCCCTTTGGAAATCCGGAGAACCTTTGAGGACCGGTGGCTTCCTTCGGGGTTGGGGTGGGGGGATCGGAACCCTTTGGGGTTGTGGTAGGGGACCTCACAACACTGCTCAAATGGAACTTGTGTATTATAACGACCATAGAGTTTCACCCTCAAATCCTCTTCTAAAATCATCTTTTAAATCATCTTTTAAAATGTCTCTAACTGTTTCGCCGAAATAATTCCATAACCTGTCTAAAACGGTTTCGCCCAAATAATCCCTAAACGTAATTTCAGCATGTTCCTTTTGTTTTTAGCATCTCTGCGCTGACACATTTCAAATTACTAAGAAACCTGATTCCCACGCTAAAACAATTCATCGCTAAGATGTTTCTTTGAGAATTGTTTCCATGGCGTTTGGTTATTAATATCTTTTGGAGTTCGACCAGTAGAGTTGTTTCCGATGCAAAGACATTAATGACTTGGATTTATTCCTGGAGAATCGTTTCTAGGCGAAAATTTTTAAAGTCTGACAGATGATGTCATTGGTTGATTGATCTGTCAAGAAAGGGGAATTAATTTGTTGTTTCTAAGGGGAATTATTGATTCACGATAGGGGAATTGAGGTCGACAGCACAGGTGTTCCAAATTCCCAATGACGGCATAACATTCGCCTCGAGCATGCACTTACAACAACAACAACATCAACACCTTTGGAAATTTAGGTCATTGACACACTTTGATTACGCAATCAATTTCTCAGAAATCCATTTCCCCTAGGGAGGCTATGCCCATATATGGTGTGCAAAAAAGTTGTAGGTGGCAGCAGGGGTGCCCCGTGGGGCTGGTACCCCCCCCCCCCCTTCTACTGGGGGGTTGTTCTCAAATGCCTTTTGACTCTTATAATTGGCACTAAACCTCGATCGAATGAGCCCCATCTGAAGTTTATACGACTATCCATTCCATAAGACCTTGTATGCCCCCGGGGCATAACTTACAACCCTTGTCCCACGGCTCTTAGGGGGTTGTGTCAACGCTAAGGGCATTTTTATACTGATAGGTTACAATACCACCAGTACTGGTGCGGTAAGGTACGGGTGTCCCCACTTATTGGTGCAAAAATGGTGCTAAACCATTTACTGTAGGGAAAAGCCCCTGGCAGTGCCAAATTATATGGGATGCCCGCGTCTACCAAACTGTTTCTGCAAATATCGGGTTTGGTAATACCCAATTTACAGTATACCCTGCCCCAGGGTATGATAACGTGATCAAGCGGTCAAATGGCCACTTTAAAGCCAAGGTTACCCACCCTGGGTTACCGCTAATTTCTAACTATCCTCTTGGAGGTAACGAACCCCCCTGTCAATATAATAATGACGGTATCTCGTAAATCTGCTCCTACCCTACCTGGGTTCCGGGAAAATTAGTACACAGTTTGTAGAAAATATCTTACTTGTATTCTTCCAAACGGTCAGAATAAACACTTCTATAAATTCCCATTACAGACTCCCTATACGGGGTCTCTTAGTAGACTACTCAAAAATAATATTTTGTACAGCAACTTTTCATAGGGGTGGACCTTTACTTGGCCCAGCCAATCCTCTCAATCCCCATTCAAATCCCATTCTACTTTTTCTTACCTTTACCTTTCAATGACTCAAACCAGGAAGTCCAAAATAGAATTTAGTTCAAAGCTTACTTATTACGAAACAATCTAACTTAGCAACCAAAATTCAACTTAGGATTAAAAATTATTTTATAGGCAAATGTAATTACAGAAAAGAAAATGGGTCATTTATCTGAAAAGAAAAGAAACAGGGGTGGAACCCCGAGAGCATTGTTATATGTTCTTTGGACCATTTTCATCAAAATGACTATCTCAAAGTTTCTGTTGGATGTATCTAGGGAAAAGAAGACGTGGGTGGAGGGGGTGGATGGTTTGCTTCTGACCACTTCTGACTCTTAAAAAGGGCGCTAGTACTTCTGATTCTCAATCCAGTGAGTCCCTCCAAAGTTTATAAAACCAACCCTTCCATAAAAATCTTAAATGTTAATAATTGGGAACTAGTATAAGTCGTACCCCTTGCCCTGAAAGCTTTGGGGGTGGTATCATCCACAAAAACACAATTAATGGACCTTTCAAATATGCTGAACAAAACGGCAATCTCAAAATTTTGATTGAACATGTTTGGGGAAATGAAGGGCGAGGGGGGCTGTTTTCCCTCCGATCACTTATGATTCCTTAGAAAGGGCATTAGAACTTTCAATTTCCAATCGAATTGCTTTCGAAGTTTCAACGACAACCCTTTCTACACGATGTGCCTTGGTCACAAGTAAAAAATAAATTGTAACCTTTTCGCTTTTTCATTCATTAAATAAAAAAAACTAGTTTTTTTCTACTTAAAGTAAGAAGCAACATTAAAACTTAAAACGAACAGAAATTATTCCGTATATTAGGGGAGCTGTCCCATCCTCAATACCCCTCTCTTCACGCTAATTTTTTTTAAAGAACTTTAGAAAAAGGTTTTGACGGCCTTTGTGTTTCAAAAATCGCTCTTAAAAAAATAGAAAAAAGGTCGTATATTAGCCTAGAGAGGGGGATATTGAGGAGGGCGTAACCCCCGTCATATACGGAATAATTTCTGTTCGTTTTAAGTTTTAATGTCGCTTTTTACTTTTGGTAGAAAAAACTTCGTTTTTTTAATTTATTTTTAATCGTTTTTCAGATAATCCCAGGAAGTACATCCCCTTTGTGGATAATCCCCCTATGAACAATTCCTATATATAAAGTTCTTCCCATGTAAAAATCATCCGCCAGGAAATTGCCCCCGGACAATTCCATCCCTGCTGCAAATACTTTCCAGAATTATTTTTTTTTGCTTACAATTCTACCTGAAAAATACTCCTTAGCATACTTTTATTTGAAGAAAGAGTTGTTTTCATTTAGTTTCTGATCCTTTTTAAGGTCATTGGAGAAGATATGGAAAACACCCCCCCCCCCCTGGAAAGTTTCTCCACCAGAAATTTCCCATGGAGAATTTCTCATGGTGGTATTTTACCATGGAAAAATTCTCCCATGGAAAATCCTCCCCATAAGGATCCCCAGAGAATTCCAACTCCACTGAAAACTTCCCCCTGACAATTCCCTCAAAGTGTTTCAACATGTACAATGGAATCAACAACGAGAAAGTAAGACAAGTAACACAAATTTTGTATACGAATTCTGGCAAATTCTCCCCATGTAAAATTTCCTCTGAAAAGTTCACCCCCAGAAACTTCCCTTCTCAATGGGAAATTCTCCGCGCAGAAATCCATTCACAGAAGATATCCTTCCCCCCTCAGAAAATATAGTATACTTCCCTATAACAAATACTATATGTAAACAATGGGCAAATTTCATAACTTGCGGCTCTTTCTCTGGTGGTTATGAGGGGTCTTGTCATCTCCAAAGACATATCTATTGTACCTTTCAACTACACTGAAAAAAATGACTATCTCAAAATTTTGACCAGACGACTTTAAAGAAAAAAGGGTGTGGGATGGGGGCTAGTTGCTTTTAATTTTCGTTTGAACGAGCCCTCTTGCGATATTCTAGTACCATTGATTCGATACGATCACACCTGTAGAGAGCAACAACAAAAATAAATGAACACGAATCCTTGATCCTCCTTCTGCCAAACACTACAAAATTTCACATTTTTATAGATAGGAGCTTGGAGCCGCGACAGTAGGGTTCTCTAATACGCTGAATGTGATGGAGTGATTTCCATTAAGATCCTTTGACTTTTAGGGGGTATTTTTCACCTTTTTCGAAAATTTGGTAAATTTTCTCAGGCCCGTAGCCTTTGATGGGTAACACTAAACTTAATGAATATTATATATTTGGAATCAGCACAATAAGCTAATTCTTTTGATACATCTATTGATATCAAATTGATTTCAGATCGTCAAGAATCCAATTTTTTTTTTTTGCTAACTTTTCATTTTCAGTTTGTAATACTAGATAAATAGATAAATGTTTTTGCTTGGTTTGGTAAATGTCTTGGCTAAGTGGTTGGCGTGCTGGGTTGAGAATTATATGGCCAGGGGGCACGGGTTCGATCCCTGGCGTAGTCAGTTATTTGGTTCGGGACGGGGGTCAGAGGCGTTACTCTGTAAGCTCAGCCAGAGTCAACCCAGCTCTAAATGGGAATTGTCTAAATGAGTTTGATACATCTATTGATATCAAATTGATTTCAGATCGTCAAGAATCCAATTTTTTTTTTTTGCTAACTTTTCATTTTCAGTTAGTAATACTTGATAAATAGATAAATGTTTTTGCTTGGTTTGGTAAATGTCTTGGCTAAGTGGTGGGCGTGCTAGTTTGAGAATTATATGTCCAGGGGGCACGGGTTTGTTCCCTGGCGTAGTCAGTTATTTGGTTCGGGACAGGGGTCAGTGGTTTTACTCTGTAAGCTCAGCCAGAGTCAACCCAGCTCTAACCTGGAGAAATCTGGGAAAGGTAAGCAGGAAGGGCGTGCGAATGCACAGGATTGCTGGCCCCCAACACTTCCTGGCTGAAGGGGCACGAAACGGAGATCAGCACCACCGGTTTGGACCTTAAGGTTCTATTGCCGTCATACTTACTTACTTTTACTTAAATGTTTTTGCTTGACTATTGGAAGCCGGAAGCTATTGTTAATGAAAAAGGTGCCTGCTTGCCAATTATTTTCACTGCAGCGTAAAAGCAAGGGGACATAAAATCGTTTATAGATGAAAGAACAAAAACTTGTAAAGAATTTCAAGAGTATTTGCAGATAGTTGTCTGCGGGAAAGAACAAGCAACTCCAAAAAATACTGTATAAAACGTAAAAAATTAGTAGAAAGTAAGTAGTTAAGTAAATAAAGTGCTAGATAAGTAGTTTTAACACTACTTTGGTGATAAATGACAATTTTTTTTACAACAATATGTATCCGCCAGGGAAATATTCTATTTTATATCATAAATTTGCCAAATATGTCCCTTTTATGTCCCAAATTTCTAAAATATGTCCCTTTTTTGCCCTATTATGTCATTGCGTCCCGGCACATAGAAATATGTCCTTTGGATATAAAACATGTCCAGTTGGCAACCCTAAGAAGAAGTGGGAAGAGCTGTTTGTTCACACCGAGAATGAAGACCAGAAATGATCTGTGGTAAACTTATTGCTATATTTTTATACTGTGATTCTAATTAACTAGCCTTTGTGATTCAGGGGTTTGTGATTCGAACAAAACTCGAACTTTAGCGTAAAGAGTGAGGCATTGACTAGGGGGTGAACTCCCTAATATACGTAATAAAGACATACGAATATAGAAGTTCGTTACGTAAGTTAATTCTAAGTTACGTCAGAACAATATTTCGTGAAAGCCATATAGCCAAAAAAAGAAAAATTAATATGCAAATTTCGTTTTAATTATTCATGTACCGTGAGCCAAAATCAAAGCTGCATTAATTCAAAAACGTTCAGAAATTAAATTTTAAAAATAAGTTTTTTCTAACTGAAAGTAAGGAGCGACATTAAAACTTAAAACGAACAGAAATTATTTCGTACATGAAATGGGCTGTCCCCTCCCAATGCCTCGCTCTTTACGCTAAAGTTTGACTCTGTGTCACAACTTAATTTTTTAAAACAATAAAAAACAGTAGCGTAAAGAGCGAGGCGTTGAGGAGGGGACAGCCCCTTTCATATACGGAGTAATTTCTGTTCGTTTTAAGATTTAATGTTGCTCCTTACTTTCAGTTAAAAAAAACTGTTGTTTTTTTTTTATTTAATAACTCAAATAAACTGACTTGTTATAATATATATCTTTTGCAGAATTCTGAAAAACTTTACTGAAGACATAAAGCTGATGCGAAAAACGGGATGCTCTGTTAAGAGCAGAAAAATACATAAAACCTAAAAAAAAACAAGACTAATTTATAACACCCTCAATAGCCTTTCACCAGTAGTGATATTGATAGATTTAAGTGTACAATTAAAATTCTAAAAAAAAACTCAAGAAAGCTCATTTTTCACTAAAGCACTAACAAAACACTACAAATATAATGTTTCCCAAAACACTACAAATATAGGGAACTACCAAGATTTTATTTGAGCTAGTTTTATAATTATATGCTGCATAAACTGCAAAGCAATAATTTTGTTTGCTTTAAGTTTCCACTTATCTGTTTGCTTCCATCGTAATTTTTGAATTGGTTACTGATATAAACTGGATATGACATAACAGGCTTCAGTGAAACCTGGGTTCTGTATCAGTGGAGTATGTCCATTTCATTCTTACGGTCAAAGTGAAAAAAAGGACTTTTGTCCGTTTCCAAAGAAAGGATTAACTGCTCTTTCAAAAGAAAGAGCAGTTAATTTAATGTGCAATAAACAATCACGTCAGGATTATATTACAGAAACAGATGGACAATATGTTTGTTGTTTTAGACAAAGGGGTCCTTTTTAAAATATGACCCAAAAATTAATATTCTCATAGACACAGAATCTTAGAAGGATACAAGATCCATTTAGTGGGGACTCAGATAGGGGCTAAAGCCTCTTATAGCCATTGCCAAAGTTTTGTATAAATTAAAAAAAAAAAAAATGAGGAGAATTAGGTGAAGCACGGAGTCCAGTCGATAATTCTTGCATTAAAATACAGATAAAAGATTTATGCATCTAGGTAATGTAACATTTTTTTCTTTCATGAACCAGTCAAAAAAGGGTAGCGATTCATTGGAAACCTCTCTTTATCCCCCTTGCAACAAAATGTCCAGCAAGTGCTTCGGGAGCCAAAGCTCCCAGTTGCTCTCAAAGCCGTCTGCAAAGGTTATGCGAGGCATGTTTTTTAAGTAAGTACCGTTTTGCGATTCCGCCGCCGCAGCGCTACGGTTGGCGTTCTGTGCATGCGCGCTGGTTATCTACATCTCTTGTCTACGCACTGACGCCATTACAGTCTGATTCTTCATTGTATACGTTGTTTACTGAGTGTTTAAGATGCCTCCGACAATCGTGAGTCCCGCCGAATTGGAACGTGAGATCTGTCAAGTTTACGGACAAAACATAATGAGTGATGGAATGGTAAGGAAATGGGTGAGAGCATTTAAAGATGGCCGCACAAATGTGCATGATGAAGAACGGAGTGGACGTCCTTCGGTCTTTAATGAAGAGTCTCTTTAATGAAGATTTGGTGCAGAAAGTGGAAGAAAAGGTGAGAGAAAACAGACGCTTTACAATTTCATCAATATGCGACTGGTTTCCTCAATATTCTCGTAGTGTCTTGTATTGCATTGTGTTGCATTGAGTCTTCAAGACGATAACAAAGTCAAAACAGTTGTGATACAGTGGTTAACAAGTCAGGCGGCAGAATTTTATGAGGAGGGTATTCAAAAACCGGTGCCACGTTATGACAAGTGCCTCAATATTCACGGAAATTATGTAGAAAAGTAGATTAAAGTACAAGCTTTCATGTAAAAATAAAATTATTGCGATATCTTTGCACTTCTTTTTTTTAATTCCAAAACGGTACTTACTTAAAAAACATGCCTCGTATATATATATATATATATATATATATATATATATATATATATATATATATATATATATATATATATATATACTATGTATTTTAGCATATAATTTAGTTAATTGGTTTATTGTACAGAGTAGTACTATTCGGAACGTCAAATAGCCCTAACTTCTACCCAATGAAGTAGGGCTCTCATACCCATAAAGTAAATGCAACAAAAAAAGCAGCTGAAAATGGGCAGATTTTTTATGATAAGAGTTCAGGGCGATAGTAGAAATCCCAAAACAATAACATAAATATAAAAACGATATTTATTGAATGTATAAGATACAAAAAAATTGGTATAAACAATAAGAAATTCCGACACCAGACGAAATTATCCGGGCTCATTCAAGCTTAGGTAATACCAAGCACGCAATACTTGTTCAACCTTTTTGATTAGTACCACAAAGGTATCGCAGCGTTGCCACAGAGGCTAACGTATGGGCGAACACTCTTGCTTATTTCCACCCTGTTAAAAGCGTATGCGTTGGCCATCTCGCTACATAGCAAGGTTGTGAAATAATTTCTTCCGATAAAATTAGTAGAGATAGTTTTTTTTTGGAACAGTTGGATGAAAAAAATATAATATATTAATCTTTAATTTGTGTCTTACCAGCTTGTTTTGGTTTTGCACGTCTTATTCAGAAACCGGATAGACGTAAGCTGAGCGTTTCCTCCAAGCGTGGCTGTTACATAAAAGAAGCAATAATGGAAATCCAAAGGTATCACCAAAAGCATATAAGGGGGTTGCAAAGTAAAAAAAAACTTTAGGGTCTTTAATATCAAAAAGGCTTATTATTCTGGCTTGGATGCTCTTGCGAAAAATTATATCCAAAGTAAATACACACATGATCGCCATGGGTAGCCCTACTTTTATCGAAACCCTCCCAGCTAGGTATTTTCGTTCTTTTCTATATCTACGTATATCTAATAAAACAACGTAGAAACACATTAATAAATATATAAATAAAAATACAATTAGAAGAAAAAAGAAATGTGGAGTTTTTTGTGCGTGTCCACATTTACTGAATTCCCCAAGACAAAAACAGTAGGTGTCTTTTTTCTTTAAATTCAGGAAGTTCATTATGTATGGAACTAAAGATATGAAAATGTATATATAACCAATAATGTATTTGTAGAGCTTTGCAGGCCTTGTATGTAAAGCTGTTACCAAAGAAGCCATCAGAAATTCTGCATGCGATGAAGATGAGCCAATTGTGGCCAATTGTGCAAGAAAGGCGGTCGTCCAGCAGTTACTTTGAAGAAATCCAAAGAAATACGAAATTATGTGGATACAATACCAAATACATGAAAAATATATGACTACTTTTAAATGAAGCTTCAATTTTGTGTTCATTTTTGCCTTTTTAATTAGTTTCATACATGTCGCTACAACAATCCACGAAATTATGGTTAATAACGTTGGTATAAAATAAGCATATATAATAGTGATTTTCGTCGTCATATGAAAAGTATTTTTAAAAATTTGTATTAATAGTTATGCAATATTTGGTGCTATCAATGTAATTTCTGAGAAATAGATTGAACGTTTGGATTACTTTGCACATGAACAATCCACGAAATGGCGGTGAAACATAGTAAGCATAAAACAAACATTAGATCGGGCCTTCCCTAAGCGAAAAGACGTAGGTGGTATCTTTTTCGAAAATGCTTCAGAAAACAAGAAATGTCCCCATAACAGATCTTATTCATACACAATATTCAGTGAATCATATCGACTGTCCCCCTACAAGCTAAAAGGGCTACTATATTTCGAAATCAGGCAAAAATACTCAGCTGCGCCCTCAAATTTTTTGGAGTACTTCTCATTTAAACTACGGAAAGTAATGGGTTCCTGTGACAAGATTTTTTTTTTCTTCTCCTTCTTCTATAAAATTATGAAAAGTGTGATATACTGTTTGTTTACGTACAAATATATGTGATGAGGTAATTTACAGCCTTAAGCAGAAAAAAAAAGATGGGAAATCCACATTAATAAAATTATACGATGTTTGCTACAACATTTAGGGAGTATCAAGTTTTTATTCACTTTGATCTTATAATCAGCTTTCGTAATGTCACTATACTAATCCATGAAATGATGGTCAATAAAGGTGATGTAAAACCAGAGTACATGTGTCTTTGCGAGCTTCGCCACCGATTCTTCAAGTCAGATGATCTAAACTAGTTGATTCAACCAGTGATCACATCATTTCATCCATATTTCAATATTTTTTCTATATATTATCTGATATCTGTTTAGATAATAATTATATGTGTACAACGCAAATAAGGAATATAACAAATTTGAGTATGATAATTTTGTCTTTTTTAACAATTTACATATATATCAATAGTATAGTTAACATGATTCTGTCACTACTACTACAAAATCAGTCTAACACCAAACCGTCTAAGATCAACACACCTGCACACACACCTCCTTCCAATCTTCAATCTTTTCAGAGCTTAATTCTTTACCCCGGCCCATAAGGTTCCATCCTTTGACTTCTTGATGCTTATTAATATTAAAATAACACTTTCACTATTCCACGGCAAATAATTTAATAATATCACTTTCTCGTTGAAGTTCACTTAAGCTACTGCATTGAAAAGGAAAACTAAAAAGAGCCTTCTCGGGTTTTATTTGCTGCTATGATACGGGAACAATGGTATGGCATGGCTTTTTGCTTTGATCCCTCATTTCGTTTCAATTTAATTACCGAAATAATATTCTATAGTAGCATAAGATCATAGGGTAAACACGTGTACATTGGCGTCAGTTGGCGCGTCACATATATCCCCTCTATTCCTCCCCCTTAGATTGTATAAAATACCTTTTTCGGGAAATACCTTTTCACTGGAAATGCCTTATTTTGCTATTGCCATCGAAAAACATAGAAAGAAAATTACAAATTTAGTACCCACGTAATTTCGTGAAAATTAGGGGGGTGGGGAGCGAGACTATCTCACCAAAAAAAAGCGCAAACCGCCTTTTGTAGCATAGTGTATGTTTCAAAAGATTGGCGCGAAGTTTGATATAACCAGACATGGGTCCTAAGATCAAAATCAGAGGTTCGGCTAAAGGAAGATATTTGTCGTCGCCATTGGCTAAAAGTAACGCTCCTTCATCTGGAAAGAAATTTTTAATACTATAAGCTGTTTATCTGTGAGTTTCAATAAAAAGGATCTTCTGTCCTGCTTTGAGCTACGAGAGATCTACACCGCGCTGTACAGGTTTGTATACTGGTACACTCGTACAGCTAGTTTTCCAAATCTCTGGATAATAAAAAAAATAAAATGGTGGTGTAAGGAAGCTACATAAAATTATGTGTTAGAAACTTCTTTCTATGTTTGACATTAATCTAAATACACTGAAATACGGGTGGCGCGCGTGCATTTTCCCATTCAGCGCACCGATAGCTCGGGGTGCATTTTTTATTCTTTTACATTTAAAGATAAAAAGTTGACATAAAAACAAATTTAAGTACACTTAAACAGACCGTGCGTGCGTCGCGGTGATAGCCGCGATACACTTTTATGAATAAGGGTACTTGTTAATTAAACGAAACACAGTCAAGAATTACGCTTAGGTTACATCTGAGAAAACCGGTTTCATAGCCACAAAGACAAGTGACAGAATAGATGGGACATAATTTGAGCTGTATATTTTCGCATTAGGGGAGGGGGGTAAATATAGCAACTCTGCATGCAAAATGTGTTATCTACAATTATTCAGCATATTATGAAGTAAGAATTGTTTTCTAACTTCACACTGTCTAGATACTTTACACCCTCCCCCCCCCAAACTTGCTAATATATAGCCCAAATTATATATTTCCCATCTATTCTGTCACTTGTCTTTGTGGCTATGAAACCGGTTTTCTCAGATCTAAACCAAGCATAATTCTTGAGTGTTTCGTTTAATTAACAAGTACCAAAAAAAATAAGGGCAAATTTTTTGTGCTTGACCATTTGTGAAGGAAACATGCTAAATAAACAAAGGTGATGTCATTAAATTCCTTATTTTATGCTCTGTACAAATGTCTTGGGTCCATTTTCCTGAGATACACCACCAGCCCCTCCCCCTCTTCGGATGGTCCCAGATATAGAGGTCTAGACACATACAAAAAACTACAAGAAAACATTAAAACAAAGAGATCCTTGCTTGATATTATGCAGCATGTTTGTATTGACTAGATTATTGTGATCCTTCAATTGTTACCCCCTTTTTAAAACCATATCAAATGATATTTTCTATCCAATTTTCCAATCAATCCCAGACGAAACCAGATTTCATCGAGTCGAGATTGCAGAAACCCGCTTTAACAAAAAACATATCACAAGATTCAACTAACAGAGAAATACATTATTAGGGCTATAAATAGGACCATCAGGGGGATGGGGTTGCATTGGGAAGAAAGCTTTTTTACGAGATTCCCATTAAAAAAAAGTGATTGCTCTGCGTAGAAATTTTACTCATACAAATAGTAAAGGAAAATCTTCTTGTTTTTCAACCCCAAATTACTTTTCTTCTCAAAATTAAACATGAAGTTAATTATGATACGGATTTAGGAAAACCGTTTCCTGGACTCAGAACTCACAAAAAAGCTTTTGAAAAAAGTTCCAGCCAAACCTTTTCGTCAACCTAGTAGGGGCTCCAGGAAAAGCTTGTCGACACGCTCTAAGTTATCAATTAGTTCTTATTTACAAGTTGACTTATTTTTGAAATTCTTTGTTGATAATTATGTAATCTTTTTTATAACGACTGAATCAACTTATTTTCATTACCAAAACAAGTACTGGACTCCAGCTTGGAATAGGATTTCGGCTTATTGTTTAGTCTAAAAGTAACTATCTAGACACAAGCTCTGGAATGAACTAATTGAAATTGTGTCTTTTCCTTTCTTGGGAAAAATTAATTTCAGTAATCAATCGTGAGACATGATGGAGCAATCATCTGGTAGAAGTTAATAGCGCTAACCAAAGTATTGACAGTTAGGCTTGATTTACTATTGTTAGTAAAGGACATCACGTGCTTTTAGATTACTTTCACACCTGCCAATAGATGGCAACAGCCGTAAATGAACTAAGACTTAGTTCATGACTGCACTAGATACTAATTCTTGGCTAGATAATGGTGTCGATAATATGAAAATGTCAAAACAGATTGCGCTTATTTTAATTAGACTGGTCCGTCCAAGGCTGCCTGACAAGCGCTGAAAATGTACAGTAATTGAACTTCGGAAAAATGGCGAGGATAAAAATATTTATTCAGTTCCGGTAAAGCGACTAAAATAAGATTAAAAAAAATTACAAGCAATCTTCTTCAAGCCAAGCTACGACTTTGCCGTCAAAACCTGGTAATATTCCATCATCATCGGTTATCTAAAAAAAAAATGGAAGATAATTAAAAAAGTAGAGGTAATTTAAAAGAGATAAAGGCAAACATAAAGATATTACAAAGTTATTAAGTCAAAACTATTGGATATCTTTCAAAATCTGGGGGGGGGGGTATGAAAACACAAAATTATTTTTGTTTTTCTCGAAATTCTTACCCCCTACTCCCTCCTCAAAAAATTAAAAGTCCCCCAATAAAAAAAAGATCCTGCATGCCTGTATTTTCGCTCATATCTTTGTTATGATCGGGAATGCAACAGTCTACCAAGTGAGGCACAAAAATCGTCGTTTATGTTTGATTTAGTGATCGTATTCATTCTCCCTCGCTCTCACTCCTTCTTCACCTACTCCTATATCCTCCCTCTATCTTGGAACAAACTCTATTGTGTTGTAATGAATGTATTTTTTTTTCTACATTGTAAAGTCTTTCGGTTTAAGCATGGTTTATCCAATACATTTGTCGTTTTTAGTTGCACTATTACATAGTACAACATACATTGAGTCATGAGTCACTGTTCAACCAGTTAACACTGTAGTGCTTGCTATTGCCTACTCTATGAATGACGTAATGGAATAAATGAAGAATGATTATTGTCAAATTATCTGTATGGTGATCCAACGAAAACTTTATATAAGCTGATAAAAGACTATTTGAAAAAAACCCGCCTTTCACTAAACAAAACTCAAAGACTGAAATCATTACATATTATTCCTCCAAAGTGATTTAAAGATGAAACTATTTGTGATATGGTATTAAAGCAATAGTGCACTTGAAAAACGGAACAGTGGAAAAAAGTACTGATAAAGACTGGTGGTTTCTTTTTTTCCAGTAAGTCAGTTTTAGGGCAAGGAAGAAATAACAGGAGTCGTCCAGATATTGATTCTAGCGAGGATATTACTACAAGCACCACAAATACGTCAGGAAACCCGGATATTCGGAAGCAAGTGACAACTCAGGTTTCATTACTGACGCTATCAGAGAACTTTGCGAAGATGATGGCCATTATGCGTGAAACTCATAGCTCAGTCCAATCAATTGAAGAGCGATTTATTGTAGTAGAAAATAGAATACAAGCAAGTGAATCGAAGCAAATAGCCTTACGGTCTGAATTCTCCGGTCTGATTTCACACATTTACGTGAGTGATGGTGTCCCATTTTCTGTGGGAGAGGCAAAAAATAAATTATATGAAAAAAAATTGTGTCTTAAATTGATGGGTATCATTTCATGGGTATCAAACACAGTTCCACCATATCTTCAGTTTGAACGTCCGTGTGGTATGAAAGTAAAGTTTACATGTAACGAATGGATTAAGGAACTAGCATATAAGCCTCCCCCCTCCACAGCTTCCAGAGGTGCTAAGAAATGAGTGTTTTATTGAATGTGTTTAGCTAATTTATTGCCTAATTAATCTTTTTCTTTTTCGCTTGCTTTAGTGAAATAGATACAGAAAAGTTGATAATGATGAATTTGAAAAAGTATTGGTTGCTGCTGCTTTTTATTTGTAAGTAAATAATTTTATACTTTTGTTAATGAGAAAATTCTTTGAGTGAGTGGTAGCGGGCTGGTGCCTTTTTGAATGGTTTTGCTTTGTGTCATGAAGCTTTCATTAATATGTTTTTTAAAATTGTATGTTGGCTTTGACGGAATATATTGCATTACTTTATTTTTTATTTGTCTAGGTCTACATAAATGTTTAGTTTTAGTTTAGTTTTATGTTTAGTTTAGTTTTTTGCCGCCGCCACTATACCATCACCTGCATTAAATTTTATTGATAATGGTTAGAGATATTGTTTTACCTCCGGGGAACAGTAGTGTCATACAACTTGAAAGTCGAATGATTAATTTTTCCAGCCAGTTTAATGAAATGATAAATAGAGATTTAGATATTAATGCTACTGAGATTTTCTGAATTGTCAGGGACAGAGTTCTGCGCATAATTTCTTATCAGAATCAATAAATATAAATGTCTTTCAGGCGATCGCTTTAACTAAAACGTGGTTAAAAGATAATAACTCACAATTACTGGATATCCCTGGTTACGATTATCGCAATTGCTGGATCTCCCTAAGGATTTAATAAGAGAAGATCTTACAATATATAGAGAGAAAGTTTGCGAGTGTTTTGTTGTGCATGTTGCTTGAGAGAATTTGAACTTTTGTACTGTTGTGGTATATAGACCTCCACAGAGCCTGCTCCATAATTTTATGGATCTATTTCAAGAACAATTAATGAAACTCCCGATTAACTCTATTCGATTTTTATTATGGGGAACTTTAATATTGACATTATAGATCAGTCATATGCTAGCACTGAATTTATTAATTGAAGTCTATCTAATGGGTTTCATCATTGCATAAATATCCTTTCAAGAATTAAAGTAACATCAGCTAAGCTTCTGGATAATATTCTTTCTATTGGGTCTTTGAGTCTTCCCAGGGTCCTTATTAACGATGTATCCAACCACTTTGAAGTTCCAGCTAGCTTTAGAGCTGCAACAAAGAAGGTTAAAGGCAAAGAATCAAGGGTTCCTCAAGGGATCAATCAATCCACGGGATCCAATCAATCAACCAAGAATCAATCAAGAATCAAGGGATCAACCAAACTGACATGGTAAAACTTAATAATGATTTTTAAAAGGTACATTGGTACGAGGTTCTAGGCGAAGTACAGGACGCAAACTCGAGGTTTGTTTTATTTTATTAAAAGTTGCAGAGTTTGATACGTCAAGTAGTCACGATGAAACCGTTCAATAGAAAACATTCAAGTAAAAATCCCCTGTGATTTTGAAGCAAAATCACAAAATAAATCACAAAGATAAATATTTAGAGCTCAAATAATTAACCCGACACAAGAAAACAAGCATTTATATAAAATTTATCGAAATAGGTTGAATACAATTTAAAAAATGAAAAAAAGGAATATTTTGAGAAAAAGTTTAAGGAAGTCGAAGGATGCCCTGCGGACAAATAAGAGAAGTGATTGGATTAAAAATAAATGTGTAATGGATGAATTAATTAGTGCAATGGGAGAGACTAAAGTTTGAAAAGGATATATGTCATGAATTTCAGAGTTATTTTTCGAACATTGGTCCGAATCTAGTTGTGTCATTTGTACCTGATAGTGGTGATCCAACGTTCGAGTCCTTACTGAGGAACCCGATTAATGTATCTCTTTACCTCGGACTTGTAACAGTTGATGAACTTTAAAGAATTATTTATGGGTTGCGTAGTAAATAATCTGGTGGCGATCACATTACTTTAAAAACACTTAAATGTGTTTTCCCTGTTATATCTGAAGATTTATGGGGGTTAATTAATGAGTGTTTTCGTCAAGGAAAATTCCCAGACTGTTTTAAAGTTGCCCGTATAACCCCAATTCATAAGGGTGGTATTCAAAATGACCCAGGAAACTATAGACCGATATCTGTTTTACCCATCATTTCCCGTGTTTTAGAGAAGTGTTTTAGTATTAGAATGATGAGTTTTTTGGAGGATCATAAGTTACTGGTAGAGACACAATTTGGGTTCCGTAGAAAAAGGACAACGGAACAGGCGATGATTTATTTGACAGCTATTATTAATGAGGTATTAGATAAAGGTTTTAAAATAGGTGCTATATTTTTAGATCTGATGAAAGCTTTCGACACTGTGGGTCATGAACTTCTACTTAAGAAGTGTGAGGTGTATGGTTTGAGGGGTAAATCATTAAATTTTTTAAGAAGTTTTTTAAGTAATCGTTATCAGTATGTCCAACTATATGGTTCTTCTTCAGAAAAAAAACCGTGTTGAAATAGGTGTTCCGCAAGGATCGTTTCTTGGTCCAATATTATTCTTAATATTTATTAATGATTTACCAAATTGTCTAAATAATTTTTGCTGATGACACAACAGCCATTAGCACAGCTAAGACAGCGGAGCTGCTGCAGATTTCCATGAAGGAATCAGTTAATAGAATTATAGCATGGCTGAGGGTAAATAAACTAAGAATTAACATGGCTAAGTCTAATTTTATTATTTCTCGCGATCGCCGGACTATATGTTTATATGTTTTGTCAATAAATCCTTCTCTCTCTCTCTCTCTCTCTCTCTCTCTCCTCTCTCTCTCTCTCCTCTCTCTCTCTCTCTCTCTCTCTCTCTCTCTCTCTCTCTCTCTCTCTATCTCTCTCTTAAAAAAACTAAATTGTGCACAGATGAATGGAGGTTTCGGAACAATAAAAACAAAGTAGTATTCTTGAGAGGCAAATCAGCTTTCAAAAGTCAAATTTTTTGTCAGAAAGTTTACTTCTACTGCTATTACAACTACTACCAACTCCCTGCAGTGACCTGTCACTTGAGACAAACACAGCTACGGAGGCTCTTTCCCCACCTCAATCTATTCAAAGCTTCACTCTTCACCCTCTACCATAAGGTCCCAATCCTTTCTTGTATCCTTTTCTTTCAATCATTTCTTATATCAGCTTCCCATCTCATTATGGTACAGCCTACTTTTCCTTGGGCTGCATACAACAGTCCACTTGAGTCTTAATTCACCTAAGAACACAAGTGACGTTTCAAACAGTCCGTCGTAGCGAACTGTAAATAAGCAGTATGCTGATTCTAAATATACAAGATCTATTAAACTTAAAGTTACCCATCAAAGGCTATGAGCCTTTGATAAAATTTGCCTAATTTACGAAAAGGGGGACATACCCCCAAAAAGTAAAAGAACCTTAATGAATATCACACCATCAAGAAGCTGCCGGGAACTAGAGAACAACAAAACAGGTTTGGAAAGCAACTATAAATGGAAAAACCAAGAAGGTTAGTTTATCTTCAAATAAAATGTGCTCATATCATCAGTACTTGATTTTAGTTGTTTAACAGATTTGCAGAAGAACTAAAGCAAGCAAATTTGAATAAAAAGCATGCATTGAATAACTTATTTTGGAAAATATTTTGGAATAATGGTCTTACCAAGAGACTGGAGCAATAGGACAGTTTGCATTCAACAGTCTATACAACTTTGCAAAATTAATGGCTAAGTCCCATTCTTTCTTATTCGTGAGACAATCTAATCTTTCTTGTCATCTAGATCACAAACTTTTTTGAAAGCTCGCTTAAATTTTTGGTTTTGTTTCAAACACGTTATAAGAATACTTGATCAAGATAATATAATATAAGGTTAATGAAAAAAATTCCAAAATAACAGTTATCTTCCCACTGTCACTCTCGAATGGAAAAAAAAGAAACAAATTATATGAACAAAGTTATCATGGATAGCTTCCGGAAACTATTTTTGGTGGGTAAGTATCTTTTTTTTCAAAAATGTCCTTGTTAATGGTGTGTTGTATCTTAAAATTTTTTGTTCGGGAGACATGTAAATGCGTGCCAGAAAAATAAGTTAAGGGTATCTATGATGTTGTTAGCCAGTATTCATTCTATTATCTTATTTTGAATACAATGTGAACTTACCTCCTGCTTAACAAAGCCATAATCAGGATCAGGAGTTTTGAACAAGAAACGGTATCGATTTGGTCGGTCAATGGCCATCTTAAAGTCTCGGAGCACAACCTCTCCTAGTCGACCTTGTAAAATGATTAGAAAAGGAGTAAGAGAGCGATCGGTAAAGTATAAAGCTTTTGTCGTTTCTTGAGGACCTAGAAGTGATGCAAATTTTATTATGATGCAAAGTGATACATCGCCTAGAAGTGATGCATCACCTAGAAGTGATGCATCACTGTGTTGTTTTGCTTATATAAGTAGCATTTGCACTTGAGCTTTCCAAATGTTGTTTTAAAGTGTGATGTTGTCGTTTCTTGAGGACCTAGACGTGATGCAAGTTTTATTATGATGCAAAGTGATGCATCACCTAGAAGTGATGCATCAGACGTCATCAGGTGCATTAAACGTCAGATTCAAAATCAGTCAAGAGGAAGAAAGCTTGCAAGGATCCAAAGCCACGAAATAAATTTAACTAAAATAAATAAGTTTCTATAAAAAAGTATCTATAAAATTTTTCTATAGATTTCTAGAATTCTAGAAGGTACATATAAAAATTTATAGAATCTATAGAAATAGAAACATCTATAGAGAATAAAATTTCTATAAAAACGTCGTCGGTCCCAAAAGAAAAGGTCGCACATATTTTTTTTTTTTTTTTTTTTTTTTTTTTGGAAAATGGCTGCGAAACTGAAAAATATTTCTCTAGTGGGTTTTAAAAAATTGGTTGACTTTCTATTAATAAAATTGCTTAATAGAAGCCAGAGAAGATCAGTCATGATTGTAACAACGAATGTTCCAAACCAACTACCTCCGAGATTACCGAATATGGTTGTAAATAATTTCTTACGACAACACTGGCTCTCCAATTATAAACAAAATTCATTAAATAAATACAGGTTAGACTTTTAATTAAGACAGCGCAAAAATGTATATACTAATAAAAGCCAAATATTTCGTTCTCATGCACTAAAGCCTTGTGTAGTGCTTTCTTTCACCATAATAGATTTCATTTAGAGATTTTACTAAACAACAGCAATTATTTATTTCCCAAGGGATTATGGGGTAAAAGCATAGTTATTAGACCTTTCAACTACGTTGAATCAAATAGCAATCTTAAAATTTTGATCGGAAGTCTTTGGGGGAAAGGAGCGTGGGGGGGGGGGGCAAGTTGCCCTCCAATCTTTTTGGTGACTTATAAACGGCACTAGGACTATTGATTTCTGTTGGAATGAACCCTTTATTGATCTTCTAGGACCAATGACTCAATACAATTATTCCCGCAAAAAAATCAAACAAACACAAAGATAACATTAATCCGCATCCGTGATCTTTCTTCTGGCAAAAAATAGATAAGTCCACATTTTTTTGGATAGGAGCTTGAAACCTCTACCGTAGGGTTTTCTGATGAACCGAATCTGATCGTGTGATTTGCATTAAGATCTTTTGTTTTTTTGGGGGTATTCCCCCTTTTTTGAAAAATCAGGCAATTTTTCATAGGCTCGTAGCTTTTGATAGGTAACATTAAACTTAATGAATTTTATATATTTCGAATCAGCATAAAAAGCCAATTCTTTCAATGTATCTATTGTTACCATAATCCCGTTTTTAGAGTTACGGTTACCATTAGGCTGAATCGCTCCTTACTTACAGTTCGTTTCCCAAACTGTTTGATTTTCTTATATATTTTAACAGTTCAGTCTATTTTTGCTCTTTTCATTTACAAAGGCCTTCAGAAGTAAAGCCACTGCTGGGAAACGAAACCTATCAATTGTATTGGAATTGTTATTATTTTTTATACCTAGTGTTATAACGTATGTTGCTATGATACTTTCATCTAAGATAGACGCATAAAGATAAAACATGGCATTTTTAAAACCTCTTCAAAGTCCTTACCGGTAGCCAAAGACAAGAGAAATCCTATCAGAAATTGGAGTGTTGAAAAACAAAGACTTCAAACACACATAACTCAATGACACTACAAAATAAGCAGCAAAAATAGCTGAAAGTAAAGCAGAATGGAGATTAAAACGAATGTAAATATACAATTGAGTTTTGTCCTGTTTGGTCTGCTTGGCTTTAGATCTTTCATATTTGAGTTCCCCCACTTATCAGCTTTTATTGCTCTTTGGACACTAATTCTTTATGTTAAGCAACACCAAATAACGGTGAACACTTTTGGGAAGAACAACAACATCAACGGAGATCAACAGAAGATTCGAGATCAACAACAGAGAACAACAGGAAGATCAACAGAGATTCGAGCACCAGAAAGAGAAAGCTCCAGATTTCATATTCTTCTTCATTTTTGCGCAGTGATGGTCATCATAACCGAAAAATGTGTATTTTTAGAAGCAGTATTGATGGGAGGTTTATTGCATTTTAGGAATTTTTATATCAAGCCATAAGAAATATTCAAATACAATCAAGATAACCAACAGAAAGACGGGGAGCCAAGGATGCTTCTAGCAGCAGCATCAATTGAGTGGGGTGTCTGTGTCCTTCTAGATTTTTTAGCCTCAGCCTCCCCCCAGGTTTTTAAAGATACGTTTGAGGGCAACTTTTATTAAAAACCCCCTTTATTGGTATTTCCACAGAAAAAAAATAAGAAAAAGTCGAATCCCCCCCCTCCTGATTTATCAAGAATTGACACCACTCCTGATTTTTCAAGAATTTTTTTTTCATTTTTTTGCAAAGCACACTTTAAAATACATAAAGAAAGAAAAACGAGCAAAAATGGGGTTTTTATAGGCCAAATGAAGATACTGAAAAAACAAAGCGAATATTTCGAGAGGACAAACGCCTCTCTTCTTCAGCGCGAAACGAAACGATGTATCAATAAAAGCCAAAAATTAAAAGAATTAAAACCAACTACCTAACAACCATAAAAGCGAGTTATTCGCCAATATCCGCGATTTGCACAAAATCCAAAAAAAAAAATATGAACTGCCATCGACGGATACTAGCGAACAACTGACAAAGAGAAGAAACCAATTCATTCACTCGAAAAAACAAAACGAACCAGCAATTAAATAAGTTGGAGAACTATGTAATTTGATTTCGGATTTTAATTAATGCATTTCTTGCAGACACCCTTTGAGACCTAAGGGGTTGTTCACGTGTTTGAATAGATGACTGGGAAAGTGGTTCAAGGTTTATTTTAGGGATTACTAAAGTATCGGCTTCTCTTTTGAGAAAACCGAAATAGGACTCGTTTATTCTTAAATCACCGGAATCTCTGTTTAAAGCTAGACCTAAATGTTGGTATTTATAAATTTCAACAGCTTCTCTGTAGTGCTGGACAATACCTTTGTCATGCGAAATAAGACTAGCTTGCTTCAAACAAAATAGTATGGTCTGGTTTTTCAAAAATGTGCTCTGCAAGGGCAGAGTCAAAATTTTCTGGTTTTTTTCCGCTTTTTAAGTGTATTATTAATTGAAATAGAGTGCTGAGTTAATCTATCCGTTAGTCGCTGATCAGTTCTTCCGATATACCAAAGACCACACGAACAAGGAATTCTGTAGACACCGGAGTTTTCACCTATCGGGATAGGGTCTTTACCTTGATAAATTTGGGACCTTATAGTTTTTCTGGGTCTATAATAAGTGTAAATGTTATTTTTCCTTAGATTTTTTGAAATGTGGTCTGAAATCCCTTTAACATATGGGAGACCAAGATAAACTGAATTTTCCCTTTGATTTGTGTTTTCTGTGGAACTATCTGATAATCTTTTAATGCGTTTTGCAATTACAGAATTTATTAAACTAATTGGATAACCATTCCCAAATAAAATATCTCTAAGGTGGTTGAGCTCTAAATCCAAGAAACGTGTTGAACAAACTTTCAATGCTCTATCAACTAGAGAAGTGACAACTCCTCTTTTCACAGCAGGAGAATGATTTGAGGAATAACTTAAGTAACGGTCATTATGTGTGGGTTTTCTATAGACACTAAACTCGAAACATGAGTCATTTCGGTGCACCAGAACATCTAAGAAAGGAAGACGCCTCTCTATCTCTGATTCCTGAGTAAATTTCAGTTTTGGATCCAAGGAGTTGAGCAAGTGAAGAAAAGAACCCAGAGACTCGTCACCATGCTCCCACAAATAAAAAATATCATCTTTAAAACGAACCCAAAATTCAGGTTTACAAGAACTTTGCAAATAGTAACTGAAATTACTCAGGAATCAGAGATAGAGAGGCGTCTTCCTTTCTTAGATGTTCTGGTGCACCGAAATGATTCATGTTTCGAGTTTAGTGTCTATAGAAAACCCACACATAATGACCGTTACTTAAGTTATTCCTCAAATCATTCTCCTGCTGTGAAAAGAGGAGTTGTCACTTCTCTAGTTGATAGAGCATTGAAAGTTTGTTCAACACGTTTCTTGGATTTAGAGCTCAACCACCTTAGAGATATTTTATTTGGGAATGGTTATCCAATTAGTTTAATAAATTCTGTAATTGCAAAACGCATTAAAAGATTATCAGATAGTTCCACAGAAAACACAAATCAAAGGGAAAATTCAGTTTATCTTGGTCTCCCATATGTTAAAGGGATTTCAGACCACATTTCAAAAAATCTAAGGAAAAATAACATTTACACTTATTATAGACCCAGAAAAACTATAAGGTCCCAAATTTATCAAGGTAAAGACCCTATCCCGATAGGTGAAAACTCCGGTGTCTACAGAATTCCTTGTTCGTGTGGTCTTTGGTATATCGGAAGAACTGATCAGCGACTAACGGATAGATTAACTCAGCACTCTATTTCAATTAATAATACACTTAAAAAGCGGAAAAAACCAGAAAATTTTGACTCTGCCCTTGCAGAGCACATTTTTGAAAAACCAGACCATACTATTTTGTTGAAGCAAGCTAGTCTTATTTCGCATGACAAAGGTATTGTCCAGCACTACAGAGAAGCTGTTGAAATTTATAAATACCAACATTTAGGTCTAGCTTTAAACAGAGATTCCGGTGATTTAAGAATAAACGAGTCATATTTCGGTTTTCTCAAAAGAGAAGCCGATACTTTAGTAATCCCTGAAATAAACCTTGAACCACTTTCCCAGTCATCTATTCAAACACGTGAACAACCCCTTAGGTCTCAAAGGGTGTCTGCAAGAAATGCATTAATTAAAATCCGAAATCAAATTACATAGTTCTCCAACTTATTTAATTGCTGGTTCGTTTTGTTTTTTCGAGTGAATGAATTGGTTCCTTCTCTTTGTCAGTTGTTCGCTAGTATCCGTCGATGGCAGTTCATATTTTTTTTTGGATTTTGTGCAAATCGCGGATATTGGCGAATAACTCGCTTTTATGGTTGTTAGGTAGTTGGTTTTAATTCTTTTAATTTTTGGCTTTTATTGATACATCGTTTCGTTTCGCGCTGAAGAAGAGAGGCGTTTGTCCTCTCGAAATATTCGCTTTGTTTTTTCAGTATCTTCATTTGGCCTATAAAAACCCCATTTTTGCTCGTTTTTCTTTCTTTATGTGATGTCAGGCAAATGTGGTTTAAGAAATTATCTACTTTAAAATATAAAAGGAAGTTCTCTCATCATTTAGCATGAAAATAAATGCTTAGAATTCTTACATATAATAAATGCAGAGAAATGAAGTGGAACAGTAAAACCGAAATATTCACAGATTTGGTAGCCCTTATGTTCAGCATATTTGAAATGAGAACAAAATCCCTTCAAATTTATATAAAAGAAATGACAAGTGACCCAAATGCGTGTCAAACAAATATTTTCTGTACTAAGCAGTGTTTCTATAAATACCGATTAATCGTGCGATCTCAATATTTTCTGGAAATCTCACGATGTCAAATCCGCTTTCAAGGTCTACCGGCAAACAGCCAATTCCAAGTAAATTTAAGTCAATAATCCAGAAAAAATTAACGTCATTTTTATTCGGTATTTTAGGAATATAGCTCAAGCTTATATAGCTGAAATTGCAGACTTCGAACAAAATTGTTTTGTAATCGAATAATTTTTTTACAAATTCACACCCTCGTACTAGATACTTGCCCCCTCCCCTAGAATTCGAAAAAAACCGTTTTTAGTATTTTCATTGAACAATACCCTTTAAATATGACGTAGATAATTTCAGAGACCAAACAGCCTTTCCATGACAAATGCAGTGACCGTCATCAGTAGTAAAACTTCTGATCAGGAGTTTTACTACTGATGACGGTCACTGCAAATGTGACCAAAATATCCAGTAGTTTTTGTAAAATTTTATTACTGTTCGTGAAAATCACTGTCTATTAAAAGTAGTTTATCCCTATTTGAATTGGTTATTTATCACAATACCCTTTTTTGGAATTTGAATTGAAAAGAAAAACAAACAAAATTACCAATCCCCCATCCCGTAATATTTCCTGAATATAAAACATTTCCTTCAAACGAAAATAGAGTGACATTAAATTTCCCCTATTGAGGGTAGCTATCCCTCCCTAGTTCCCTAGTCCTCCCCTGTTTACGCTGAAGTTTTACCCCTGATTGATTGCATAACTGAAATTTGTTCTGAGTTCAACAGAACAACTATTTGATAATTATGCGTAACTTTACTTTATTTTTTGACTGCAATACATTTTTAACCAACTAATTTACTGATAATCAATTTACTGTCTGTCAACAAAAACTTTTACTGATTTAGTCAATCAAGTACGCAGCATGCTCTGTGGGGTACACAAGGGGATACAAGCAGTAAAAAGGATAAGGACAGTTCAAACCCCCTAATCCCCCCCCCCTGGATACGGCCTTGGATAAGGATAAAATTCCTCCAGAGCCATTGCTAGCGCATAAGGCGTCGAGTCAAGGTTCCGCTTGCTGGATATACGCAACACTAAATTTTTTATTCGATTCTTTTTCTCCACTTCTCCACGCACCTGTTAGAAAAAAAGGGAAATTTTCAACTACCCGAGTTGAAATCTGAGGATAAAATAATTGTTGTTACGTTTCGCTGAAAAATCTCAGGCACCAGTTTCAACAGGGATGCGAATATGGAAAAAAGTAGTCAATATTCTACATAATAAAAACAACGATTGGTTTATTTGGGTCTCAAGACGAATTCCTATTCGTCTCCTTTGTTGTTCCGATTCGTTCCTCGATCCGTCTCTGACAGATCCTTGGTTCGTTGAATCCTGACCATCTGAAAAACGCATAGGAAAGTTTTCTGCGAGTCTACTGAGATCTGCTGATTTTAAGGCAAAGAAAGGAGAGCCACCTGATTGAGAGCCACAAAAGAGATCCACCCAAATTGGGCAAGCGATAGAAAAAAACGGAAATGGAAGCACTGGTACTAAGATGAGTATTACTTAATTAATTACTAAATTACTTAATTACTTAATTGTCACAAAGATATTTCACATTGCTACGTCTTATAAAAAAGTTAGGTAAAAATGTGAAAATAGAATTTGTTTTTAATCGATGTGATAAGTTTTATTGAAAAATTAACAAAAGCTGAGTTTTTAAGACCTGAAAAGGTTTATTTATTACCATTGCAATATACCTCAACTCTGCGTCTAATTTTTGGAGCTGGATAACTCCAATAAAACTAAAAAAATTTCGAAGAAATTGCATGGCTTACAAAATTTAGTTTCAAGTATTTGCAACAAGTTATTTTTAAAAGTATTAAAAACAAAGAAAAGAAAAAACAACAAGAAAGAACTAAAACAAATATACTAAAAAATGTAAAAAAAAACAATATAAAACAACAGAAATATAAGAAAGGAAAAAAATTTATTTTATTTTTTTATATCTTTTTTTACATTTTTATTTACATTTTTATTATATTATCTTATATTATTTCTATAAGAAAAGGATACCTACTTTAAGGTGTTACGTTTAAAATACGTCGTATATGGGAAATAAGACCAACCAAGTATACAACTAGAAACTCAACGTTTATTTTACAGTTAGAAGACACACAAAACTTTGCCACCTTCACTGGAAATTTATTTTACATTTAGCCAAGATTAAAGAAGAAAAATTGCATCATGAGCTTTATCATTAAAGTCTCTCCGAAGAAAAAAAAATCTAGTGAATAACTCAAAAGTTCATTATTTTTTTAATGACCCGAATGTTAATTATTTTGTTTCTATAAATATGTTAGTTTCAATTTTAATACTTTAGTATTACCACTGATGACAGTCGCTGTATATGTGATCAAAATATCTAAACTTTTGTACCTGTTTTCACTGTCTAAATAAATGGATTTATCCCCATTTGAACGTTTATTTGTTCATCATAAAAAGGCAGCGTGGTCTGAGAAAAGAATACCTACTTTAAGGTGTTACATCGAAAATTCTTTAATATGTGACATAGCGATAAGTATTACCCGATAGGAACATGATCTATATAATCGACCAAAAAATAAGAGTAAGAGATGCCTCTCTTTTTTTCTTCTCTTTTCTGCAGATTAGTAACGCTTCTTGATAACCTTAATTTAGTCCTTATGCTAAGTCCTGTATTTCTAGGTCCCAGCAATAGCTGAGATTGAACCCTGGACCCAGTATTGTCAAGTAGAGACCCATCCACTCTGCCAACACAAGTTGTAGTAAGTGTTCGACTGGAGTGTAAATTCTGGATACCTCCTAATATACTTGGGAATTACACTCCTCCTTCACGTGAACTGTGGTTAAAAACTAAACCTTCTTCATGTTGTTTTTCGTTTACTCCCGTCTTCTATTTCGAAAATACTTTTACAATTAAATAAGAATATACTTTCTAAAAAAGGGCTGACAGCGATTTTTTTCTCTTTTTTTTTTAGAAAAAAAGACATCCTAAGAAAAAGTTGTTTTTGCACCGACAGAAGAAACGAAAATGGTTTAGACAAATTGTGTTTGATGGGTGTTTATGCTGACAGGGCTTTTTATACAGACTACCTTGTTTTCTATAGATGTTAATGATTCTTTCTGTGCAATGAAAAATTCTCAAAAGCTTTTCGACAGAAAATCTCATCAAAAGCCAGCACATTCGCTGACGATAGTATACTTCTCGTACTAGGTACTCCTAACTTAAATATATAATTCAGAGGATTTAAGTCTAGTTTAACAGAAATGGCCTAGCTCTTAATGCCTTTGCGTTCTGTTTTCGGGAAAACGCTGAAATAGCTTGCGGATATTACCAAAATTACCGTAAAAAATTTCTGACTTACCCAAAAATCTTTTTTTTTCGTACACTTCCGAACTATTGGCTTGCTTTGTATCTGATTAGACAGAAAATTTGTATTTGAGCAAAATTCTAACTTTTGCAAATGAAATATATCTAGGAAACTAGGTATCTAGAAATACTTTATCTAGAAAACGGTATATCTAGAAAATAATGTATTCTAAGTTTATATAGATATGATCTGAAAATTGAAGAATGTCCAAGGAGAATTTTTTTTTTTAATTACTATTTCATTTACTGAAATAATCTTCCGTCTCCTGTAACTAATTAAAAAGCCATATCTTTTACTTTAAATTTATAGTAAGTAGTGACATTATACCTCAAAATGAGCCAAAATTATCCAATAAGTGAAGGGAGATGCAGTACATTATGGGGGGGGGAGACTTCATTTTACGCTCCATTTGGAATTATTTGACCGCGGCCTGAAGAATTTTCCTAGAAAAAGTGATAACCAATAGCCTAAAACAAACGTTTCAGATGTTAACCAGCCATTCACGGAATTCAAAGGAAAAATAGAATTGAGCAAGCCGTGTTCAAATGCTTAAAAGCTCTTCCAGACAATTTTGTATTCGAATCTCAATTATTTGGTTTTTGACCTATGATATCTCTGTCAACTGATTTTTCAAAACTGGAAGGAATCAGAGATTGAGTACAAAATTAAAACTGATAGTCAAGCGGGCATGTACATGGATTTTTTTTTGTTGTTAGGTGGGGGATGAGACTTTTTCGGTCAAATAAAAAAAGTCAATAATAATTTGAATATTAAGTGCCTATTAAATTCCAGAAAATTTAGGAGCCCAAGCCCTATGCCCCGTCTCCCGCCAATACATGTATCCCTGGAATCAGGATCAGTGTGAGTACTAGATTGAGCTATTTTACGATCATAACTGGTTACTAAATATTATAAAAATATGAAACAATATTTTTAAAAAGGCAGCGTTGCGAAACTCGGCAGGCAGTTCAATTAGCAGAACTCAGTCAAATCTGGAACTCAGTCAAATCTGGAGTCAAAGTTGGTCTGACAATTTACCTTCCGAATTGGAAACCGTGTCTAAAGTAAGAGTTTAAATAGTTGGCTCACCTTGAGAATTAGGAATTGATTTCCTGGCTGCAATGGATCCCTCGCTCCCTCGGCTTAGTGGCGTAAGAGCTGTTTGTTCTGAAGTAGTCAATCGCTCTAAAAGCATGGATATGCACTGCTCTAAAGTGTCAATGGTATGCTGGTTTGGATCTTCGTTTCTGTCGAACAAAAAACAACAAAGTGATCAAAAAATCCATAAAAGTAACAGACAATTTACAAACCGTCAAGTTAAAATTTCAAGCTCTTATAGAACTTAAAATGGAACTTCTTCAGAAAAACGATTTAAATTGAAAAGCATACTTTTAGCCGGAAATATACCGGAATATCTGAGGATTTTACTACTTATTAGACAACCATGTATTATTGAGAAAAAGCCTAGCATCTTTGAAAAAAAAAAACATATCACAAACATGGGGAAATGTGAGTGTGCCACATTCGACCTTCTAATAAGACATCTAAACATCTAACATCTAAACATCTAAAGAGGCCAACACGGCTGAGCATGCTCCTCGTTCACCCCTATCTATTTTAAGCTTCACTTTTCTTTGATCCCTAATGAACAGCCAAAAGTTATATTCTTTGGCAATCAAATAACCTTTCTTTCATTAAACATTGCCTAGCCACTGTACCTTTTTTTTAGTTATAGCCCAAGAAAAGACGAATCGAACTACATTTTTTATACAACCTTTTGTTTGACATACGATAAGTCAATCCTTATAAAACTTAAATGATATTTTTCTTAAAATTAAAATTATAAATGGAAAAATAACAAACAAACCTATTAAAACCCGTAACACTTTTCGTAAAATTCAGGAAACATGATGCTGAACGAATAGTTATATCCAGTGTTGAAACCAATTCTAAATGTACTTATTTTGAGATATACCCCTTTGTTTTTCTCCTGCGGGAAGCTTGTCTTCCCCCCTGGGAATCCTGTATACGACTTCGATGTCTTTTCGTTGAGCAATTTTGTTGCATTACTTTTCTTCATATATTCAAGCATTGGAAGCTAAAGTATGACAGTAGTCAATAAGGCTCTGAAGCGTGGGAGCTCCGAAAAACGAAGGAGGATTTGCTAGATGTTTTCCAGAGAAAATGCCTACCGATTGTTTTTGGTGTCTGACTGACTGACTGCATCTAAAACAGTAAGCTGCACGATAATGTAGTTCAATCCTGCTTTCTAGAGTTAAAACGAAAAGCAGGTTGTCCCCAAGTGGGGGGGGAGGATGTCATAAGGAAAAATTTCCTGGGAGGGTGTAAAGAAGGAGGCTTTATACAGATTGGGACAGAGGAGCGTGCATAGCTGTGTTGGCCTTAGACAACTTGGTGCTGCAGTGATTTTTTAGTAGTGGCAGTAGTACTTGTGTTCAATTCCTAGCAAGAAAAAAAGAAAATTTTCAAAAATTAAATTATATGATTTGAGAAATTTTTTTCCTTTCAGAGTTCTTGATGCCGAGAGATATTTGACAGTTCTTGATAATTCGATGCTTTTGATTTGATTGTTGTTTCCTTCTTCGTAAGTCGATTTGCAAATCATCCGATGAAAGAAGTACCTTCAGGTGGGTAAGTAGGCTCATTTTTTGCCTCGTCTGATCAAAGCTGAAAAATTCGCTTCTCTCTTCACCAGCAAAATTGTGCACAAGATTAATGGGAGCAACCATTTTTTTTCCGCAGTTGTTTAAATGGATGTATTTTTAGGTTACGTATTTCTATATTCTATTTTGTTATTATCAAATTCGTGTTCACCTTTTGCTTCCTTTTTTAATTCTTCGTTTATATTAGCAATGATGGTTCAATGCATTCTTTTATTTACCCAAATAAATAGATTAACTAATTTATTCCATTTATTAGGATAGATATCCGTGGCTTATGGTTTGTTCGAATATTGTAATATTCTATCGAAAAATAATGAACTAAGAATAAACTTTGGTCTCGAACACTTACAGTCTGAGCTTAACTGCCTTTCTCTTTACGTCGCATTACCCCTCTATCAAAATAACTTGAAAATTAAACGTAATACGAGACAAGCAAAAAAGGAAATTAGTATATTTTAACAAAAAGAAAATTCCCAAAGGAATACTGAAAGACATCTATTTTGCACAGTTAAACACGTTCTACGTCACCAAGTAAAAACGTCATTTATTTTGTTTTTCAGTTTCTTTCCCTTTACTTTTTTTCTCCACATTTTCTCGTTCTTCGCTTATTTATCGTCACATCTCTTTAATTTGATATTATTCACTCCTCATGGTGTGTTTAAGAAACAAATTGCTAATATTGAAATTCTGACGGTCATTTTTGTGATTCTCTAAATATCCCCTAGGGCCTAGTTCTTCAAAGCTCGTGGATTTTTTTTTCTCGTTATACTACTAGAGCTTCATAAAATGGATGCTTTTTCTACTGAATTAATTTTTCTATTCATTCCCCCAGATGTTACCTTTCAAAAGCTATGTCTATTGATAATTCAAAACAAGCAGGTAAACTCACATATGGCTCCCCAGTTATCTCCTACGATAAATTATAAAACATCGGGTTGTATCTCTGACCTCAGGTCAATACAAATTGGTCTGCTCATCACATGCACGGTAAAAAAAAAAAAAAATCTAAATTACTCGTAATCTTTAAAAAACTATATAAGAAATCAGAGAACTCCTCCCATCCCCACCCCACAATATAGGGATAGGGCACTATATAAAAACATGCTCTTTTAAATGCATCATGAGCATACGCCTTGAGAAGTTCTCCTTGACCATACCCCCTCTATCCTCGAATGAGTTGAACCACATTCGAAATGAGTTTCTGGGTACACCCTTGGCCAAAGGAAGTATTTTCGATTACCATGTAAAATTCACTAATAAATCAGAAGAATTGAAGTCTAAACTTAAAACATAATTTCTACCAACTCCTTTCTTTATTTTGAAATTTGAAACAAAAAATGCTCGAAAAGCAAATACGAAATAGCTGATGTTCAAGAACAAAGTTACCTGAAATTGCTTCGCAAAGAGGTAAGTGCATCTCTGGCTATTTGAAAAAAAAAAATGCTCGAAAAGCAAATACGATATAGCTGATGTTCAAGAACAAAATCACCCGAAATTGCTTCGCAAAGAGAAAAGAGCATCTCTGGCTATTGGAAAAAAAATGCTTGAAAAGCAAATGCAAAATGGCTAATGTTTAAGAACAAAATTACCTGAAATTGCTTCGCAAAGAGGTAAGTGCATCTCTGGCTATTTGAAAAAAAAAATGCTCGAAAAGCAAATACGATATAGCTGATGTTCAAGAACAAAGTTACCTGAAATTGCTTCGCAAAGAGGTAAGTGCATCTCTGGCTATTTGAAAAAAAAAATGCTCGAAAAGCAAATACGATATAGCTGATGTTCAAGAACAAAATCACCCGAAATTGCTTCGCAAAGAAATAAGAGCATCTCTGGCTATTGGAAAAAAAATGCTTGAAAAGCAAATGCAAAATGGCTAATGTTCAAGAACAAAGTTACCTGAAATTGCTTCGCAAAGAGATAAGAGCATCTCTGGCTACTGGAAAAAAAATGCTTGAAAAGCAAATGCAAAATGGCTAATGTTTAAGAACAAAATTACCTGAAATTGCTTCGCAAAGAGGTAAGTGCATCTCTGGCTATTTGAAAAAAAAAATGCTCGAAAAGCAAATACGATATAGCTGATGTTCAAGAACAAAATCACCCGAAATTGCTTCGCAAAGAGATAAGAGCATCTCTGGCTACTGGAAAAAAAATGCTTGAAAAGCAAATGCAAAATGGCTAATGTTTAAGAACAAAATTACCTGAAATTGCTTCGCAAAGAGGTAAGTGCATCTCTGGCTATTTGAAAAAAAAAATGCTCGAAAAGCAAATACGATATAGCTGATGTTCAAGAACAAAATCACCCGAAATTGCTTCGCAAAGAGATAAGAGCATCTCTGGCTACTGGAAAAGAAATGCTTGAAAAGCAAATGCAAAATGGCTAATGTTTAAGAACAAAATTACCTGAAATTGCTTCGCAAAGAGGTAAGTGCATCTCTGGCTATTTGAAAAAAAAAATGCTCGAAAAGCAAATACGATATAGCTGATGTTCAAGAACAAAATCACCCGAAATTGCTTCGCAAAGAGATAAGAGCATCTCTGGCTACTGGAAAAAAAATGCTTGAAAAGCAAATGCAAAATGGCTAATGTTTAAGAACAAAATTACCTGAAATTGCTTCGCAAAGAGGTAAGTGCATCTCTGGCTATTTGAAAAAAAAAAATGCTCGAAAAGCAAATACGATATAGCTGATGTTCAAGAACAAAATCACCCGAAATTGCTTCGCAAAGAGATAAGAGCATCTCTGGCTACTGGAAAAAAAATGCTTGAAAAGCAAATGCAAAATGGCTAATGTTTAAGAACAAAATTACCTGAAATTGCTTCGCAAAGAGGTAAGTGCATCTCTGGCTATTTGAAAAAAAAAATGCTCGAAAAGCAAATACGATATAGCTGATGTTCAAGAACAAAATCACCCGAAATTGCTTCGCAAAGAGATAAGAGCATCTCTGGCTACTGGAAAAGAAATGCTTGAAAAGCAAATGCAAAATGGCTAATGTTTAAGAACAAAATTACCTGAAATTGCTTCGCAAAGAGGTAAGTGCATCTCTGGCTATTTGAAAAAAAAAAATGCTCGAAAAGCAAATACGATATAGCTGATGTTCAAGAACAAAATCACCCGAAATTGCTTCGCAAAGAGATAAGAGCATCTCTGGCTACTGGAAAAAAAATGCTTGAAAAGCAAATGCAAAATGGCTAATGTTTAAGAACAAAATTACCTGAAATTGCTTCGCAAAGAGGTAAGTGCATCTCTGGCTATTTGAAAAAAAAAAAAAATGCTCGAAAAGCAAATACAATATAGCTGATGTTCAAGAACAAAATCACCCGAAATTGCTTCGCAAAGAGATAAGAGCATCTCTGGCTACTGGAAAAGAAAATGCTTGAAAAGCAAATGCAAAATGGCTAATGTTTAAGAACAAAATTACCTGAAATTGCTTCGCAAAGAGGTAAGAGCATCTCTGGCTATTTGAAGCTCTTCTCTGCCCTTATTTCTTCTATGCATCTGTGGGGTGGTGGTAGTTAATAAACTGCCATTGTTGTCCTCAAAAAGAAAACAACTTGTTATTGGCTCTTAAGCAGAGACAACTAGTGAATTTATTTAAGAAACTATATGTGGAAAATTAAAACTAAAATATTCAGCTTAAATAAAACATGAAAAAAGTAAAAAAAAAGTGAAAAAACAATACATCATATAAAAAGAAATATAAAAAAGAAGAAAAACTCGCATCTAAATGAAGTCCAGTAGAATAATTCAGTTTTTCATGGCACAAGGCAATAAGGTAAGACGTAAATAAATTATTTTACGGCCATTGATATTCACGTAGCAGTAAGTCAAAGTAGCAGTCTGAGTCCACCCTTTCCAAAATACAGAAATAGCTGGAATTTTTATTTCCTATTATATTTATATTATCTAAGACAGCTTCTTTGGTTCTACTGCAATTGAAAATTCCATAATCATTTTTACAACTTATGAAGAGAATTTCATTTAAAAGAACTTCACTAAGTTGTAATTTACTAAACTATACGAAAATAAAAGATTGCGCAGTTTTAAAACGCAGAAGGAAACTCATCATTCATAAATAAGTATATTTACCAGGGGCTGTAGTAATTACATATTTAGTTAATTAATCTAGTCAATTAATTTAATTTATTAGTTAATTAAGTTTTATCATATTTAAAACAAGCTGTAGTAACGGCTATCGAACTAATAAGACTTCTCATCCTTCAACTTTTTGCACTTAGTTCTATCCCAACAGAGTTTTAAACTAAAGAACAGTCTTGATACCATTTTAGAATATGCTTTCAAAGACTATATTAGATTACTGTGCCTGTTAAATGTTGATAAATGAATTGCAAAACTGTTTAGCAGAGTTGCCATTTTCGTCTAATCACAAATGTTTGGCGCATAGTATTTCAGTTTGATTATAAAAAAAAGCAAGGTGGCGCATCTTACAAATAAAGATTAGAAAAACAAATAATAAACTAAGACCGCTCCTTATTTTTTTCCTAATCATAGGAAAAAATCGCGGCTAAAATTTGACTTTCTTGGTAACTTGCGATTTTTGACAAAGTTTTACTTTGAAGCACAATTGAGTAGGTAAAACTAAGCTTTCAAAAATAGAATATGTTGATTCATATCCTCAAAAGGCTACAAACTCCAATAAAGAAAACAAAAGAGGAGATTCATCATTTTCAATTATAGGGCACTAAAAAATTAATTTCTTAGAATGAATCACCGTTTTATTTTCTTATTTTTATTTTTCTTATGTCCTTTTTTCTGGATAAGGCTAAAGGCTATGGTAAAAGTGCAATAAGCAGATAAATAGATAAGCGTATTTCAAAAGCCTTGGGGTCATATACACGAAAAATATATATAAAATAATTAAAATTGCAAGCAAAATCAATTAAAAAGCATACAAAAACGGATTAAAACAAAAAAGAACAAAAAAAAAACAACCTAATCAATACAAAAAGAACCTTAACACATACACTTTTTCTTCTTCCTAAGCACATATCTATATATATGTTACCATGAATGTCCGCAATACCTTTTTTTCTCCTTGGATTTAGTCAGCGTTACCAGTTAACTTTTTCAGTGTAATGCAAGGTTTGATGATGAAAGGTTATGTTAGATTGGGTTAGCTTAGGTTAGATTTTTAACCCATTTCTGATATTTATAACCAAATTTAACTTAACCTAATCTAACTAACCTAAACTATCATAATCTAACCTAACTTTAACTTTTACCATCACAGCTTGCATAAGACTGAAAAATCTGACTCGCAAAGCTGATTGAATCCAATTTGAGAAAAAGGAATTTCGGACATTCACCGGTGAATGTCAAGATTAATCAGATTTTGGACATTCACGGTAACATGTACACCGGTTCGCGTTATCATCGTTGAGTTACAGCATTGAAGAATGCCAGAAAGCTGCAAATTAATCCCCTGTAAATATTTTCCCCTGAAATCAGAAAGAACCAATCAATCCCTTAAAATATGGTCCAGATCTTCAGCCTCTCCCTTACAAAGGGTACAAGCATACCATACCTCCTTGCAGAAATCGCACTCTTTCGTTATTTTTTCTCAGAAGCGAGGTTAAGAGGTTTCACTGCTGGCAAATAAAGATACCTCGAGTGTCAAGATAAATGAGATTGTTGATTTGACAGCATCAGACCATAGATTGCATTTCAAGAAATACCGAAAATAAAAAATAAAATTTAGGTTTCTGTTTAGTAGAATTTCGTTATGGTAGCCATCAAGGCCCTCTATAATTTGAGCTTGATTATCGGAAAAAAAGATAATAGAGAAACTCTCTCAGAATGGACGCTAAGAGGTTGTGCGCATGACATGTAAAAATACACCTGGTGTCAAAAAGAATGAGGAAGAAGGTTTGATGTCCTCATAACATTATTTCGTGTGTAAAGCTGGTTTGAGCTTCAGTGAGGTTTCAGGTATTGAGGTTAGAAGCGTTATCTAGCATTTCAGTTTGGTCACAGGAAAAACGTGGAAAACTGATTTTTCTCAAAAGTAACGTTAAGAGGTTGCGCGGCTGAAAAAAACTTTAATATCAAAAGGCCTGAGGTTATTTGCGCTTTAAGTATAAAAAGTGACAACAGTAATAAAAATAGCTTCGAAAAACACATTAATCTCACCATTAATCGTGACATCCTGTCTGAGTTTATTGTCTGTTTCCTTAATTCATTCATCTGCCATTCTTTTTCTTCAAGTTTCTTCTGTAATTCGGCCTTTAAAAAAAAAACTGAGAGTAAAACAAAATACCGTAAAAAGGTTCAAGATCTTATACAGTTTCCCTCTGGATCTTAATTATGTTACACTGAAGAAAAAAAAAAGGCAAGTTCCGTTTACTTTTCAGATTCTTCAGCCTTCAGCACAGAACGACAAAAATACTGCTATAGACCTATAAGCACAACTCAGGTGGCATTATTTAATTCATAAAATGAATAAAAAATCTATAGTTATAGCTCAATCAAGAATTTTGCTATAATTGTTTATTTGTTAATTCTTAGTAACAAAAAGAGGGAAAAAATTAAGCTTAGTTGAAAAAATAAGTTTCAGTGTTTAAATAATAGGATGTGGTCTATCAGTCCCCATAGGAATTTCAGGAAATTCCTCCCCATAGTGAATCTATCAGGCCCCATAGATATTTTTACTAGATATCAAAGTTGTTTAGGCTAAATCACTAACCTAGTGACCCCAATATTGGAACACTTGGCAGGGATGAAAAATGTGTAATTGTTGTAAATATATGTGCGAGGATACATGGGGGTCTATTGCATATTAGACCCCTTCCTACCAGTTCACTAACTATTTTATTGAGACTCATTGTGGAAAGCTATGCACCATTATCACAGAAAAGCTTGAAAACACGCCCAAGAGCGATTCTCAATCCTGTGACAGTTTGCACATTCGAACAGGGCCATTTTCATGCATACCAACGATACGAAAAAAACAAGAGTTTGCATCATCCTTGCTATTTCCTTCAGTTTTCTCCATCGCAAAATCCCCCTCCCACTTTTTACTTAAAAATCAGCAGGAAAGATAAAAAGAAATTATACGAGTTTAAAAATAGATATACTATAATGAATAATCAGCGTTAGGCCTACCGTTTTCTTTTTAATACCATATGCAAGACAGGATTACCAAATATGGCATATGCTATCAAAAGTTATAAATCTAACAAGGAAACAGAATGAATTTCTAGTTTTAAACCATTTCCCTCTTGACAGTTGACCCTTTCTGGCAATTATTTTAATAATTGTTTGTCTTTCTTAGTTTATTATCAAAGAAAACAGATACAGTTGAAAATATATTTCTGTAAGCACAGATGTTTTAAAATCTTATTTAAATAGAAAAAGAACACAACTTAAAACTATAGCTCCTTTGAAAATTTAACCGTATTTGCTTGTGGTAATGTGTTTCTGAGATCTATTTATCCCAGAATACTATTATAAAGACTAAAATATAACGGAAACAAATTGATTTAAAAAAAATCCCAAAATAAGATACATCACAAACTAATGATAATATTTTTTTTTTATTAACAAACAAAATCATTATGATTTGCCTACATTACCATTCAATCCTCCTAAATAGGGTGTTTTATCGTGTTTTCTGCTCACTATCAACACCTAAAACTTTCTTTGACTCTGCTTGTTCCCAGAATTACTATCTCGCTACTACATGTTATATTCCCTATATCCTCAATAGCAGGTATTATCTTCAAACTTTTCTTGCGCTCTGCCCTTTCTCTATCGTTAATGCGTATTCCGTTAGTATTTTTACCTGTGAATATCCTCAGTTTCTTGTTTCTACAAACATTTCTATTGGTTTTTGAACAGATAAACCGTGACATGTCTTACGAAGTCCTATGTTAGATCAGATGTTACGAACGGGGTCCGACAAGTTCCTTTCAGCTCAAACGAATTCAATTCGAGTCCCAACTAACTTACTTGAGATAGATACTTTCGATTCCTCGGCATCTTGCTTGGTGAAAATCTTTCTTTCAAGTATCATATTAACCTGATCAAAATGTCGGACTTCAACCCCCCTGACAGCTTGCAACATGATCAGGAATATGCTCCGAGAGTTTGCACGAAGCTACTACTCGTTTGGTATCTTCATAAAGAAAATTGGAAAATTTCTAGTTAATACCAAAGTTTTCCTCGGTTTTCCGTGTAGTTGATGTCTCTGAAATGGGTTGAATGTTTAATAAAGTTGGTGGAATCATGCCCTACTCCTTCCATAGCCTGTAATTTTGGAAATTGTTAAGGTGGGCGACTGGATTTTGTTTATATTTTTTTGTTGCTATTTGTTTCTCCTCAATTCCTCCAGGCCATGGAGTCTTGCAGTTTAGAAAAATAAAAGAACTCAGAATTGTGAATGTTAAAGACATCCTAAGTGCGTCAATGCCGGTTGTTTCAAACCCCAGACCCCCCCCCCCTCATCCCACCCCACACACAAATATACACATAATAGTGAAGGACGTTGCCTAACTTTCAGAGACCTCAATCAAAATCAGGTAAAAGAAGCTTGTAAAGCTACTAACTAAACCTAAATGATTTTCAGATTTTTTTTCTTGACATAAAATTCAAAAAACATAAATAATTTTCATATCTTCTTCTTGACAAAGAAATATGGAACGTGTTCTAACGCTGGGAGCAAAGAGGGTTTTACTGTAGTCTTTTTATTCAAAGGTGAAATGGTTGTATGTATGATTTTCTTGTAAAAGGATAATTTGAGTCACAGTTTTACCTTTTCGCTGCTAAGCCTGTGTTGTCTTAAAGCACTCTTCATTAAAGCCTGTCGCAACTTTTCTGGACTTGTCTCCTCAATTATAAGTTCTGATACCTGTAAATAAATAATGTGACTTAATACTCTGTTTAAATAGTTTGAGAAACCTAAAAGAAAAGAAACTTAAGAGTCTTTCTAAAAATAAAGAAAAAAAAAGCTGTTTCTTTTATAAATTTTGGGAAAAACTAGATTTTGTAAATAAGTTGTGGGATTCAAGTTTCGGTTCAAAGAGTTTGAAGAAACTTGATACATGAAACTCAAGACGAAAAGAAAAACAAACAACACCCTCCATGGCTACCAAGCAGCATCATAAAGTTAATTATACTAACTAATTTTTTTTGTATTTTTACTTTAGCTTAACATTGGAAAAAGTTACTTTTGCCAAAAAAAAACTGATACTTATGCACTATTTTCAAAACCAGATTATATTCTATATACTAACCTTAGTCATTTTATAACAATGGAAATAGCTCAAAAGTAAAAAACCAGTCTGTTTTCAGAAAATTTCACGCTGGATCCAAATAAACTTCCGACCTTCAACTGAATTTTAAATTCAAACGCATTAACACTAACCCAGCCATGTCAACGCTTTGAAATAAACTGTGCCAGTTTTTGCGACTAAAACTGTACAACAAGAGATTAATATAAGTCAAGAAGGGGCAAGTAAAGCATAAATGTGCTGGAAATGTTTTTGCACCGAAAAGTATCTAAATTTGTACCAAAAACAGTACATTTGTACCGCGCTGGCAACACTGCGTTAATCCTATGTTTAATTTTCTAATCAAGCTGAGTAACGCTACATTTTCAGTGGTATCGCTATATTCTGATTCCTGTTAAGCCCTACTACAGCCCTCTCTCAACCTTCGTCCTTTCATTAAGTTTATATGGAACGATATATTCTATTGATATTATTGACGAGTAGGACTTCACCCAGAGAATAACGAAATTACCCGAAAGAGCCTACGCTGTTGAAGTTATAAAACAGTACTACTACTATTACTACTACAAACAACTCACCACAGCACCAAGCCACCTGAGGCCGACACAGCATCGCATGCTCCTCCTCCATCCCAATCTATTCAAAGCCTCCCTTTTTACAACCTCCTAGGAAGTTCCTATTTCCTTTAAATCTTGCTTTATGACGTCCTCCCACTCCAAACGAGGACGACCTGCTTTTCATTTAGCCTTAGACGGTTGGCCGAAAAGGATAATCTTCGGTAATTCCTTCATCCGCACAAAGTGCCCCAGCCACCTCAACCTTTCTTTCATTATAGCCCTAGAGAGCGGTATTGAACCCATATACTTGTGAAAAAAAGGACCGTAAAATATTTGCTTTTTGATGGCAAAATTTTCAAAAACAGATTTTCCAATAATGATTTTTACGAATGGAATAACTGTCTTATTTTTGTCACCTCGCCAAGTAGATGGTACGCTAAATTTTAAATCCTGTGTTTGTAATGGCCGGAGTTGGGGTCCAGGCGTCGCTGATTATTTGGTTTGGAATGAGGGTATAAGGTGTGACCCTTTAAAATCAACCAGAGTCAGCACAGTTCCACTTAGGCACCTGGAGAATTCTGGGGGAGAAACATAGGAACTGGTCCTTAGTCATGTATTGCACTCCTTGCCAAAGGCAGAGAATCAGGAGAAGTGTCCCTACACCACGCACACCATTGGTCAGCATGCATTTTTTTTTGTTATTATTATTATTAATTATAAATGAGATCTACTCTAAAAACCAGAAATCTTTTAAGCTGCATCCTAAAAATGAATTCTCTTCGTAATCTTAACCATATCCTATTTCCTATTCACTGGGATGGTGGCCAGAAATCATATGCAGCGCAATAGCGCTGTTCAGGAAATTGGAGTGGATTGTGCCCTTGATAATAGTCGAAAGTGATTGGAGGGCAACTAGCCCCTCCCCCCTTTCCCACCATTACCCCAAACACATCAAATCAAAATTTTTAGATAGCCAGTTTGTTCAGCGTAGTTGATTTCCAGATAGAAAATATGTTTTTGAGGAGGGAGCCTCAGGGCAGGGGTTTTAAGTTATGCCCTAGGGGCATATAAGAACGATGTTAGCACAATGTTTTTTTTTTCCTTTGGACCAGGGCACATGCCTTGTTGTCGTAGAAACTTCAAAAAGGGCTCATTCAATTGGAAATTGGAGTGGCTTTTGCCCTTTTTAATAGTCGAAAGGGATTGGAAGGCAACTAACACCCCTTCCACGCCCACCATTTCCCAGAACAAATCAAATCAAAATTTTGATATATCCATTTTGTTCAGCGTAGTTGGTTTCCAGATAGAAAATATTTTTTTGAGAAGGAAACTTCCCCAAAACCCTCAGGGCAAGGGTTGTAAGTAGTGCCCTGGGGGTATATACATATTTTATAGAAAGCGTTGTCGTAGAAACTTCAAAAAAGACTCATGCGATTGGAAATAAAAAGGGCTAGTACCCTTTTTAATAGTCGAAAGTGATTGGAGGGCAACTACCCCCCCCCCCCATCACGCCCACTTTTTCCCCAAACACATCAAATCAAAATTTTAAGATAGTCATTTTGTTCAACGTAGCTGAAAGTTCTGGAAATTAGGTCTTTGAGGATGACACCCCCCCCCACAGCCCACAGGGCAAGGGTTGTAAGTTATGCTGTGGGGGCATTTAAGGTTTTTATAGAAAGCGTCGCCGTAGAAACTTCAAAAAGGGCTCATTCGATTGGAAATTGAAATGGCTAGTGCCCTTTTTAATTGTCGAAAGTGACTGGAAGGCAACTAATACCCCTTCCAAGCTCACCATTTATCCAAACTCATCCAATCAAAATTTTAGATAACCTTTTTGTTCTACGCAGTTTAAAGTCGAGGAAATCATACCTTTGAGCAGGACACTCCCCCCACGGTCTTCAGGGCAAGGGTTACAATTATGACCAGGGGGCATATAAGTTTTTATTAAAATCTTTGTCCTAAAAACATGAAAAGGGGCTCATTCAATTGAAAATTCAAAGGTCTAGTGCCCATTTTAGTAGTCAAAAGTGATTTGAAAATCACGACCACCTTTTTACCAAACTCATTCAATCAAAATTTTTAGATAGAAATTTCATTCAATGTAGTTGAAAAATTGGGAAATTAGGTCTTTAAGGATGACAACCCCTCCACCCCGAAAACCCTTAGGGGAAGGGTCTAAGCTATGCCCTGGGCCATATAAGGTTTTTTATAGAAAGCTATGTTGTAGAAACTTCAAAAAGGGCTCATTCAATTAGAAATTGAAAGGGCTAGTGCCCTCTTAATAGTCGAAAGTGAATGAAGGCAACTAACCCTCCACTCACGCCCACCTTTCCCCAAAACACATCCAATTAAAATTTGTACATATCCATTTTGATCAGCGTAGTGGATTTCCACATAGAAATTATGTTTTTGAGGAGGACACTCCCCCACAGCCTTCAGTGCAATGGTTGTAAGTTATACCCTGGGGGTATATAAGGTTTTCATAGAAAGCGTTGTCGTAGAAACTTCAAAAAGGTTTATTCGATTGGAAATTCAAAGGGCTAGTGCCCTTTTTAATAGTCGAAAGTGATTGGAGGGCAACTAACCCCTCTCTCACACCCACCTTTTCCCCAAACGCATCAAATCAACATTTTAAGATAGCCATTTTGTTCAACGTTAGATGAAAGTTCTGGAAATTAGGTCTTTGAGGACGACAGCCCCCAACAGCCTTCAGGGCAAGGGTTGTAAGTTATGCTCTTGGGGGTCATATAAGGTTCTTATAGAACGCGTTGAAAGTCATAGAAACTTCAAAAAATACTCATTAAATTGGAAATTGAAATGGCAAGTGCCCTTTTAAATAGTCAAAAATGATTGGAAGGCAACTAACTCCCCTTTCACGCCCACCATCTACCCAGAAACATCCTATCGAAATTTATAGATAGCCATTTTGTTCCACGCAGTTTAAACTTCAGGAAACTATATTTTTGATTAGAACACTCCCCCCACAGTCTTCAGGTCAAGGGTTATAACTTATGCCCTAGGGGCGTATAAGTTTTATTGTAATCGTTGTCATAGAAACTTGAAAAGGGCTCATTCGAATGGAAATTCAAAGGGCTAGTGCCCTTTCTAATAGTCTCGAAAGTGATTTGAGGGCAAATAAACCCCCTCTCACCCCTACTTTTCCCCCAAACACATTCAATAGGTTTAAATAGAAAGTGATGATGTAGAAACTTCAAAAAGGGTTTATTCAATTGGAAATTGAAAGGCCTGCCCTTTTAATAGTCGAAAGTGAATGAAGGGCAACTAAACCCCCTCTCACGCCAACTATTTTCCCAAACACATCCAATCAAAATTTTGAGATATCCATTTTGTTTAGTACAGTCGAAAGTTCTGGAAATTATGTCTTTTATGATGACTACCTCATCAAAGCCTTCAGTGCAAGTATTGTAAGTTATGCTTTTGTGGCATATAAGGTTTATATAGAAAGTTGTTGCAGAAATTTCAAAAAGGGCCTATTTGATTGGAAATTGAAATTGCGATTTTTAATAGTTGAAAGTGAGTGGAGAGTAATTAACCGCCCTTCACACACCCACCATTTCCCAAACACATTGAATCAAAGTTTAGAGATAGCCATTTTGTTAAACGTAGTTGAAAGTTCAGAAAATTAAATATTTTAGGATGATAAACCCCCCAGAGCCCCCAGGGCAAAGGTTGTAAGTTATGGCTTGGGGCCATATGAGGTTTTTGTACATAGAGTTGTCGTAAAATTTCAAAAGGGGCTGATTCAATTGGAAATGGACAGAGCTAGTGTCCTTTTTAATAGTTGAAAATGATTGGAGGGTAACTAGCCCCCCTCTTACGCCCACCATTCCTCCAAACACATCCAATCAAAATTCTCAGATAGCCATTTTGTTCAACGTTAAAGAAAGTTATGGAAATTAAGTCTTTGAGGATGAAAACCGCCTCCAGTCCTCAGGGAAAGGGTTTTAAGTTATGCTCTGGGGACATGTAAGGTTTATATTGAAAGTGTTGTCGTAGAAACTTCAAGCGTTTCTAAGTGTTTCCTAAGCGTATTCTTAGCGTTTGAGGTGCTAGAGTACTCTAAAAATAATGAAAATATAACAATGTAGGCCTAGTGTATAGTATATTTTTAATAAAGAAATAACATGTAGAATATTAACATAAAATTTGATTCATATATTATTATACTTTTTAGACATTCTATACTTTTTAGACTTTTTAGACATTTAAGAACTTAAGACATTCTGAATCTGCATCATAAGATAATATTTTAAGTTTTAAAGTTGTTCCTTACTTTAGCTGAAAAACCTTTTCTATTTGTTTAATTACATTTAATAAAACTGTAAAGTCTTAAGAATCCAATACTTTTGGTAACGTAGAAAAAATTATCTCTGTTTGGATTTGAAGTGTAATCAAACAGTTTGTGGTTCCGAAGTGGGAGGAGGTAAAAGCATTTTTATGTTGCTGCTTTATTTAAATGTTGTAGCAGGGGTGTTTGCAGATGAATAGTATTTGTAGCTGTGCTTAGCTATCATTACTATTTGTATAAAATCAGAGTCGAAAGAAAGATAAACAATAGGCTCAAGATCAATCATGTAAAAGAGAATATTCAAATAAAAAAGTCATCTTGTTACCCCAAATTTACATGAGGCGAAAAATGTGTCTTTTAGGCATTATTTATAAGCCAAAACTCATTAAATCACTAAATATAGTTACTTAATTTATCTGACATTTCCTTGTCCCCCCCCCTATTTTCAAGTTTTTTTTTGCAAACCATTTGTACTATATCTTATAAATTGTTATTTATTTACATGTTTTAAATATAATTAATCATGATTTTAAGGGATCAATACCTCAAATTATATCTTGGATAGGTCCGGGTATCATTGGAAAAATTATCTCTGTTTGAATTTGATGTGTAATCAAAAAGTTAGTGGTTACAATGTGGGAGAAGTTAAAAGCATTTTTATATTGTTGCTTTATTTAAATGTTGCAGCAGGGATGTTTGTAGACGAATCGTGTTTGTAGCTGTGCTTAGCTATCATTACTATGTGAATAAAATCAGAGTCAAAAGAAAGATAAACAATAGGCTCAAGATCAATCATGTAAAAGAGAATATTCAAATAAAGAAGTCATCTTGTTACCCCAAATTTACATGAGGCGAAAAATATGTCTTTTTAGGCATTACCTATAAGCCTAAACTCATTAAATCAGTAAATACAGTTACTAAATTTATCTGACATTTCCTTACCCCTCCCCCGTATTTTCATATTTTTTGTAAACCCTTTGTACTATACCTTAAATATTGTTATTTATTTACATGTTTTAAATGCAATTAATCAGGTTTTTAAGGGACCAATACCTCAAATTATATCTTGCATAGGTCCGGGTATGATTTGGAAAACAGTCAGAAGTTTTTAAAAATGAAATATTTCTGCATTGTACTTAAGAATCATTTTAGGACCAATAGCCTACAACTGAACGGGTGTCATAAAACATGTGAATTTGCGTTTGATAATTGCATTAGTTAGCTGAAAGCCAGACGACAGACAATTTAGTCTTAAATATGAGCTATTCATACAAGCGTTCTGATAAATACCCTTATACCTGACCAGCTGTCACATAAACATATGACGCAGTTTCACCCTTTTTTACCACCTTCATACAATCCAATTCAAAATGTTATCTAGCTCTGTTTCACCCCTATTATTCAATGACCAATTAAGATCATTAATTAAAGAGCTATCCAAATGCTATACCTTTTTTCGCAAATTGAGTTAGTTGACGCAATGATACAACTTCTTATCATTATTAGATATCACTAATAATGTAAACGACACTGGACGAAAAAGCAGTTTAACCCTTTTTTAGCACCTTTATACAATCCAATTAAAAATATTATCGAGTTCTGTTTCATCCCTATTATTCAACCACCAATTAAGATCATTCTTATTCCTATTATTCAATCACCAATTAAGATCATTCAGATCAGAGTTATGCAAATTGAATACCTTTTTTCTTAAATTGAGTTAGTTTAAGCTATGATACAACTTTCAACTTCAAACAATTCTGACTGTAGCATTCAATTCATTAATTACCAGCGACGCATTCCTAAGCAAACCAGTCTTGACTAAAGGCAATGGTCCAGAAAATGGGTTTTGGCGAAATAGTTGTTCTTCGTCTTAATTTATACCGAAAAAACATGATTATAAGGCCTCAGGGCCAAAACTATTGTTTTTAAAAAGAGATCACCTTTGAATGCGCAATCTGAAGATCTCTAATTTTGGCCATTGAACCTAAAAAAACATGTTCGACAAGGCATATACCGTTGAAACTGCACACATATTCATGCCTCAGACTTGTAGGTTTCCTTGTAGGGTTCAAACTGTATACATGGATATATAGAGTACCGTTAGTAGAAACATCTCTGATTGGCCCTGGAAATAGGTGCTGCCTCAAAAAACCCGTCTGGTAAGGCATGTACCGTCTGTAGCAATAGATGACTGCCCGTGGTATGGCGATGTACCCGTGAAACTGCACACATATCCATACCTCAGGCTTGTAGGCGTGAAACCTTTATATAGATCACTACTCGCATTCGATTGAACGTACAAAGGGCTGATGCCCTTTTTAACAGTCGAAAGTGATTGGAGGGAAACTAATCTCCCTCCCATGCCCACCCTCCCATGTGCCTTTATGTTTAAAAACAAATGTTGCCTTAAAATTAAACCAAAATGCACTGTCTTAATTCGAATTCCCAATGAGCCATCTCTCATGTTCAAACTTTTGGGATTACTTCTGCTCTTAAAATTTAACCAAATCAAAATAGCTGAATTTGCACTTTACAGAAAAAAAAATATAAATGTTCTTACTTTTACAACTTAAATAAATCAAATAATATTAATAACATTTGGTTACTAAATATCAGTATATGTATATCAAACTGACAATCCACATTCATTTGTATTTTTTTAATTAAAGTGCAAATTATGTTCTGGCCTTGTGAAGCCACAGGGGTCTTGAGCCCAACTTATGTTAATTTCTGCTCGTTTTGAGTTTGACTCGGTTATGTATTGTAATTTCTGTTCGTTTTGGATTTCATTTATTTATCGATGCTGATTTGCGGTAGTTTCACGCTTCGTAGATTATTTGATTTTATTTTTGCTCATTTTTTGTTTAACGGAGTTCTTTACTTTTCTTTGAAAAACTTATTTTGTGGAAAAAGTTTTTAATTAATTTCTGTTCGTTTAATATTGACATAGTCATTTCAGGGAGAAAGAAAATAATACTTTAAATCTTTCCGTTTTTAAGACTTTACAGTTTGGTCTGCTATTTGTATGGTGGAGAAAAATTTTCAGCAATTTTTAACAACATACACCCTTTTAAAAATCTGGACACAAATAGTAGTGTTTAATTTCGTTTCATACCTACTCTAGTTGACCTGAAATGGAAAACTTGATACCATTCGCAAAAAAATCTGGTTACTTTCTTTGATAGCTTGGATACGCTTACGCTATTTTGACTTGGTTAAATTTTAAGAGCAGAAGTAGCCATGAAATTTTGAACGTAATACCCTCAGTCGTTCTTGGGATATAGCTGAGATGCCTTATTGGGAATTAGCATTAACACAGTACATTTTCATTTAATCTTAAGACAACACTCAGTTTTTAAACATAAAGGCAAATGGGAAGGTGGGCGGGCGAGGGGGATGAGTTGCCCTCCATTGAATTTCGACCATTAAAAAGGGCATCAGCCCTTTCTATCTTCAATCAAATGAGCTATTTTCGAAGTTCCTACGACAACTCCTTCGATATGAAGTGCCCTGGTTTAAACAACAACAAGAACAAAAAATCATAAATTATACCCACATCGATCTTTACTATAAAAATTTCAAGCCTTCCAATAACTTTTGACGGTTAAAAAGGGCACTAGGCTTTTTGATTTCCAATCGAATGAGCCATTTTTGAGTTTTTGGGACAACGCTTTTTATAAACACCTTATATACCCCAGGGCATAAATTACAACCCTTACCCTACAAGCTGTGAGGGTGTTTGTCGTCCTCTAAGACATAATTTCCAGAATTTTCAAATACGTTAAACAAAATGGCGTTTTGGATGTTTGGGAAAATGGTGGGCGTGAGAGGGGCGTTAGTCGCTCTCCCGTCACTTTCAACTATTGAAAAAGGCACTCGTCTTTTCAATTTCCAATCAAATGAGCCCCTTTGAAGTTTCTGCGACAACACTTTCAATAAAAACCTTATATGCCCCCCCCCGGGAATAAATTATAACCCTTGACCTGAGGGCTGGAAGGGAGGGGGTGTCAACCTCAAAGACCTAATTTCCAAAACTTTCTACTACATTGAACACAATCGCTATCTGAAAATTTTTGATTGGATGTGGTTAGGGGAATGCTGTGCGTGAAAGGGTGGTTAGTTACCCTCCAATCACTTTCGACTATTAAAAAGGGTACTAGCCCTCTCAATTCCCAATTGAATGAGGCCCTTTTGAAGTTAGTACGAAAACTCTAACTATGAGTTTTGAACTCATACTTGGATTGAATGTGTTTGGGGAAATGGTGGGCGTGGGAGGGGGGTCAATTACTCTTCACTCCCTTTCAACTATTAAAAAGGGCAATTTCAATTTCCAAACAAATGAGCCCTTTTTGAAATTGTTACAACAACCTTCTATATAAACCTTATATGCCCCCAGGACATAACTTACAACACTTGCATTGAGGGCTCTGGGGCGGGGGGTTATCAACCTAAAAGACTTAATTTCCAGAACTTTCGACAACGTTGAACAAAATGGATATCTCAAAATTTTGACTGGATGTGTTTGGGAAAACGTTGGGCGTGAGAGGGGGGGTTAGTTGCCCTTCAATCGCTTTCGACTATTAAAAGGGCACTAGTCCTTTCAATTTCCAATTGAATGAGTCCTTTTTGATGTTATTAAAACATCGTTTTCTACAAAAACCTTACATCCCCCAGGGGCATAACTTACAACCCTTGCCCCGAGGGTTAAGAGGGAGGAGGGTGTCATCCTGTCATCCTTAAAGACCCAATTTCCAAAACTTTCAACTACGTTGAATAAAATGACTATATAGAAATTTTTTATTGGAAGTGTTTGGAAAAAAGCTGGGCGTGGGAGGGAGGTTAGTTGCCCTCAAATCACTTTCGTCTATTAAAAAGGGCACTAGCCCTTTGAATTCCCAATCGAAAGAGCTCTTTTTCAAGTTTCTACGACAAAGATTTCAATAAAAATGTATATGCCCCCACGTCAAAACTTATAACCCTTGCCCTAAAGACTGTGGGGGGAGTGTCCTGCTCAAAGGTATAATTTCCTGAACTCAAAACTGCGTGAAACAAAACAGCTATCTAAAAAATTTGATTGCATGTGTTTTGGGGAAAAAGTGGGCATGAGACGGGGGTTGGTTGCCCTCAAATCACTTTCGACTATTAAAAAAGGCACTAGACCTTTGAATTTCCAATAGAATGAGTCCCTTTTTCAAATTTCTATGACAGAGATTTCAATAAAAACCTTATTTGCCCCAGGGCATAACTTATAACCCTTGCCCTGAAGACTGTGGGGGGAGTGTCCAGCTCAAAGTTAATTTCCTGAACTTTAACCTGCATGGAATCAAAATTTTGATTGGACATGTTTGGGGAAATGGTGGGCGTGGAAGGGGTGTTAGTTGCCTTCCAATCACTTTCGACTATTAAAAATGGCACTAGCTATTTCAATTTCCAATCGAAAGAGCTGTTTTTGAAGTTTCTACGACAACGCGTTCTATAAAAACCTTATATGCCCCCAGGGCATAACTTACAACCCTTGCCTTGAGGGCTGTGGGGGAGTGTCCTTCTCAAAAACTTAATTTCTATCTGGACATCAACTACGCTGAACAAAATAGCTATCTAAAACTTTTGATTTGATCTTTTTGGGAAAAGGTGGGGTGAGAGGGGGTTAGTTGCCCTCAAATCACTTTCGACTATTAAAAAAGGCACTAGACCTTTGAATTTCCAATAGAATGAGCCCTTTTTAAGTTTCTACGACAAAGATTTCAATAAAATAAGTTATGGCCCCAGGGCATAACTTATAATCCTTGCCCTGAAGATTCTGAGGGGAGTGTCCTGCTCAAAGGTATAGTTTCCTGAACTTTAAACAGCTTGGAACAAAATGGCTATCTCAAAATTTTGATTGGATGTGTTTGGGGAAATGGTGGGCGTGAAAGGGGTGTTAGTTGGCTTCCAATTACGTCGACTATTATTTCAGGGCTAGCTATTTCAATTTCCAATCGAATGATACCTATTTGAAGTTTCTACGACAACGTGTTCTATAAAAACCTTATATGCTCCCAGGGCTAAACTAACAACCCTTGCCCTGAGGGCTTTGAGGGGAGGGGGGGTGATCCTCAAAAACCTAATTTCCAGAACTTAATACAGCGTTGAATAAAATGGTTATCTCAAAATTTTGATTGGATGCGTTTCGGGGAATGGTGGGCGTGGAAGGGGTGTTAGTTGCCTTCCAATCACTTTGACTATTAAAAAGGGCACAAGCCACTCCAATTTCTGATTGAATGAGTCCTTTTCGAAGTTTCTACGACGACTTTTTTGATACGAAGCCCTGCTCTAAAGGAAAAAAACAATAAATAATACATTGTGCCAACATCATTTTTATATGCCCGCAGGGGGCATAACTTAAAAACCTTGCCCCGAGGGCTGTGGGAGAGTGTCCTTATAAAAAAGATATTTTCTATTTGGAAATCAACTACGCTAAACAAAATCGCTATCTCAAAATTTTGATTAGATTTTTTTGGGGGAATGATGGGCGTGGTGGAGGGGGGGGGGGGGGGGCTAGTTGCCCTCTAATCACTTTCGACTATTAAAAAGGGCACTAGCTACTCCAAATTCCAATCGAATGAGCCTTTTTCGAAGTTTCTACGACAACTCCTTCGATACGAAGTGCCCTGATCTGGAAACCAAAAAAAAAAAAAATAAAAAAATAAAAAATAATACATTGTGCCAACATCGTTCCTTACTTAGGCAGCACGATTGCGTTGCCTATGAATATTTTTTTTAATTTGAAAATTTTTCCACATTTCGAAACATAACGAAAATTGCAAACTTTGGAAAACAGTCAATTACAATAGTGTTTAAATTGCAAATTTTGTAAACAGTCAATTACAATTATGTTTACACTTGTAAAGAACAGATCTCTCCCAAAAGAACCATCCATTTTTAAAGAGATGGCTGCAAAAACTCATTAAATAAAAGTGAATTTTGAAACCAAATTTCGCAACCACCGGTAGCTGCAACCTAATAAAGAACAGATTTCTCCAAAAAGAAAACATCCATTTTTGAAGAGACTAAATAAGAAATCTCGCTACACCTCCAAGAACAAATCCCTCTTCCTTACGGATTTATCTTCTGGACCAGTGGTTCTCAAATTGTGGTACGCGTACCCGTTAGAGTTATTTAAAAAATTTTAAGGGGGTACACGGCCAGTCAACAAAAAAACAAAATAACCCTTTAACTCTAGGACTGGCATTTTTTTTTTGCATTTTAGCTATAGTTCACTTAGTAACGGTAACTGAGAAGGGGTAACTAAAATGTTTTGCGGTTAAAAAGGAGTACATTGTCGAAGTAAGTTTGAGAACCACTGCTCTAAACAATTCAATCCTGGTGAGAATTCACCCTGGACACAAACCCTTGACATCTCCACGCTTAAAATTGAATCAACAAAGAGAAAATAAGACATAAGAAGAAATCTCGTATAGGAATTCTGGCAAATTGCACCATTGTAAAATTTCCTCTGAAAAATTCACCGCCTGACAAATTTCCCTCCCCACGACAAATTCTCCCCGTGGAAAATCCTACCTGCAGAAAATTCTCTCACCCAAAAATCTATGCATACTTCCCAAAAGCAAATACAACACGTAAACAATATGCAAATTTTTTAACAGACTTTTCCCCAGGGTCTGTGGGGGTTATGAAATCTCCAAAGGTATATTTATTCGGCCTTTCAACTATGCTGAACAATGCCCATCTCCAAATTTTGATCGGAGGATATTGAGAAAAAAGGCCGTGGGAGGGGACCTCAAATTTGTGAGCAACAAAAGGAGTTGCTCTCAAATTTTTTGGTCACTTAAGAAGGGTACAAGAACTTGTAATTTCCGTTCTAAAGAGCACTCTCATGATATCCTATGAGCACTGGGTCAATACGATCAGCCCTGGAAAAAAAAAATAAACACGCATCCGTGATCTTTCTTCTCGCAAAAAATACAAAATTCCACATTTTTGAAGATAGGAGCTTGAAACCTCTACAGTGGGGTTCTCTGATACACTGAATCTGATGTTGTAATTATCATTAGAATTTTATGACATTTAGGGAGTGTTTCTCTCTTTTTTCAGAAATCAGGCAAACTTTCTAAGGCTAGTAACCTTTGATTGGTAGGACTAAACTTAATGAAACTTATATATTTGAAATCTCTAACACAAGCCGATTCTTTTGTTTTTCAATTTTCTGAATTTTCTCAGGCTTTTAATCTTTGATGGGTAAGACTTATACATTAGTCTTGTTTTTTGTTTGATATAATCAACGAAAGTTTTATTTTATCTCTCACTGCAAAGTTATAAATGTATCCTGGAAGCAAACTTTTTTTAGCTTAACTTCTTGAGTGCGGATCTTTTGTGCTATATTTCAGCAGAAAAGAAATTCCATTTTATTTCATTTTAGTTTTCAGTTCAGAATCGCTAAGGATATTATGTAAACCGCAAAATTATTTATGGTGTCCAAACAATAATTTTAACTTTTTAATTCAAACTAGAAAACTACCTGAAAATTTTAAGATTAGTTTTGTTTTTTCGTTCGATTTAATCAACGAAAGTTTTATTTTATCTCTCACTTCAAAGTTATAAATGTCTCTTGGAACAAAACTTTTTTTCGCCGAACTTCTAAAGGGCGTACTTTTGTGCCATATTTCCGTAGAAAAGATATTCATTTTTTTATTATAGCTTTCAGTTCAGAATCATTAAGGGTAAACAGCAAAAATATTTATGGCGTCTGAGCAATAATTTTTATTTTTTATTTCAAACTAGAAAAATACCTGAAAAATTAAAAATCAGTTTTGTTTTTTGTTAGGTTCTTGCTACTCGACACGTGGCTTTAAACGGTCATGTCATTTTATAGTAATAAGTTTATCCATTTCACAAGATATTATGGTCTCAAGAAATAACATACTGAAGAAATCGAAAATTCATCTTGTCCCTTGTTTGAGAGGTGGTATGCAAGTTTTCGTTAAGACCTTGACTGAAACTACCATTACTCTTGAAGTAGAACCATCAGATACTATTGAGAATATCAAGGCCAAGATTCAAGACAAGGAAGGCATCCCCCCGACCAGCAACGTCTTATTTTTGCAGGTAAACAGCTTGAAGACAGTCGCACCCTCTCTGACTATAACATACAGAAGGAATCAACAATTCACCTTGTCCTTCGTTTGAGAGGTGGCATGCAAGTTTTTGTTAAGACACTGACTGGGAAAACCGTTACCCTTGAAGTAGAGCCATCAGATAGTATTGAGAATGTCAAGGCCAAGATTCAAGACAAGGAAGGCATCCCCCCCGACCAGCAGCGTCTTATTTTCGCAGGTAAACAGCTTGAAGACAGTCGAACCCTCTCTGACTATAACATACAGAAGGAATCAACAATTCACCTTGTCCTTCGTTTGAGAGGTGGCATGCAAGTTTTTGTTAAGACACTGACTGGGAAAACCGTTACCCTTGAAGTAGAGCCATCAGATAGTATTGAGAATGTCAAGGCCAAGATTCAAGACAAGGAAGGCATCCCTCCCGACCAGCAGCGTCTTATTTTCGCAGGCAAACAGCTTGAAGACAGTCGAACTCTCTGTGACTATAATATACAAAAGGAATCAACAATTCATCTTGTCCTTCGTTTGAGAGGTGGTATGCAAGTTTTCATTAAGACCTTGACTGGAAAAACCATTACTCTTGAAGTAGAACCATCAGATACTATTGAGAATGTCAAGGCCAAGATTCAAGACAAGGAAGGCATCCCTCCCGACCAGCAGCGTCTGATTTTCGCTGGTAAACAACTTGAAGACAGTCGCACCCTCTCTGACTACAACATACAGAAAGAATCAACAATTCACCTTGTTCTTCGTTTGAGAGGTGGTATGCAAGTTTTCGTTAAGACTTTGACTGGAAAAACCATTACTCTTGAAGTAGAACCATCAGATACTATTGAGTATGTCAAGGCCAAGATTCAAGACAAGGAAGGCATCCCTCCCGATCAGCAGCGTCTGATTTTCGCTGGTAAACAGCTTGAAGACAGCCGCACCCTCTCTGACTATAACATACAGAAGGAATCGACACTTCATCTTGTCCTTCGTTTGAGAGGTGGTATGCAAGTTTTCATAAAGACCTTGACTGGAAAAACCATTACTCTTGAAGTAGAACCATCAGATACTATTGAGAATGTCAAGGCCAAGATTCAAGACAAGGAAGGCATCCCTCCCGACCAGCAGCGTCTTATTTTCGCAGGTAAACAGCTTGAAGACAGTCGCACCCTCTCTGACTATAACATACAGAAAGAATCAACAATTCACCTTGTCCTTCGTTTGAGAGGTGGCATGCAAGTTTTTGTTAAGACTCTGACTGGGAAAACTGTTGCTCTTGATGTAGAGCCATCAGATACTATTGAGAATGTCAAGGCCAAAATTCAAGACAAGGAAGGCATCCCTCCCGACCAGCAGCGTCTAATTTTCGCTGGTAAACAGCTTGAAGACAGCCGCACCCTCTCTGACTATAACATACAGAAGGAATCAACAATTCACCTTGTCCTTCGTTTGAGAGGTGGTATGCAAGTTTTCGTTAAGACCTTGACCGGAAAAACCATTACTCTTGAAGTAGAACCATCAGATACTATTGAGAATGTCAAGGCCAAGATTCAAGACAAGGAAGGCATCCCTCCCGACCAGCAGCGTCTGATTTTCGCTGGTAAACAGCTTGAAGACAGCCGCACCCTCTCTGACTATAACATACAGAAGGAATCAACAATTCACCTTGTCCTTCGTTTGAGAGGTGGTATGCAAGTTTTCGTTAAGACCTTGACCGGAAAAACCATTACTCTTGAAGTAGAACCATCAGATACTATTGAGAATGTCAAGGCCAAGATTCAAGACAAGGAAGGCATCCCTCCCGACCAGCAGCGTCTTATTTTCGCAGGTAAACAGCTTGAAGACAGTCGCACCCTCTCTGACTATAACATACAGAAAGAATCAACAATTCACCTTATCCTTCGTTTGAGAGGTGGCATGCAAGTTTTTGTTAAGACTCTGACTGGGAAAACTGTTGCTCTTGAAGTAGAGCCATCAGATACTATTGAGAATGTCAAGGCCAAAATTCAAGACAAGGAAGGCATCCCTCCCGATCAGCAGCGTCTGATTTTCGCTGGTAAACAGCTTGAAGACAGCCGCACCCTCTCTGACTATAACATACAGAAGGAATCGACACTTCATCTTGTCCTTCGTTTGAGAGGTGGTATGCAAGTTTTCATAAAGACCTTGACTGGAAAAACCATTACTCTTGAAGTAGAACCATCAGATACTATTGAGAATGTCAAGGCCAAGATTCAAGACAAGGAAGGCATCCCTCCCGACCAGCAGCGTCTTATTTTCGCAGGTAAACAGCTTGAAGACAGTCGCACCCTCTCTGACTATAACATACAGAAAGAATCAACAATTCACCTTGTCCTTCGTTTGAGAGGTGGCATGCAAGTTTTTGTTAAGACTCTGACTGGGAAAACTGTTGCTCTTGAAGTAGAGCCATCAGATACTATTGAGAATGTCAAGGCCAAAATTCAAGACAAGGAAGGCATCCCTCCCGACCAGCAGCGTCTAATTTTCGCTGGTAAACAGCTTGAAGACAGCCGCACCCTCTTTGACTATAACATACAGAAGGAATCAACAATTCACCTTGTCCTTCGTTTGAGAGGTGGTATGCAAGTTTTCGTTAAGACCTTGACCGGAAAAACCATTACTCTTGAAGTAGAACCATCAGATACTATTGAGAATGTCAAGGCCAAGATTCAAGACAAGGAAGGCATCCCTCCCGACCAGCAGCGTCTGATTTTCGCTGGTAAACAGCTTGAAGACAGCCGCACCCTCTCTGACTATAACATACAGAAGGAATCAACAATTCACCTTGTCCTTCGTTTGAGAGGTGGTATGCAAGTTTTCGTTAAGACTTTGACTGGAAAAACCATTACTCTTGAAGTAGAACCATCAGATACTATTGAGTATGTCAAGGCCAAGATTCAAGACAAGGAAGGCATCCCTCCCGATCAGCAGCGTCTGATTTTCGCTGGTAAACAGCTTGAAGACAGCCGCACCCTCTCTGACTATAACATACAGAAGGAATCGACACTTCATCTTGTCCTTCGTTTGAGAGGTGGTATGCAAGTTTTCATAAAGACCTTGACTGGAAAAACCATTACTCTTGAAGTAGAACCATCAGATACTATTGAGAATGTCAAGGCCAAGATTCAAGACAAGGAAGGCATCCCTCCCGACCAGCAGCGTCTGATTTTCGCTGGTAAACAGCTTGAAGACAGCCGCACCCTCTCTGACTATAACATACAGAAGGAATCAACAATACACCTTGTCCTTCGTTTGAGAGGTGGCATGCAAGTTTTTGTTAAGACTCTGACTGGGAAAACTGTTACTCTTGAAGTAGAGCCATCAGATGCTATTGAGAATGTCAAGGCCAAGATTCAAGACGAGAAAGGCATCCCTCCCGGCCAGCAGCGACCTAGCTCCCGACCTAGTAAAGAACGGAGTTCTCCCAAGCAAACCATCCATTTTTAAAGAGATGGCTCCAAAAATTCATTGAATTTCGAAACTAAAAACTAACCAAAAATTGTCATGATCGCATCAGTAGCTACAACCTAGTAAAACCGGGTTTCTCCCAAAAGAACCATCCATTTTTAAAGAGATAGATGGCTGCAAAAAAGTCATTGCATAATGGTGAATTATTTGAAAAAAACTTCGTTTTCTAAAAAGTTAAAGAGGCTGAGTCACAAGTTCGAACCTTAAAACGTACAGGGATTAGGAGGTACAGTTGGGGGGCTGCCGCCCCCCAAACCCCCGCTTCCGTATATAAAAGGGGCTGTGCCCTCCTCAACGCCTCGCTCTTTACGCTAAAGTTTGACTTTCTCACAACTCTTTTTTTTCAAACAATAAAAACTTTAGCGTAAAGAGCGAGGCGTTGAGGAGGGCACAGCCCCTTTTATATACGGAAGCGGGGTTTTGGGGGGCGGCAGCCCCGCAACTGTACCTCCTAATCCCTTTACGTTTTAAGGTTCGAACTTGTGACTTAGCCTCTTTAACTCTTAAGAAAACGTAGTTTTTTTCAAATAATTTCTGCACGTTTTTGTACAGTTTATTACTTATTATTGCTTGACTAACGGTTAGCTGATCGTGTCAGGAGTTAACGTTGGGGGGCTGCCGCCCCCCAAGATACTTGTGTTAAGGCTTTTAATTCCTGAATAATCAAATTAAATACACAGTAAGATTTTCTTTTTTCAACTTTTCTTCGAGCATGCGGTTGTACATGTTATCAAAGCAGTGGAGACTTACCTGTAACCTGAAGGCCGACTGTGATATTCTTCTGGAGACGCCTGTTGAGCCGAAGGATTTAATAGATTGGATTTAAAAAAGAAACTGAGTTTCTTTTTTAAACTTTAAATTTAATATATAAAAAATTTTCTCTGATGGGGAATCGAACCCGGATCTTCCGCCTGACAGTCAGGAAGAGCCACCACTGTACCAGAGAGACACTCTGCTTTAGTTTTAGTCTCTGCAATCTATTTTTGACGCAAGCAAATCCCCACAAAACTTGATATTTGGTTTTCGGAAAACAGGGAAGGAGTGATCGGATTGAGCTGAAACTTTGAGGATAAGCTCCCAGGCCCCAGGAAATTTCAGCCCGATCGGACAACATTAAAGGGGGGCTGTGGTGGGAAAAATTAACATGGGCTCTTATAGGAAAACGATGTTTTTCGTAAATGTAAATTCGGGGGATAATTTTTTCGGTCTGAAAATATCAAAAGGCCCTAACAGGTCGAATTCCGCTTCGAATGAGTCCTCATTCACCCGGATCCGTTGCCAACTGTGGCCTGTAGGCGTGGCTGATAAAAAAAAAAGAGAAATGAACATTAAGTGGCTATATTTGTTTTTTGAAAAACAGGGAAGGAGTGATCGGATTGAGCTGAAATTTCGAGGATAAGCACCCGGGCCCTAGGAAAGCTTAACCTCTCAATTTCAGCCCAATCGGACAACGTTAAAGGAGGGCTGTGGTCGGAGGGTCGAAACTTCCGGCCCACTTTTACCCATGAAGATAAAGTCGGAGGGGGTGAAATTTTGCACGTTTCTTACTTGGAGCTTGGGCTACAAAATGCGATCATCGCTGTCTCTCTGCGACCGCTAGGACCGGAAATCGCTTAACATTGTGGTGGGTCGCCTCTTTAAAGGACAACGTTAAAGGGGGGCTGTGATCGGAGGGTCAAAACTTCCGGCCCACTTTTACCCATGAAGATAAAGTCGGAGGGGGGTGAAATTTTGCACGTTTCTTACTTGGAGCTTGGGCTACAAAATGCGATTACCGCTGTCTCTCTGCGACCGCTAAGACCGGAAATCGCTTAACATTGTGGTGGTTCGCCTCTTTAAACAGGCACAAGTGTGCCTCCTTGATTTTGAAACCAAATTTTAGCTACCAAAAAAAAACCGATGATTTCACATCTGAATTAAATAAAGGATTTATTTGTAATTTCAGTGTTTTGTAAGAAGCAGAGTGAGACAGTATTAGAGATGTGAGCAGATAGGTTCAGCTTGAATTCACCTCTCGGCGGTTGTTCTAATCCTAGTTCATATCCTCATGTTCAAAACAAACAAGCTTCCAGTACAAATTTCAAAATACATTTAAACATTCTATGCATAAACCGTTGGCAATACGGGGTTCGATCCCCGCCGCAGCAAGGATGGGCGACAGGCTTGCTATGGTTTCTGTAAAAAAAAAGAAGACTGAAACGTCAATCCAACACCTTATGCGCCTGCAATGGCTTAGGTGAATCTTTATCCATTACTGTTACCGATAACTTTTCACATTGGAATATTTCAGCATGGATCAAATACCACGTTTTAATTAAAAGAATTATTTAATGATATTTTTAGATCTTAAGTACATAAAAACTTTATTTACCCTCAAATTTCCCATTGGGATTGGCTTTAAAACACCATATACATCCGTGTCTTCATCAAAAACGGTACTTGTGCCCCGACTGTCTCTAACAGTCGAAGGGAGTTCTTGTTGGCCAACATCAGAACTTGCTGATAGGAGCTAGAAAAAAGAATAATGAAAATGAAGCAATTAAAAGCTTATATTTTTATTAGTTGCTTTCAAAACAATGAGTACATAAGTAATTAAATAGACCTAGTTAAGTTCATAAAATTCAGTGTTAAAATGACGCCAAAATGTGTTCTGAAAAAGATTCTAAAGTGTTGCCCTGTTTCGTGCAGTTATTCCGAATTGAAGTGAATATGACAAATTTAATACTTTATTTCATTATTGGCTCAGCTTTTTCCTATGGTGGGATTTGCTACTCAATCCCAATTTTGCTTCTTTTACGAAATTGAGCAAGGCCGTATCAGGGATTATTATGCGGGAGGTGTTACAAAAAAAAATTATGACAAAACACATCGAAAATTTGTTTTAATACAAAAGGGCAGTTAATATTGAAGCTAGCTACAATTATATTAAGTTACCAAGCTGCGAAATTATTTATAAAGGTCACTTGTTAACGTTCCATATTTATGAGCCATTCAAACAATAAATAACAAAACAATAATTATTCAAACAAATGTAGTTAAAAACAGTGAAATAGATGGTCAAAACTAAGCAAAACCTCTGGGATAGGATGGGGAGGGCATTATACGGAGCGCTTTCCTCCCCTTAATATCTGAGTAAAAAAAACTACATAATTACGGAATCATGTGGCTTGGGAAAGTTTATTTCGTTGTTAAAAAAAAAAAAAATGTTCCAATTAAAAGACTCTTCTGTTTCAGTAGTCATTTTAAAAAATTGGGACAAAAGTCAAACTTTGGCATAAAGAGTGAGGTACTGAGGAGGGAACAGCCCCCCTCATATACGGGACAAGGGGGCGAACCCAATCATATACGTACAATAATTTCTGTTCGTTTTAAGTTTTGAAAATAAAAATGACCTGTTTCTTTCACGATCATTTTTCGGATTTCATTTAAATGAAACCCTCCTTTTTTTTCAAAAATCATGGAAATTTCCTTAAGGTAGTAGCTTTTGATGGGTAACATTAAACTTAAGGAATTTTACATATATGGAATCAGATTAAAAAAGCCCTTTCTTTTGATGCACCTATTGTTACCAAAATTTCGTTTTTTAGATTTTCGGTTACTATTGGCCCGACTCGCTCCTTTTACAGTTCGTTACGTCGGACTGTTCGATACTGCTTAAAACACATTGACCACTGAATTTGAATAAGAGCTTTAAATAAGAGAACTAAAGAGAATAAAAATAAGAGAATTAAAGAGCTTTCTGACTTTGACTAAAAGAACAAAGGTTGAGGAAGAGGAAGCCCCCCTTAATTACGGAATAATTTCTGTTCGTTTTTTTTAATAAGGGAAAAAGTAAATAGAAAGTGAAACAGTTCAACTCATCACAAGTCATAATAAAGCTGAGAATTTGTTAGAGACAATGTGAAAGTAAGCGAAAAAAGTTGCTTAACCGCAGTTATTTCTTCTTGCAAGCCTAGAGGAAGCTTAACTAATTAAAATCTCTATTAGGCATTGATTGAATAAAATAATCTGAGAATTAGGAAAAGTTGTAACTCGCACAGTCACGACTTCGCTCTCATTTATGTATTATAATTTTGTAAACTATTAATTATATGTTCTAGATTACTGAAGATATTTTTAATAGAGTTATAGTCAAGCGTATACAAATAAACTATCCCAATATGCTTTATAAATAGACTATCTTAGTAATTTATGCTATACACTGAATTTTTCTTTCTCCACTTTTATTTCTTTTAAATTTGTAATGGTAAAAACTTTTTTTCAATCCTTCCTATATTTAACTTATTAGTTTTTTAAAAGTATTTTAAGTGATTAATGAACTATAAAAATAGGATAGTGTATCGAAAACATATCAATGTTACATTGAGTAAAACAAAATCAAATTTACACTTGAATACAGAACATTGTTCAACTCGACAGAAACCAACGAAACATAACTAATGCTTTAAATTGGACTTAGTATTTAACAAAATTGTAACATAGGGATGAGACAAAAAAAAAACAACTTCAGATACCTATCTAGTTAAAAAAAACAACTAGTTAAAAACTAATTTTAGGCTACTAAATATAAGAAATTGTAGAGATTTATTTAGTTATACATAGTAACTTCAACAAATTTCCCATATTTAAATTTTTGAAGAAAAAACTGGACACTCGAAAAATTTGAAAGCCTTATTGGTACTTACGTATTATACGAGAAACATTCGAGAAGTGAAGTTTGTGCTAATGAAGGTTAGGTTAGGTTACACATCCAAAGATGTTACTTATCCTAAGAGTACAAAGTCATTGTGTGTCCATTGACGCGCTCCTTTGTGGGGGGCAACAACCCCTTATCCTGGAAAAATATAATAGCCTGTTTTTCGGTCCTTGGCAAATCCCAAATCTTAATTTGAACATCCATGGTGAGACACTATATTCCACCACTATGGATTGCAACCTAACCGGTTATTGTCCTATCTGATCTTCGCGATCTAAGTTCTCGAATGTTTCTCGTATAGTACATAAGTAACTCCTTATTTTCGCAACCCCATAAACTCGTGAGTTATTGTATTGTGTCATTAACGACGCTTCTTGACTAGTAAGGTCTTTGAGTCGGCCCTTAAGAATTTTGCTACAGCTGGGTTCGAACTCGGATTTCCCGTACTACTAAGCTGAGATCAAACCCACTTCGCCACCACGGAACTTAAAATTTTGGAAATGTTGATATTGTTTTGTATTGGGAAGATCAAGCATATAGGCTCTACATTTTTACAGATACGTTTCCACTGTTAGATGGAGGTTCTAAGAAGAGCTTCGATTGACGATGCTTCGAAAAAACGCGCTCACTTAGTGCATTTGCTTTTCAAAGTAAAGTATATTTATCCATAATTAACTATCACTAAAAGACGCCAATGCACCTCCTTGATGTAATTTAATCAACATTCATGGAATCGATAAGGAAAATGAGAGATTTCACAATTTACAGATGCTGGATTTAATGATGGCATACACGTTGCATTTCGCTGCATAGTTTCCTTCAGGGTCGCATCCCTTTTGGGGGGAGTTTAATTCCTGTTTCTAAAACTGCAAATTTTTCATTTGCTAATGGCAATAATAAGCAACTTTAAATTAATATATTTTATATATTTAGAATCGATATGAATAATAGATTTTGTTGTTACACATTTTATAATCAAAAGTTTAATTTTTCTAGTTTCAGTTTCTATTGACAACGGTAACTCTTTGTACTTGCCTGTTAAACGAAACACACTCAAGAATTACACTGTGTAAGATCTGACAGAAACCGGTTTGCCTCTCTGGGATCGGTTATGATTTGCTTATTTTGATAGAGAAAAACTACGATGAATGTATTTTCAATCGACTGGGGAAAATCTTTTCCCCAACTTTTCCTCTTCCTTCTGGAATTTGACGAAATTAGTCCCTTGTATTTATTAACGAAAAATTAAGTCAAAATAACTGTCCAAGTTCCCCTTAAGGCCTAGGATCGAATCAGCTTACTCACGCTTTTGCACAAACCCCTACACGAGCTTTTAAAGTCAGTCTAATAAAATGTCAGTCAACATTAAATAAATTATCTGTAAAATTAAAAAAAAAAATAAGTGGCGTCTTGTTTGTAATTCTTTAACTCAGTATACATACAGAACAGAAAACAACGTTCTGTTTACTTTCCCATGTCTCTATGCGTCAGTGTAATTTGTGAATAATTATTTAGTTTCACTTTTTAATACTTCCTTTCCTTGAAAATAGAATAAAACTAACGAGCTGTCTACTTTATTATAAAATTGAATTTTTTGAATTAAAAGCGCAAAAAAAAAAACACTTAGCAAAAATGGTCTCGGTAATTCGACTAGATAAAGGCTTTTACTGGGCTAAAAAAGAAAGAAAGAAGGGAAAAAACTATTAAAAAACCAGATGCTTCTTTTCATGTCGTTGTGTTCGTTATCTTACTATTCGTTACGCTATGTCCGCACAATACTAAACCAAAAGAGGAATAACAGGCTACTAAATTTTATGGTCACCATTAGTCAACTGTAAGACTTTGATTATGCTGATGCTGATGTCAATGATTTAAGTCTCCTAGATGAAAGTGTTAGCAAAATGAATGAACTTTTAAAGGTTTTGCGAGTTCTGGGTGCAAGAATAAGTTTGAGAATCAAACAGTTCGGGGTAACGAACTCTAAAAAAGGTGCGACCCGGCTCAATAGTAACCGAAACTCTAAAAACGGATTTTGATACCAATAGATGTATCAAAAGAATCGGTTTATCATGCTGATTTTAATTATATAAGTTTCATTAGTTTTAGTCTTACCGATTAAAGGCTACGAGCCTGAGAAAATTTGAATCTTAATGAAAATCACACCATCAGATTCATCATATCAGAAGACCCTACTGTAGTGGTTTCAAGCTCCTATCTGCAAAAATGTGGAATTTTGTATTTTTGCCAGAAGAAAGATAACGGATGCGTGTTTATTTGTTTGTTTTTTGTTGTTTTTTTTCACCTTTTTTTTACCAGGGGTGATCTTATCGACCCAGTGGTCCTAGAATATCGTGAGAGGGCTATTCTAACGGAAATTAAAAGTTCTAGTGCCCTTTTTAAGTAACCAAAAAGATTAGAGGCAACCTGGCTCCTTCCCTCGCCACTTTTTTCCCAAAGTCGCCCGATCAAAATTTTGAGATAGCCATTTTGCTCATCATAGCTGAAAGGCCCAATAACCATGCCTTTGGATATAACATGACCCCCAACAGCCTCAGGGGAACGGTCTAAGTCATAAAATGTGCCCATTTTTGCGCATAGTATTTGTGATTGTGAAGTATGTATACATATTCGGGTGGGGGGGGGGGGGCAAATTTTTGCTGGGTTTTTCCACGGGGGGATTTTCAATGGGGAGGGAAGTTTCCAAGGGGGGAACTTGTCAAGATAAATTATACACTGGAGGAATTTGCCAGAATTCCTATACAAAATTCTTTTTAAGTGTCTTGCTTTCTCTTTTCCGTCTCAATTTTACGCGTGGAGTTTTTAAGAGTAATTGTCCGGGGTAAATTTTCACCAGGATTGAATTGTTTAGTGGATATTTCCGTGAGGAGCGGGATTTCTCCGTGGAAGTGAGGCCAGATTTCCTGGCATTACTTAAAAACGATCAGAAATTAAATAAAAAAAAAAAAAACAGTTTTAAAGTAAGGAGCAAGATTAAAACTTAAAACGAACAGAAATAATTACGTGTTAAAGGATATTGCCCCCTCATCAACACCTCGCTCTTTACGCTAAAGTTTGAATTTTATCCCAATTCTTTATGAACGACTCCTAAAACACAGGGGTCGTTTAATTAGAACAATAGGAAGCTTTTTAATAAAAAAAACTTTAGCGTAAAGAGCGAGGTGTTGAGGAGGGAGCAATTCCCTTCATGTAATAATTTCTGTTCATTTTCAGTTTTAATGATGCTCCTAGTATCAGTTAAAAAAAACTTGTGTTTTTTTTTAATGTAATTAATGTTAAGAAGACAAGTCGCTAAGGCTAGGACTAAGTGAAGATGGAAAGGTGACGTTGAGTAACGAAAAGATGGATCAAGTGAAAAGCTTCAATTACCTAGGTAGTATCAAACACTTCGTGGTAACGAACTGTAAGGAGCGACCCGGCTCAATAGTAGCCGAAACTCTAAAGAACGGAATTTTGATAATACTATATACATCAAAAGAATCAAATTTTAATGCTGATTTCAAATATATAAGTTTCATCAAGTTTAGTCTTACCCCCCAAAAGTTACGCACCTGAGAAAATTTGCCTTATTTTTGAAAACAGGGGAAACCACCCCCTAAAAGTCATAGAACTTTAATGAAAACCCCACCATCAGATTCAGCGTATCAGAGAACCCTGCTGTAGAGGTTTCAAGCTCCTATCTGCAAAAATATGGAATTTTGTATTTTTTGCCAGAAGAAAGATCACGGATGCGTGTTTATTTGTAGTTTTTTTTTATTTTCAGGGGTGATCGTATCGACCCAGTGGTCCTAGAATATCACAAGAGGGCTCATTCGAACGGAAATTAAAAGTTCTAATGCCCTTTTTAAGTTACAAAAAAAATGGAGGGCAACTAGGCCCCCTTCTACACTCATTTTTCCCAAAGTCACCCGATCAAACTTTTGAGATAGCCATTTTGTTCAGCATGGTTGGAACATATAATAACTATGTCTTTGAGGATGACTTAATCCCCCACAGTCCCCGGGGGAAGGGCTGCAAGTTATGAACTTTGCCCAATGTTTACATATAGTATTGGTTATTGGGAAGTATACAGACGTTTTCAGGGGGATTTTTACTGATAGTGGGGGGGGGGTCAAGGGTTACGTGGGAGGATCTTTCCATGGAGGAAGTTTACATAGGGGAAGGGACATTGCTATGAAGGGGCGCCGGATTTACCAGCATTATTTAAAAAAAGATCAGAAATTAAATTAAAGAAAACAGGTTTTCAACTGAAAACTTTTCGACATCAAAACTTAAAACGAACAGAAACTATTACGTATATGACAGGGTTCACCCCCCTAGTCAATACCACGCTCTTTACGCTAAAGTTTTTTTTAGTACTTTCATAAGAGCTATTTATTCTAATTAACGGCCTTTTTGATGAAGGGGTCAGTCTTGAAAAATTGGAAAACAATTCGAACTTTAGCTTAAAGAGCGAGGTATTGACTAGGGAGCGAACCTCCTAATAAAAGTAATAAAAATATATTAATATAAAAGTTCGTTACTTAAGTTAATTCGTAAGTTATGTATATTTATTACTAATAAAAACGTTCGTAAATAAAATTAAACAACTTTTGAGAAAGCCATTTAGCCAAAAAAAAATACAATTACTATGCAAATTTTGTTTTAATTATTCATGTACGGTGAGCCAAAACCTGCATTAATTCAAAAACAATCAGAAATTAAACAACAAAAACAAGTTTTTTTTTAACTGAAAGTAAGGAGCAACATTAAAACTTAAAACGAACAGAAATTATTCCGTTTATGAAAGGGACTGTCCCCTCCTCAACGCCTCGCTCTTTACGCTTAAGTTTGACTCTGTCTCACAACTTTATTTTTTTAAACAATAAAAAACTTTAGCGTAAAGAGCGAGGATGCTAAGAGAGGCTTTGAGCAGATTGGGATGGAGGAGGAGCGTGTGTGGCTGTGTTGGCATCAGGCGGCTTGGTGCGGGGGTGAGTTGTAGGTAGTAGTAGCAGTAATATCGTGGTAGCAGCAGAAACTGCAACCTAGTAAAGCACGAACGAACCTCGGCCAATAGTAACTCAAAATTAATTATTTTGAAACCACATCAGATCGAAATAAAAAGTATACCATTGGAATCGCCATGTTCGACAACATGAAACTTCAGTCCCTTGGCTTGAACAACAAGAACAAAAATCCCTTTTTTGCATGGGAAGCACTGGTGTGTCTTTTTTTTACCTCTTCACTACTAGTGGGGCACTGCAATACCATAGAGAGCTGTTTAAGGGCTCAGGTTAAAGAAAATTGCTATATCTAGCGTATTTTATAATTAACAAAACACAATATTTCAAATAAAATCCCTTTTTTGTCAAAAAACTGCATCTTCGTACACAAGGTGATGTTTGACGTCATAATCGTAGGTTACAACCATAGATGACATTAAAGTAAAAACTATATTATGACGTTGGTTATAATAATTATGCGAACGAATTCCAGCCCATAGCAACCGAAATATTAAAATAAAATGCAATTTTTGAAGAAAAAACTATATGATCATATGCATGATGATGCAAGACGCTCATCTTTTGACAAGATAATATAATACGAATATCTTCTGAAAAGTTGCTTTTCTGGTGTGTTGTGTCATATTTGACTGACTTCGCTGCCTGATTCCCTGTGGTTCGTTCTTTACTATTCCAACTAGGAAAAATCCAAAGATTTTTTCCTGTATGTTGTACCATACAATGGTAGGACCTTCGCTAAATCTCTTCTATCGGATGAATCAAATGCTTTTCCATAATTTACACAAGTGAGGACTTAAGGGGTCTACATGATTGAGGCACTTCTCTATTTTTTTTAATCATGAATAACAGCATAGTAATAACAAATTAGAATATATAAAATAATAATATAACAATAATGAGTTATAATTCATATTTATAAATATGACATTACTACTTACTATTAAAATTAAATACTTCTCAAATATATAAACATACTATGTACATACCCCTCAGCACTTTAGTCTCTTATACCACTGATAGCCCAGTAAAAATAGCTAAAAAAAAGGCCCAACCTCAAACAAATTACAACAAAAATGATTTTTACACCAAAAAATGCAGCAAAATCAGAGAATAACATACTAAAAGCCCACCAAAATCCATCCATGGGAAAATCCGTGGCAAGGAAAAAACGGGGGAACCAGGGGAGATTTCGCAAAATCCAGAAGTGTTCGGATTGATCCAATTAAAGATGATTTCCGATGTAATTTTTAACGTAGAAGCCAAATCTTGCATCAGAATCTCGATTATTCTGTCCCCTGAAAGTTTATGAGGGGGAAGAAGGGAAGATTTTGGTTTTCCAGGTCATTACGATGTTAAGCTGCGACCATCCTGCTAGCAGGATATAGGCCTGGCATCAACAAGTTAGCATTCGCAATGACACCTAGCGACGAGTATCTGGACTGACATCTAGTGTCTCTTCAGTGACTGAATTACCCAAAATGTAACGCCCTGAATACTCAAAATAGGTAAGTTTTCTTGTGAATATTTGGTCATTTTTGTTCCGAATCTTCAAGAATGTTAGTCATTTTTTGTGTATCTTGTACCATTGAGAATTCTTTTGCCTGTAAGTGATTACTATACTCAGTTTCGTGACATTTTATCTCTATTTTTACCAACACCATCTTGCGGCTCCTGGAACCGAATCTTAATCCTTGAAATGATCAATCCGTGGAAATTGTGCTAGTTACCTCACTGACAACAGTTCACTATGTTCGTTCAATTTGTGCTTCAATTTCAGTTTTCTACAAGAAGAGGATAAATCTCGTGAATTTCTTTGCTCCATATCTCCCTAATTATCCAACTAAAAAATTTCACAAACAGGGAGTGCTGACAACATCTTATCAGTCGTGTAAAGTGTTCAGTTTTGTGCTTGCGTCGGGGAATGGTACGTTTAATTGGTTTTACCGTTTCTTGTCATATTTACACTAGTTGATATGATTATCTACTGTATATCTTTTTTAATTCACTGATGATTATTTGGGTTATTTTTTTTACCAATTGCGGCTTGATGCACTGATGTTCATATTATTTATGTTTGTTCAGTATTTAGGAGCCTAAAAAAAGAAACATGTCGCGTACCTACAGACCAGTGCATAATTGAGTTATTCTTTCTCGTTTTGTGTAATTTGTTCTAAGAGCTGATTTAGATCTTAGTTCCAGCGTTCGTCACTAAAAACCACATGTATAACTCCTAAGTTTATGTGTATTGCTTTTTTTGCTTATTGCTCCGTCTTTTCCTTTTTTGTATGACGGGTTTTCCAATAAATAATAATAATAATAATAATAATAATAAAGAAGATTCGCGGCTTCAGTCCTCTTCCCACATCAAGTTCTATGTTACTGAATTAAGTTCTCTGTTATTCTAATATTATTCTAATATTCTAATTAAGTTATATTCTAATATTATATTCTAATATTCTATTATAATATTCAAATTATATTAATATTCTAATTATATAAATATTCTAATTATATTAATTATATAATATTCTAATATTACATTCTAATTATATTCTAATGTTCTAATATTAATATTCTAATTAAGTTATTCATCAAGTTCTCTGTTACTGAATCCTTCGTATCTTCATTTCAGACGAGTATGGCTTCACAATGTGCAATCTGTCTTCAGAGCGAAGGAGATGATAACAGTCTCTCTACGCTTGGAAGCAAAGGTGCCGTCACAATTAATACTGCCAGTAAAGAAAGAGGTGATTCTGTCGAAGTTAACCCCGGTGACAAGGTTCATGCTCACTGCCGAAGAGACTTAAGTAACCAGAGAAGAATTTCTAGTCTTGAACGTTGCAATGAAAGTGATTCAGCAAGTAATCAAGAAAGTAACAGTAGATCCTTACGTTCTGCAAGTTCTTTATTCGCATTCGACAAAGACTGTCTGTTTTGTGCGACCCCTGTCATTGCTGATCCGCGTCATTCAGGCTATTTGCCATCCCAGACTGTTAGAACAGACACATTTCAAGCCAGTGTTAGACTTCTGTGTTCTCTAAGACAAGACGAATGGTCGACCAGCATTTTTAGAAGGTTAAATGCAGCTACTGCTGATCTCCACGCAGCTGATGCTATCTATCACATAGTTTGTTCAGTGAACTTCCGGACTGGAAAAAACTTGCCTCGGCGCTATTCGAAATTAAGTGGTGAACCTGAAGTAAAGAAGTGTAAAAATGGCAGACCTTCCGACGAGGTTCGAAAAGAAGCGTTTTACAAAGCTGCGAACTTCTTTGTCGGTCTGGACGATGTGCAGGTTACACTGACCGATATTTCGAAAAAAATGGAGGAGTTTTTAGCCGAAACGGATCTAAAGCCATACAGCAACGTTTACCTGAAGAAAGTGCTAGTTGATTACTTCGGCGACAAGGTGATCATTTCTGATGTTCCTGGGAAGCAAATTATAGTGACGCTTAGGGAGACGGCTGCAAGCATTCTTCGGGATTATTACCAATTGCCAAAAGACGTAAATCCGGAGAAAGAAAAAGTCGAGATTGCGAAAGCTTTTCCAAGAATAGTGGAGAGCGAAATAAAGACGCACCTTATGTTGCGCACCTTAGTTTCGGCAGAGGACAATCTCGAGTTCCTTGTTCCATCCCTACGGCTTTTCCTGTCCATTTTGATCAAACACAACAACGCCAAACTTGTGGTCAGTGCAATAGGGCAGGCAATAATTCAAAACACCAGACCTCGAAGCATTATTGCACCAATGCAGCTGGGGTTGGCTGATTCTATGCATCATCGGTTCGGTTCACGTGACGTTGTCGACACACTGAGCAGCCTAGGCTTTTGTGTTGGCTATGCATAAGCCCTCCGATTTGAAAGATGTGCGGCAATGGCTGAAAGCCCCAACCAAGAACTCAACATACCAAGAGGCAATCTTGTCCAGTACATTGCAGACAATTACGATCATAACGCTAACACTCTGGATGGGCACGGTACTTCACATGGTATGGCTATTCTTGAGGTTAAGTCGCCGGGCGGCAAAGAAGAGTTACGCGTGTTTCCCAGAAAAGAATTTGACTTCGAAAGAAATTAGAGAAAAAGCTGCTATACCGATCTACCCTTACGTGAAGCATACTGTCTTTACAAATCAGCTCACTTACGTAGAGTTGGTACTTCCAGAGTTCAGAGACAATGGCAGACATCTTGATATCATGTGGGTAAATTCTCAGCTAGCTCTGCGAGGTTCTCCAGTCGGCTGGTCAGGTGTAATGCGGTCAGCTCATGCTGGACAAACCCAGAATCGGTCATCGATAGTTTTCCAGCCTATGATTGACTTAAACCCAACTGATCTCACGTGCATCAACACAACGTTGATGTTTATTGCAGAGAAGGCAAAGAAACCGAACCAGATTCCTGTCGTAACCTTCGACCAACCAATGTATTGGAAAGCGAGAATGATGGTTGAATCGTCGCCTTTCAGTAGCCCCCTGAAAGAGATCGTAGTGATGCTTGGGTCCTTTCATGGAAGAATGAGTTTTCTTGGGTGTATCGGCTACCTTATGGAAGAAGCAGGTTTGGTTGAAGTCCTTGAACAAATCTACGCACCGAACACTGTAAAATACATCATCTCTGGCAAAGCAGTTTCTAGAGCAATGAGGTTTCTCTTCTTGACTTAGCTCTGCACATCTTACTTTTTGCCTGTGCTTTCGAAGATACTGCCGACGGTCTACGAAGTGAACCCACACCCCAAATGGTGAGTGCAGCCAGTGTCTATACAGAGCTGACATCCGAAAATATTTCTATTGAAGACCTTTCTGCGTCTCCAGCGGTGGTTTCACTTTTAGAAGAAATTGAGCAGGCAAAGAAGGAGCTAGTTAGCGAATCTAGGACTGCGAAACTGTGGCTTGAACAGTATTCTGAAATGAATAAAATTCTTAGGATGTCAGTTCGCACTGAACGGACTGGAGATTTCGACCTGTATCTTCAGAGCTGGTTTAGTATGCTTCCTTGTTTCGCGGCATGTGGTCAAACTGCATATGCTAAATCAGCCCGTCTTCATTTACAAACCCTTGTCGGTTTGAAAGAATCGCAGCCAGAATTATACGAGAAGTTCCAAACTGGTCACTTTTCTGTTAACAGAACCGAACATTCGTGGTCAGGACTGGCAACAGACCTTGTTATAGAACAAGTCTTCATGAAAACTCTGAAGACTGCTGGCGGTCTTACTAGAGGGAGAGGGATGAATGAAGCGCAGCGGTCGATCTGGACACTATCTATGCCAGTGCGAGCTCAAATGAATGCAATCATGCAAGACCTAACCGGATCTGTTTACCACACAAGCGACCAGCATGTTGATATATCAGGGTCCAGGATATGGATAGACAGCGAAGATTTGCAGAAGTTGCTCAAGTTTCTTGAGCCTTTGCAGCCGTTCAACAGGGGTCAGGAGCTAATGAATATTGTTACCGGAGTGAATGCTTCGCCAGAGGTCAACGTCGACGAAGCAAAAGACGTTGGATTGCACATACTGCAAGGGATGGTTGGAAAGCCAGTAGAGACTTTTGTACTCAAAAGGAAAGATAAAGTCGTAACTATGGCTGCAAAGTCGGCTCCGAAGCTTGATGGTGAGCCGGTCGAGATTGACCAAACGTTATTGTTCGAGCGACAAGCGGCTGTAGCCACTGTCGACGGTCAGGATCTGTCGGATACTCTTGGTTATGAACTTTGCTCTTTTCCTCCTGCACTTTTCGGGTCATATCAACTACTAGGCACTGCTGACAAGGCTTCCCTCTCAAATGCCCTCTGGAAAACGATCGAGGGCTCTTCTGTGAATATTTCAACGAGTTGCAAATATGTTGTAGATGGAGGATGGCTCCTACATAAATTGCCTTGGACAACCGACGCTACTTTTTGACAAATATGTCTGGCCTATGCTAGCTATGTCAAAGCTCATTTTGGAAATACTACGGTTGTGTTCGACGGATACGAAGATCCACCGTCAACAAAAGACCAGACACACTTGAAAAGATCGAAAGGCATAAGATCTCTTGATATCGACTTTACTGGGACAACAACGGTAACCCTCAAAAAAGACCTTTTCCTGAACAACCTGAAGAACAAGGGAAAATTCATCCTCCTGCTTGGTGGAGTGCTAGGCTCGTCAGGATGTCGCGTGGTGTATGCTTCATGTGATGCAGATTTCATGATTGCGACAGCCGCAGTGACAAGTTGTTCTGAGGTAGAAACCTGTCTTGTTGGCAATGACACAGACCTGCTCGTCTTACTTCTTCACCATTGCCAGCCAGGAAGCTACCCACTTTTCTTTCGAGCGGCGACCAAGCCGGAAACATCCATACTCTACAACATAAGAGAACTAAAAAGCAAGCTTGGGGAAGTCGCAGAGGTCATACTGCCCATCCATGCTTTCCTGGGATGCGATACGACCTCTAGGTTCTACGGCGTAGAAAAGCCAGTTTCACTTTTATTGGCTAAGATCAATGAAGAATTCCAAAAAAATGCGGCGGTTTTTTGCCGGAAGAACTCAGAAAATGCGGCGGTTTTTTTGCCGGAAGATCGGGCTAAAGCTGATACCAACCTTCAGGATTTACGTCACAACATGTTTGTCACAAAACTGGCTTCTTTGACCTCGTTCGTCCGCCCAGAAAGCTTGCCTCTGACATTGTCAGCTGCGAAGTTTCACTTCTTCAGAGTTTTCCTACAGGTCATGGAATGTATGGGTTGCTCAGCTGATCTGGACCCATGTGACTAGGGTTGGTGGCTAGACAGAACCAAGTACGTACCTGTAACAATGGACTCGAAGCCAGCACCCGAAGCACTACTGAGAATGGTATGATGTGCTTGCAAGTCAGGTTGTGAAACAAAGCGTTGCAGTTGCAAAAGAAACAGACTTCACTGCACAAAAGCATGTGCCGAGTGTCATGGTACCGACTGCCAAAATTCAGAAAGCATTGACCTTGATGATGATTTAAATAACTAAGTTCCTGTTTTAAGTTTTTTATTATTTGATTTGTTTTAAGTCTGTGATTTGCCGAAGTACAATCAATCTGTACCAATTTTATACACTGTGATGATTCTTAATATACTGTGATCGAATCCTTGTTGAAATGGGCTCTGCAGCCAAAAAAAAGAAGAAGAATTCAATTTCCCTACTTTTCACCCTCTGCCAGTTTTTTCCGATGAGGGAAAACTAGTATTCTGAAGGAAGATTTGGATTCTGCGTCTCAAATAACATCAGAAATAGTCTTTACAGCGATGAAATCGAGCGAATATGAGTCTTCCTCATTTTCCCCTGTTTCCCCCGCTAACCCTATCAGATACCCCCGGTAGTGTGATATAATAATTCTGATGCAGAATTCGAGTTCTGCGATTTGAACTACGTAGGACTGGGTATTTACAGTGCTAAAATCAGAGGTCCTGGCATTTTTTCAGAATTTTCCCTCTTCCCCCTTTTTTCCCCTGTCAAACTTTTTCCCATCGGTGGATTTTGGTGGGCTTTTAGTATGTTGTTCTCCTGATTTTTCTGCATTTTTTGGTGCAAAAATCATTTTTGTTGCAACTTGTTTGACCTCAAACGCTATTTTTACTGGAATATGAAACGGCATAATTTTAACCTCTCAACACTTTTAGCAAATTAAACCCCTTTTAAATTTCAAACTTTTTAAATTTAACATAATAATCGTAACAATTGTTTGTATTGTAGCAATTATGTTGCAATTGTAGCAATAATTTTCGCAACTTTTTTGAAAATCTGTTTCCTTAAAATAAAGATACATCAATACATTATTTTCTACGCTAGCTTAATTGTAAAAAATGGTGTTGTGAACTGGGCCATCTTATATACAATTTTTTTCGTTTGCTTTTTTATACATATTAGCACTTCCTACTATCTCAAGCACATAGGAGCCCTCTCCTTCACTAAATGTTAAGACGATAGTGATTTCTTTCACTAGATTTCCCCATGTTTATATACCACCCGTCTAGTTTTTCTATTTAGGCCATGCCCTCCAAAAGGAGGAATTTAAATTCACGAAGATGCGAGTGTAAAATGTCCTCCTCTCCCCGAGTAGGGGAATGGAAATGCAGGGGAGCAATACAGGTGAGTAGGAAAATACATTTTCTTCAATGAAAATACCCAAAAAAGCTTATTTTCAGTAAAGTACGAAAAAAAGGTATTACAAAAATCTTAGATAATTTCTTAGACTACACTGCTTTTCCATTTGCGAGAATCTAACAGAGAGAAATGGGTTTAATTTGAATAAAGAAATGACAGACGAACTAAAAACAAAAGCAGCAACTAAAAATCAAGGAGGCACACTTGTGCCTCTTTAAAGAGGCGACCCACCATAATGTTAAGCGATTTCCGGCCCTAGCGGCCGCAGAGAGACGGCGGTGATCGCATTTTGTAGCCTAAGCTCAAACTAAGAAACATGCAAAATTTCACCCCCCTCCGACTTTATCTTCATGGGGGAAAGTGGGCCAGTTTCGACCCTCCCACCATAGCCCCCCTTTAACGTTGTCCGCTCGGACTGAAATTTAGAGGATAAGCTTTCCTAGGACCTGGGAGCTTATCCTCAAAATTTCAGCTCAATCCGATCACTCCTTCCCTGTTTTCCAAAAACCAAATATAGCCACTTGATGTTCATCAATTTTTTTTTTTATCTGACACGCCTACAGGCCACAGTTGGCAACGGATCCGGGTGAATGAGGACTCATTCGAACTGGAATTCAATCTGTTAGGGCCTTTTGATATTTTCAGACCGAAAAAATTATCCCCCGAATCTACATTTACGAAAAACCTCGTTTTCTATAAGAGCCCATGTTAATTTTTCCCACCACAGCCCCCCTTTAACGTTGTCCGCTCGGGCTGAAATTTAGAGGATAAGCTTTCCTAGGGCCTGGGAGCTTATCCTCAAAATTTCAGCTCAATCCGATCACTCCTTCTCTGTTTTCCAAAAACCAAATATAGTGTTTTCCAAAAGTCGAAAATAGATCGCAAAGACTAAAAATAAGTTATCAAGAGGCTCTGATGGTACAGTGGTCACTATTCTTATCTTTCATGCGGAAGACCCGGGTTCGATTCCCCAGCAGAGTAAATTTTTTATATATTGAATTTAAAGTAGTATTTCTTAAATTTATAGTTTAAAAAAGAAACTCAGTTTCTTTTTTAAATCCAATCTATTAAATCCTTCGGCTCAACAGGCGTCTCCAGAAGAATATCACAGTCGGCCTTCAGCTTACAGGTAAGTCTCCACTGCTTTGATAACATGCCGTATACCCGCATGCTCGGAGAAAAGTTGAAAAAAGAAAATCTTACTGTGCGTTTGATTTGAGTATTCAGGAATTAAAAGCCTTAACAAAAGAATCTTCAAAAGCGGGGGGTTTGGGGGCGGCAAACCCCCTACTTTAACTCCTGACACGATCATCTAACAGTTAGTCAAGCAATAATAAGTAATAAACTGTACAAAAACTTGCAGAAATTATTTGAAAAAAACTACGTTTTCTAAAGAGTTAAAGAGGCTGAGCCACAAGTTCGAACCTTAAAACGTACAGGGATTAGGAGGTACAGTTGGGGGTCTGCCGCCCCCAAACCCCCCGCTTTTGCAGCCTCTTTTGTTAAGATTGTTTAAGTCCTGTAGCCTGCAATCAGTTGGTCGTACCAAGTTCATCACATTATAGCTTGTTATCGGTTAGGTAAAAATCTCCTGTAAAAAATCCAGCAAGCAGGCTCAGTACTGTTTCTAATCAAAGAGATGCAATAGGATGTTCTTACGGTAAAAATTCAAGCAGACTTCGTTCGTGTTGCAAAGCATTTCTTTGCAAGGGAAAAAGCGGGGGTTGAGGGGGGCGGTAGACCCCCAAAATAAAAATCTTAACAAAAGAGGCTGCAAAAGCGGGTTGTTTGGGGGGCGGCAGACCCCCAACTGTACCTCCTAATCCCTGTACGTTTTAAGGTTCGAACTTGTGATTTTTTATTCCTGAAACTTGTCGCATGTTTAATATTCTCTTCGTTAAACAAGTACATTGATTTTTTCTACCCAGTGAAACTAATTTTGTTCATGGAACTTATTGCATGCATATTTCTTTGTTCGTGATCCATGTTACATGTTGATTTTTCTCATAGTGAAACTTCTATAATAACTTTCCTCATTGAGAAAACTGGTTTTGTTCATGGAACTTGTTGCACGCTTATTTATGTTCTTGGAACTTGTTGAGTGATGATCTTTTGTTCGGTAAACGTGTTGCAGTGTGATTTTGTTTATTCTCTTCTCGAAACTTGTACATTGATTTTTCGCTTCGTGAAACTTATTTTATTAATGGAAGTTGTTGCTTGCGTATTGTTTTTGGTTCGTGGAACTTGTTGCTTGCTGTTTTTTTATTCGTGAAACTTGTTGCAGGTTGATTTTTTCTCTTCGTGAAACATTTACATTGATTTTTTTTCTCCTCCTGAAACCAATTTTGTTCATGGTACATACTGCAGGCATATTTTTTAATCGTGGATTTTTTTGTGTGCTGACTGTTTTTTTTTTGTTCGTGAAACTTGTTGCATGTTGATTTTTTTCTCTTTGCGAAACTCGTACACTGATTTTTCTCCGTATACTCGTACACTGATTTTTGCACATTGATTTTTTTTTCTTCTTCTCTTGAAGCCAATTTTGTTCATGGAACTTGACCGTGCTGATTTATGCCTGTGGAACTTGTTGAGTGCTGATTTTTCTTCGTGAAACTTTTTGCATGCTGATTTTTTCTCTTCGCGAAACTTTAACAATGGTTTTTCTCCCAGTTAAACTGATTTTGTTCGTGGAACTTGTTGCGTGCTGATTTTTTATTCCTGAAACTTGTTGCATGTTTATTTTTTCTCTTCGTGAAACAAGTACATTGATTTTTTTTCTACCTAGTGAAACTAATTTTGTTCATGGAACTTATTGCATGCCTATTTCATTGTTCGTGATCCATGTTAAATGTTGATTTTTCTCTTCATGAAACTTCTACAATGATTTTTTGCTTGCTGTATTTTTTATTCGTGAAACTTGTTGCAGGTTGATTTTTTCTCTTCGTGAAACATGTACATTGATTTTTTTTCTCCTCCTGAAACCAATTTTGTTCATGGAACATACTGCATGCATATTTTTTAATCGTGGATTTTTTTTGTGTGCTGACTGTTTTTTTTTTCGTGAAACTTGTTGCATGTTGATTTTTTTCTCTTCGCGAAACTCGTACACTGATTTTTCTCCTCGTGAAACTGATTTTGTTCAAGGAACTTGTTGCGTGCTGATTTTTTTTTCGTTCGTGAAACTTTTTGCATGTTGCTTTTTTTCTCTTCGCGAAATTTGTACACTGATTTTTCTCCTCGTGAAACTGATTCTGTTCAAGGAACTTGTTGCATGTTGATTTTTTTCTTCGTGGAACTTGCTCATTGATTTTTTTTCTTCTTCTGTTAAAGCCAATTTTGTTCATGGAACTTGACCGTGCTGATTTATGCCTGTGGAACTTGTTGAGTGCTGATTTTTCTTCGTGAAACTTTTTGCATGCTGATTTTTTCTCTTCGCGAAACTTTACCAATGGTTTTTCTCCCAGTTAAACTGATTTTGTTTCTGGAACTTGTTGCGTGCTGATTTTTTATTCCTGAAACTTGTTGCATGTTTATTTTTCTCTTCGTGAAACAAGTACATTGCTTTTTTTCTACCTAGTGAAACTAATTTTGATCATGGAACTTATTGCATGCATATTTCATTGTTCATGATCCATGTTAAATGTTGATTTTTTCTCTTCGTGAAACAAGTACATCGATTTTTTTTCTACCTAGTGAAACTAATTTTGTTCATGGAACTTATTGCATGCATATTTCATTGTTCGTGATCCATGTTAAATGTTTATTTTTGTCTTCATGAAACTTCTACAATGATTTTTTACTTGCTGTTTTTTTTTATTCGTGAAACTTGTTGCAGGTTGATTTTTTCTCTTCGTGAAACATGTACATTGATTTTTTTTCTCCTCCTGAAACCAATTTTGTTCATGGAACATACTGCATGCATATTTCTTAATCGTGGATTTTTTTGTGTGCTGACTGTTTTTTTTTTTGTTCGTGAAACTTGTTGCATGTTGATTTTTTTTCTCTTTGCGAAACTCGTACACTGATTTTTCTCCTCGTGAAACTGGTTTTGTTCAAGGAACTTATCGCGTGCTGATTTTTTTTTGCGTTCGTAAAACTTGTTGCATGTTGCTTTTTTTCTCTTTGCGAAATTTGTACACTGATTTTTCTCCTCGTGAAACTGATTTTGTTCAAGGAACTTGTTGCATGATTGTTTTCTGTTCGTGAAACTTGTTGCATGTTGATTTTTCTCTTCGTGAAACTTGCACATTGATTTTTTTCCTTTCTTCTCTTGAAGCCAATTTTGTTCATGGAACTTGACCGTGCTGATTTATGCCTGTGGAACTTGTTGAGTGCTGATTTTTCTTCGTGAAACTTGTTGCATGCTGATTTTTTTCTCTTCGCGAAACTTAAACAATGATTTTCTCCCAGTTAAACTGATTTTGTTCGTGGAACTTGTTGCGTGCTGATTTTTTATTCTTGAAACTTGTTGCATGTTTATTTTTCTCTTCGTGAAACAAGTACATTGCTTTTTTTCTACCTAGTGAAACTAATTTTGTTCATGGAACTTATTGCATGCATATTTCATTGTTCATGATCCATGTTAAATGTTGATTTTTCTCTTCATGAAACTTCTACAATGATTTTCCTCATTGAGAAAACTGGTTTTGTTCATGGAACTTGTTGCACGCTGATTTATGTTCGTGGAACTTGTTGAGTGATGATCTTTTGTTCGTGAAACGTGTTACAGTGTGATTTTGTTTATTCTCTTCTCGAAACTTGTACATTGATTTTTCTCTTCGTGAAACTGATTTTATTAATGGAAGTTGTTGCGTGATGATTGTTTTTTTTTGTTCGTGGAACTTGTTGCTTGCTGTTTTTTTTTATTAGTGAAACTTGTTGCAGGTTGATTTTTTCTCTTCGTGAAACATGTACATTGATTTTTTTCTCCTCCTGAAACTAATTTTGTTCATGGAACATACTGCATGCATATTTTTTTGATCGTGGATATTTCTTGTGTGCTGACTGTTTTTTTTTGTTCGTGAAACTTGTTGCATGTTGACTTTTCTCATTGAGAAACTTGCACATTGATTTCTCTCCTCTTGAAGCTGATTTTCTCCATGGAACTTGTTGCGCGCTGATTTTTCTGTATGTGTAACTTGTTGTATACTGGTTTTTCATCATGAACCTTGTTACAAGTTGATTTTAATCTTTGTGAAACCTATACATTGATTTTTATCCAAATGAAACTGGATTTGTTCATGGAACTTGTTGCATGTTAATTTTGTTTTATTCGTGAAACTTATTGCATGTTGTTTTTTTCTTCGTGGATTTTGTACATTGATTTTTTTATTTTTTCATCGTGAAAACAATTTGTAGATGGAACATGTTGAGTGCTGATTTTTAGTCATGTAAAAAAAAAGTTGAAAAAAACTGTAAAAAAAAACTGTCCAAAAAAATGGTCACTACAAACATTATTTTTCTATTAGTAAAAGTCACGACTAACATTTCTATATGATTCTCATTTTGAGTTCGGAAAATATTAATTGTAATTTTTCTTTATGTAGTAAGTATGTTACATGTCATTCTAAGAGATGTAAAAAAATATATCATGTTAAAAAAAAGTGGGGGGGGCCTGGGGGGGTAGGGTCAGAGGGAGGGGGTTGGAGGGGGGGGGGTTAGCAGGGGGGGGCAGGATTTGGGGGGGGGGGGGGGGGGTGTTATGGGCAGGAGTTGGGGGGGGCAAAAAGTTGGGGGGATGGGGTCCTTGGGGTTGGGGTAGGGGACCTAACAACACTGTTCAAATGGTAGTTGTGTATTATACCGAACACAGTTGAGAATCGCCCAAATAAAAAAAAATATGTATCTCTGAATAGGAGTTAGCATTCCCTCAGATGGTTTACCATTTTCATTTCTGTCAAGCGCTTATAATCATACCATAATGAAGAATCATGTTTAACATTAGATATGTGAACGGCCATGACTATCAGAATACATGATATTTAACACCAAAACCATGGTTTCGTGAACAGCACGAATTTTCATGGTAGGCTGATTCTGATTGTCTTCTCTCTTTAATTCATACAGTAATGTCCTATCTGTCTGCTACCTTAGATTAACACTATAAAGGAGTACTGTCTGCTTGTATGGCGGGGGGACTGTCTGCTTGGAGATATTAATATATGCAAAAAGGTTATAGCTATATGGGGGGACACCCCGCTACTTATCGTTATAGCTATATGGGGAGACACCCCGCTACTTATCGTTATAGCTATATGGGGGGACACCCCGCTACTTATCGTTATAGCTACACTACTACTACTGTTTCTAATCAAAGAGATGCAATAGGATGTTCTTACGGTAAAAAATTCAAGCAGACTTCGTTCGTGTTGCAAAGCATTTCTTTGCAAGGGAAAAAAGCGGGGGTTGAGGGGGGCGGTAGACCCCCAAAATAAAAATATTAACAAAAGAGGCTGCAAAACCGGGGGGTTTGGGGGCGGCAGACCCCCAACTGTATCTCCTAATCCCTGTACGTTTTAAGGTTCGAACTTGTGACTCAGCCTCTTTAACTCTTTAGAAAACGTAGTTTTTTTCAAATAATTAATTAATATAACTTCTTAATGTTTCGACTCCAAATCCGGGAGCCTTTATCAACGGAAGGAAAAAGGAAAAAAATAGTTAAATCATATAAAAAAAAAGACAAAAAACAACATAACGAGGGGAAAGAACAAAAGACAAACAAACGAAACACACATATTAAGGTTTTGTTAATTTATTTGTCCTTTGTTCTTTTTTTCTTTTCTCTTGTTGTGTTGTTTTTTGTCTTTTTCTTTATATGATTTAACTAATTTTTTTCTCTCTTTTTTTTCCCGTTGATAAAGACTCCCAGATGTGGAGGCGAAATAATCGGAATTTTTATTAATTAATATTTAGTTGTTGTTTTTGTTTTTAGTTAGTTTGTCAATGCTTTATTTAAATTAAACCTGTTTCTCACTCTTAAATTCACGAACAATCTAGGGGGCAAACGCGATCCCTAAAACACGGCTATTGCACAACAAAGACAATGAAAAGAAGCAAATTATACATTCAATTTTTAAATTTGAAGTAGTTACAAGGTTTTTGCTGGCAAAAATATGGTAAAATTTACCGGAAGAGCAATACATCAATATTAGGAATGCATGACCATGTACGTATGGTGGAAAACAATCACAATTTCAAAGACTTTCGAGACTCGATTGGCATAAATCTTTAGGAAAAGGTCTAACGTTATTTATGCTGAATCATTTGTGATACCCAATTATTCAAAACGCCAAACCCTTGGGAATGAAATACTATATTTGTGATATTCACGAACATAACAATAGGGACCCAAACACATGTAAAAGGGCATATTTAAGACCCAAACATGTGGTATATCAATAAATAGTAGTGTTAAACTTTTCAGAGGAAGTCTTAATTTTTTTTTCCTTTGTTTATAGTTAATTATTAGATATTAGATGAGTTGTAAGTACCCGCCCAGTCGCAAGTGCTTTTTTGTATCTTTCTTGGGGCGAATATTGGAATATTCGTTAAATGTATATATGATGTTAATTAAAATGAACTGATTTGACCTGGATATATAAAGACAAGTAGTTTAAAACCAATTGATTAATGGCCCAGCTAGCTGAGTCAGTAGAACATAAGACTTTCAATTTAGGAGCTTCTGGTTAAAGTTCAATTTGCAGTAGATCAATTTTGGGTATGATGGGTATGAGTATATTGTAGATCTGTGATAAGTATGTAGGTGGATAAATAGTTCGATCGAAGATGGAAGAATATCTTTTCTCTTGGTAAATGGGTATAATTTTCAAAAGTTAAATGATTTCGTGTATAGCCTGCTCTCGCCAACTGAATGAATAAGTCAAATTTAATCGCCTAATCTAAGCAAAGGGATTGTCGCAAAGTTGAAAGGCCCGAGGGCCCGTACAAACAAAGTGAGAGCCGTATGCGAGAGCAGAAGACCCGAGTGAACGGAGGAGGGGCAGCTAGCAAAGCCAGATTTTCCCTGGTATTTATTGGTATTCAAAAGATTCGAATGCAACCGATCAATTTAATGGCATATCCATCGTTACACTGCATACATCTTTCCATGACAACATGGATTTTGCCTACAGTATCATGGATCTCTTCCTTCACCATGGATTTTTATTAAATTTCTATTGATATATTTATATGTATCTGTTTATTGTATTTATCTACCTATTTATTCTAAATATATTATATTTCTATCTATTTATATTATAAACATATATTACTAGTTTTTGGAGTATCCAGAAAAGAACCGATGATAGCTATATATCAAACAACAGAAAATGGATACGTCTAGAAATCTAAATTCTGCTGAGATAATTCAAAACCAGGCTTTGGTGACAATTAAATTACAAAATGCAATGAATTAAACTATAGATATAATGTGTCTTAAGTTTGTTGAATTCCGTCCTATAATAACGAAAAAACTATTATACTTGTTTCATAATTTTCTTTCTGTGCATGTAGTCTATGCAGCCTTCGGGCCCGTGAATCTCTGGTAAAACCTCATGATTTTTAAAGTTGTTCAAATAGATTCCTATGTCTTCCATCTGTTTAACCTGTTTTGAATATTTACCACTTGTATTAAGCGTTGACAAATATGCATTTTTAGCTACAACAATGTCAGTGATGCTAACTGGAGAGGGGGCAATTGCCCCTTTTTATTTCCAAAAAATATCTTCAGTCGTCCATTTAGATCCCCCCCCCCTACCGGAAGATATGAACACATTAGCCAAAGACTTCTCCGAACAGCAAAGTCACCACTATCCCCTTTTTTGACATGTCTGCTCAATGTTGTTCCATTATATGTACCTCCATTTAAAAATGTTTGCCCCGATTCCCTATATTTTCGTGAATTAATGCCACTGGGACATGCTTAGAAAAAGGACGTTGATACCAGCCTCATATTTAAAAAGTATTTATGTTAACCTGCAATCATAATAGCGACAGCAATAATTTCTAATTATAAGAATCACAGCAATAATATTAACTCTGTTTTTCAAGATAGATTTTTCAGGACTAGGAATCTAAAATAATTTCTTTCAAACAGATTTCAATTTCCCTAACTCTTAATACATGATACAGGGCCAGACGAGTCGCCTCGCCCAGCCCAGCAACAAGATTTCAGAAAGTCAGAGTTACCAGCAGTTTCATCCCATGATTAATTTGAAAGTGCCCCAATAACATCATGGTCAACATCACAAGGCGAAGGGGGTCTCCTTGGCATCCATTATAAAGCAGCATAGAGATTTTCAGAACACAGTCCTGTATGCTAAGAGCACTGTTAAAAATGTTCGGTACTTGTCAATTAACCGGAACCCACGCGAGAAGTCAAGTTTGGTTCATGCTAATGAAATAAAACAAAATATGATGAAAATATAATAGTTTATGAACAAATTTTGGTTATATATTTGCACATTAGCGGGGTGGGGGGCAAAGCAAAGCATATATTAAATACGTAGCCTAACCTAACCTAGGTACCTTTTTTCCACCTAAACCCCCCAAAAAATAAAGTTTAAATTACTCGTTTGACTAGTTTCTTAAGCAACTTCCCTAAATAATATATCACATGGGTTCCGGCTAATTGACAAGTACCACATTTTCCAAGTGAGGAGGGGAGGGGGCTTGTGCGGGTGCAGCAAAGTTATAGTTTAGGGGCCTCTCGCCATCTTGGAAAGTAGTTAAGTTAGATAAATGAAGCAAGAACGAATCCGAAGCCTAAAATATACCCTGGAAAGATGGGATCAAGCTACTTACCCTACCTCTTTCTTATTTCTAGGGCTCAGAAAGTTACATACATGTTATGTCTGCACATATCAATATTTTGACAAAAAATATTTTACCTTAATTTTGGGTTTTCAATATCTTTCTCATTGGCTCTAGTTTTTTGTTTTTTTTTTTTAAATACAGTTCCTATTATTTCAGTAGAATTTTAAGCCATATCAAGTGGTTTTTCCTAACTGTAAGAAGCAGATTGGCAGATTTTTAAAACCTTATAAATTGGGATTGAGCAAAGATATGCAGCTCAAAACACTTTTCTTGTGTCTCATTTGAGCAGAAGATCTATTTTGTAAGATTTCACTTCTAAAACACAAACACTGATAAAGGTCATCAAAGGTCAGTGCCCTCTGGAGGGAGAAGAAGTGGAGTTAGGTGCTTCAACTTGCCTTCCCAGGAAATCATTAAGGCTGTGGAAACATTCCTGAGTCATGGACCATAAATCCTAGAGATAGGCACCAGCTTTGGACGGGGACACAACTAAGGGGGGGGGGGGATCCCACCCCAAAGATCCAAGGTTTTGGCGCATAGAGCCTACACCTTGGAATTTAGACTGTGTTTTTAGTTTAATTTAGCTTATGTGTTGACACATGTTATGTGACACACTGGACAACTTCGTCAGCATATTCTTTATATCCCCCCTTCAAACCCAAAACCCAAGCTGCACCCCCAGTAGAGGGTACACGGAGGCCTTGGAGACTTAGCCACATTTCAAGATTTTAAAGAATGCTAATCTAGAATTTTACCCCCACTTGTAGTGTTTCATTTTTTTTTTGCACGAGTCGCATGTAAAATGATGTAAAGCGTTTTCTTTAAAATCAACACATCCTAGGTAAATTACTGACTTATAGCAGGGATGAGCAATCAAAATATCTGTTTCTTTTTTTTTCTTTTAATTAATATGGGCTAGCCTACTCACAATCTACTCCCCTTTTCCAACAAGACTAGTCAATTAAAAAATACTGAGCCCATAACCCATGCCAGCCATGATGAGAGATAGTGAAGGTTCATAATACTACTACTACTAACGACTCACCACAACACCAAGCCATCTGAGGCCAACACGGCTATGTACACTCCTCCTCCGCCCCAATCTATTCAAAGCCTCCCTCTTTACACCCTCCCAGGAAGTTCCCATTCCCCTCAAATCTTTCTTCATGACATCCTCCCACCCCAACCACAGACAACCTGCATTCCATTCAGCCCTATACAGTTGGCCAAAGGTAAATATTTACCAAATCATATTATTGAGTTACAACTAAAGTGAACATACCACTCAATGCCTTTTTTATGCTCTTTACAAATATAATAATCATTTTTGTCGGAAATGAATTTCAGCCCCCACCCCTATATATACCAATTCAGGGTATATATTTGCACAATAGGGGGGTGGGGGGGGAGTTTAAACTTACCTCTCATTTACATCAGAAATTAAATTACCCCCACCCCCCTAATGTGAGAATATATACCCTGAATTGGTATACATAGGGGTGGGGTAAAAATTCCTTTCTGACAAAAATGATTATTATATTTGTAAAGAGCATAAAAAAAGGCATTGAGTGGTATATTCACGTTAGTTGTAACTCAATAATACGATTTGGTAAATATTTACCAGCCAAAAAGGACAATCTATCATCCTTCATTCAAATAACATGCCCTAGCCATCGCAACCTTTTTCTGATTATAGTTCTAGAAAGCAGAATTGAACCACACTTTTCGTATAGCCTACAAGGCTACATCCTTGAAAATAAAATCTGTCTTGAAAAAATACGTAAGCAAAACAATTGAGAGAGTTATATTCTGAAAAGAAACTTCTATATTTATGACGGGGAGAACCTTCAAATTAGTCTTCACTAAATAACAAAAACCAACCCCGGACTTGTAGCAAAGATTGCACATCCAGAGAATTCCCATAACAATAAAACGGCAACTAAAATACCTTTGAATCACGATCCCGTAGTCTTAAGCTTCCACCACGCACAGTTGGCCATTTCATAATTCTTTTAAACTCGAAATATAAAAAACGATAGAAAAGCCAACTGCTACAACATTTATTTTGGCACCGAGTTCCACAACCAAACACAAACAAAAGCTAAGATAACATAAAAACATGACGATAATAGCCTTGGAGGCTGGCTCGCCGTAGGCAACCAGAAACGCCATCTTTTACACCTTTAATATTCAAATCTTAAAAAAAACGAAAGTGACAGGAAGTGTTTTTTGGGATTTTATGTATGCTGAAAAGGAAGTGGTTGTAATTAATTTTGAAAGAAATTTGTTTTAGCCCCAATAAATGATCTTGGTTATAATATAACCATTCAGTCTTGTAATAATCTAATGAGATTTAAATGAGGTAAAATTAAGCACCGTATTTCGGCATTTATAAAGACATGTAACCAGAATCAGTAATCCAGAATCAGTAATAATTGGACATGCAAGGGGTTTTGAGACGGGGGAGGAAGCTTGCAACAATTCCCTATGGGGAAAATGTTTTTTCTTGGCATATGTCCTCAGGAGCAGATCCAGGAAGCAGTTTGGGGATGTCTGCCCCCCCCCCCGTCTGGAAGATCATAAGTTTTACTAATACAGGGGCAGAGAGATTAAAATACTAACGGGGGAGCCACAGTGTCATTGGTGTATTATAGCATTAATTTTTTTATCCCCACCCATCTGTGTGTCCCATTTCCAAAAATAAAAGAAGATTTATATTTTACTTTTTGTATTTCTAGTTTTTGAGGAAAAGGAAGTATAACATGAAGGCAGATTTTATCAAGGTGTGTTCCGAAGAATCCTTCCATTCCATAGGATAGCCCCGAGGAACCATGGCTACCGCTAGATGGGCGATACCCATATCCCCCTTTGAGAAACAAGTGAATGTTAAAAGTATGTATCAAACAAACGAGGAAAATGACAAAGACTCCCTTTTAAATCCTGTTAAAACAAAACTCATGTTAATATTTCCCCCCAGGAAACCTCGTGGAGGCGTTCTTGTAAAGGATAGTGAGAAGTCACCCATATTTCGTCACCTAGTTTGCATCTTAGAACCCTGTGTTTGCCACAGAGTTCCGATGCACCATCGAGATGCACCATGTGTTGGCAATACAGAAGAATTTCATGTTCTCGAAATAATGTAAGGAAATTAACAGCAAAAGGAAACTCCTGAATCTCTACTTTAGAGACCTCATTATGGTTAAAAACAAAGGAAAGGGTGATTTTCTGGAGGGGGCAGAAGAAAATTCCTTAAAGAGCAGGTAAAAAAAAGAGAGTTACAGGCACAGTAGGGAAAAAGTCGAAAGATTTTTGACACGGGAGGGGCTTCAGGAAAGTATTAACCCAAGAATTTAATTCGACTCTAACAGAGCCGTATCTAGAATTTTTCGTAGAAGGATTTTTTTTTTTGGGGGGGGGGGGTACGCAATTTTTTTAAAATAACACATCAAATTGGCCTTCGGCTCTAATGAATTGTGGTTAAGATTTGACAACTGTTTCCGATTCCAAATCTTGTTTTAATACTGATTAAAAATAAGTAATATTCATTTCCTTTTCAGATCATAATAAGTAAAATTCATTTCCTTTAAGATCATTCCTTAAAAGTTATTATCATAATAACCTTTGCCTTATCATAATGACCCCCCCCCCCTAGAAAGAGTGATGTATAAAACAGTGATGATAGACAGAGCCGTTCCAAGGGCTAGTGGTGCCTGGGAAAAAATAATTACAGCGCCCCCTCCCCAACTCAATAATAAGCAAAAGAGGCTGAATAAAAGTGAAAAATTTGATCAAAGTGGGCAATCCCCCATTTGCGAAGCCCCACTCCCCCCTCCCAGCTGCAGAGGCCGGAGTAGCTTATTTGGTTACCCCCCCCCCCCCCTAGGAACGGCTCTGATGATGGGCTAACTCAAGTTAGAAACAACTTTCAACTGGAGTTTCCTCATTTAAGATGCTTATAACTGATCTCAGTCAGTCACCTAAACCTAGAGTATATAACATACCTTGTGGCTTAAATAAAGCAATCCCATCGACTACTATTTAACAAAAGCCCTTACCAGTGACTGCAATTCCACTAACTGGCTTCTAGCTGTATGCAGGTCCTTTAATACGACGTCGTAGGGAATAATTCCCTCGTCCTTGTTTCTTTCTTTTTCTGTTTTGTTTTCGGAATCGCCAGTCACTGTTTCAAATAGCCATTTTTGAACCTCGTGGAGTTTCTTCTCCATTCTTAAATTAGATTATTCATAATTAATTATATAATTATTAGTAAATTAGATTATGGAATATAATAATGATACAATAAATAAAATTTAAAATAATATAATAAATTATATTATGTATAATAAATTATGCATAAATATAATAAATTAGATAATTAAAATAGGTATTTTTTATACGGGTACATTCAGGCACAAACGGGCTTTAAATAGGACTTAGTCTCTAATAGGTTTGAAAATTACACAGAAATGTATGTAGGGTCCCGTAAAACTTAAGAAAGACAAAGTGCGCTGAAGTTTGTTAATATAGACAAGTGTCCATTGAAACTGGGACAGCAAATGTTATTTTCACCGATTGGCTTAAAATTACATGACATGTAAACAGGGACAAGAAGGTCAATAATGAAGACAAAATTATTGGAAAAAAAACTGTATGATTGGCGACACTCAAAATAAGCCTAAATTTGTTTTGTCTCTGATTGCCTTGAAACATACTGAGTATGGACACTGGGAAATACAAACCTAAGAGGAGGAAAAAATTGGTCGCATCGATTCTTGGCACGCCAAAATGGACCAAAATTGTTTTTGCCAATCATTATGAAATATTCAAGATAAGAAGACTGGGTCAAAGGGACCTTAATGAGGACAACAAATTGAAAAAAAAGTTCTATCGGTTCTTAGCATGAAAAATTTGTTCTTTTTTAATTGATATGCTTGAAAAGTGCAGGGCGAGTAGCCTGAGCCAAGAGAACCTCAATTAGGAACTAATACTTAAGGAAACAAATTGGTTGCTATAGCTCAAGATGTCCAGTTTTTTTTTCTATTTTAAGCCAAAAAAGAGAACTTTCTTTACCACTGGATGAGAGTACCTCTTCTGAAGAAAACCCTGTAAATAATATTGTTTCAAAATGCTCTATTGTTAAAGTTTCCAATCTTCGCCAAAGAGTTCTTCAGACCATTAGGCATGGGGGAATGACCCTATAGTGTCCCTTTATTTGAAGAAATTTATTTGGAATCGGTGTGTCATATGGACGATAAGCGGCTGGAACCTCCCATCTTATTACAGAATTAATTTGAGCGTGAGATAGACAGGATCACATCCGAGTTGCAGCGGTAGCTAGCAACCTAGTATCACGTCCAATGCTAAGAAATATTATAACCCAAGACTCCTAAAAATAGAGTCAGATCAAAACAAAAAGTACACCATTAGAACCGCCTTGTCCGATACTAATATAAAAAAGCCGCACAAAGATGGGAGTAGAGGACATCCCCCAGAACCACTGTTTGTCAATGGAAACTCTTTACCTTTCATATTTTTAAAAATTAACGAATGGGGACGAAATTATTGGTATACCCATCCCCACAAATTAAAGAAAAATTAAGAGGTATACGTTTTTTGGTTGATTTTCGTTCTCAAAATAAAGGCGATTTTAATTCTCTTTCATTTCACGAAAGTTATACTTTAGGTAAAAGAAAGGGGGCTAAAGATGCAACAATACTCTGCGTATCTAGGGAAACCCTGAAAATTATGCTAAAAATATATCTTATTTATAGTTATAATGGTATTATACATAAATGGATCTATTTCTAATATGCATAAGAAAGGTCGAATATTTCTAGTATATACACGAGGGGCGGATCCAGGATTTTTTTTTTTTTTTTGGGGGGGGGGGGGGGGAATAGGTTGATCCAATAAACGTGCGTTAGGAGTAAGTTTAACGCAAATTTGCGTTAATTAAGTAAATTACACTACTTTAGACGATTTTAGGGGGGCGCCCCCACCCCCCTTGCCCCCTGGATCCAACACTGATATCCACAGAATCCTTCCAAAATGTACGTTATTAAAAGAAAAATAAAAATGTCTACTTTTCAACTGCAGAATAGCTATTTAAATCCGTTTTTATAGTTACTTTTTCAACCCCCCCCCCCTCTATTGAGTTGGCTTTTCTCAAAATGGACTCATGACAAAATACTAGCCTTCCCAGTTCCCACCTCGAAGTTCAATAATCTTTTTGGAAGACAAATTCACACGTCAGGTGAGAAAGTATTTTTCATTACTGAAATTTTCCGGTATTATCTGTCATGGCATGAAGCATGCTAGCCTAAGAATGCTTATAATTAGTGAATCTTCATTATTATTTTTATCCAAGGCACGCAGATGAATAAGACAAGGCATGATTTATGGATGTAACTATGTAGGATAAAGGTAAAGAATCTTTCAATAGACTTTACAATCCCTACCGGCAGTTCTGATCTCCGTTTCATGGTCATTTAGCCAGGAAGTGCAAGAGGGGGGGGGGGGCAGCTTGGGACCAGCCATCACTTTCACACACATACCTCCTGTTTACCTTCCCCTGATTTTTCTGGGTACCCATTTAGAGCTCGGTCGACTCTCGCTGAACTTAAAGAGTCACGCCAATGATCCCCGTTCCAAACCAAATTATTAGGTTGCAAGCTACCGCTGTTACCATCAACCAAATTACCAGTGATACCAGGACTCGAACCCGTGTCCCCATGGGCAAAGGATTTTAAGTCTAGCGTGCTATCCACTCGGCTACGACTGCGTATGCAGGGTTTTATATTTCTGAGAGGGAGTGGGCGAGTCTATTAAAACTGCCAATTACAGTGTACGAAAAACATGGAGAAAACTTGGGCATTTAGGGAAGGGGGACTGGAAGGATTCTCCCTCCATCCTTTGTATGTATTGAACGGAAAAAACAAAACAAGTTTTTTCAATTGGAAGTAAGGAGCAACACTAAAACTTAAAACAAAAAGAAATTATCATGTATACGAGGGGGCTGTCCCCTCGTCAATACCTCACTCTTGACGCTAAAGTTTGGCATTTTTTTTCGATTATTTAAGAATGACTCCTTTGAAAAACAAGGGCCGTTTAATTAGAATGATAAGTTTTTCAAAAGTTCTTTTAAAAAAATCTAGCGTAAAGAGTGAGGTATTCAGTAAGGGGCAGGGGCAACCCCATCATATACGTAATAATTCCTGTTCGTTTTGAGTTTTTATGTTGCTCCTTACTTTAAGTTGAAAAAAACTTGTTTTTTCTATTTAATTTCTGATCCTTTTTTAAATAATGCCTGGAAATCCAGCACCAACTCCATGGAAAATCCCCTCCCCCCACGATAACTCTTCCATGGAAAGATCCTCCCACGTAAACTCCCCTTCCCAGAAAAATCCACCGAAAAATGTTCGTATACTTCCCAATAACCAATACTATATGGAAACAATCGGCAAAGTTCATAGCTTGCAGCCCTTCCCCGGGGTCTGTGGGGGGTCAAGTCATCCTCAAAGACATAATTATTGGATCTTTCGACTATGCTGAACAAATTGGGTATCTCAAAATTTTTATTGGGCAATTTAGGGAAAAAGGGGCGTGGTAGGGGCGCTAGCTGCCCTCCAATATTTTTGGTCATTTAAAAGAGCACTAGAACTTTTGATTGCCGATCCAATGAGCACTCTTCCGATTTCTTAGGATCGCTGGTTCGATGCGATCACCCCTTGAAAAAAAAATAATAAAAACAGGCATCTGTGATCTTTCTTGTGGCAAAAAAAGGCAAAATTCCATATTTTTGTATATAGGAACTTAAAATCTCTACAGTAGGGTTCCCTGGTAGGCTCCATCTGATGGTATGATTTTCATTAAGATCACTTGATTTTCTTAGGGGGGGGAGGGCTTTCCCTCTTTTTCAAAAAATTGGGCAAATTTTCTCAGGGTCATAACTTTTGATGGGTAACATTAAACTTGATGAATTTTATATATTTTGAATAAGCATCAAAATTTGATTATTTTGATTTATCTTTTGTTATCAAGACTCTGTTTCTTAGAGTTTCGGTTACTATTGAGCCGCATCGCTCCTTGCTAACAGTTCGTTAAAACAAACTGTTTGACCTATTAGTGAAAATAAAAAAAAAACTAAAATACCCACCATTTATGAGGTCTGGAATTGGTATATAATATATTTTTAAAGTACATAGTCTACTAAAAAAATATCCTTTCCCCTTGACTTATAAGACCCGGCAATATGTGTAGAATTCTCGTTTTTTGTACTTAATATTTGAAAAAAACTACGTTTTCTAAAGAGTTAAAGAGGCTGAGTCACAAGTTCGAACCTTAAAACGTACAGGGATTAGAAGGTACAGTTGGGGGGCTGCCACCCCCCCAACTGTACCCCCGCTTTCGCAGCCTTTAAATATTTTTTTTTAAACTGAAAGTAAGGAGCGACATTAAAACTTAAAACGAACAGAAATTATTCCGTATATGAAAGGGGGTGTGCCCTCCTCAACGCCTCGCTCTTTACGCTAAAGTTTTTATTGTTTAAAAAAAAGAGTTGTGAGAAAGTCAAACTTTAGCGTAAAGAGCGAGGCGTTGAGGAGGGCACAGCCCCTTTCATATACGGAATAATTTCTGTTCGTTTTAAGTTTTAATGTCGCTCCTTACTTTCAGTTTAAATTTTTTTTTTTATTTAAAGGCTGCGAAAGCGGGAGGTTTGGGGGGCGGCAGCCCCCCCCCCAACTGTACCTTCTAATCCCTGTACGTTTTAAGGTTCGAACTTGTGACTGTGCCTCTTTAACTCTTTAGAAAACGTAGTTTTTTTCAAATAATTTCTGCACGTTTTTGTACAGTTTATTACTTATTATTGCTTGACTAACTGTTAGATGATTGTGTATTATTCTTTCTTTCTCGACAGGGTGTTTTAAGGGTCGACCTTGTAACTCAGCCTCTCTAACTCTTTAGAAAACGCAATTTTTTTCAAATAATTTAAAAAAGAAACTGAGTTTCTTTTTTAAACTTTAAATTCAGTATATAAAAAATTTGCTCTGACGGTGAATCGAACCCGGGTTCTCCGCCTGACAGTCAGGAGTATCAACCGCTGTACTAAAGAGACACAATTGTAATTGTATTTTTAGTATGTTGTATCTATTTTTGATTTTTGACGCAAGCAAATCCCCACAAAACTTGATATTTGGTTTTTGGAAAACAGGGAAGGAGTGATCAGATTGAGCTGAAATTTCGAGGATAAGCTCCCAGGCCCCAGGAAAGCTTGTCCTCTAAATTTCAGCCCGATCAGACAACGTTAAAGGGGGGCTGTGGTGGGAAAAATTAACATGGGCTCTTATAGGAAAACGAGGTTTTTCGTAAATGTAAATTCGGGGGATAATTTTTTCGGTCTGAAAATATCAAAAGGCCCTAACAGGTCGAATTCTGCTTCGAATGAGTCATCATTCACCCGGATCAGTTGCCAACTGTGGCCTGTAGGCGTGTATAACAAAAAAAAAATTGAACTTTAAGTGGCTATATTTGGTTTTTGGAAAACAGGGAAGGAGTGATCGGATTGAGCTGAAATTTCGAGGATAAGTTCCCGGGCCCTAGGAAAGCTTAACCTCTAAATTTCAGCCCAATCGGACAACGTTAAAGGGGGGCTGTGGTCGGAGGGTCGAAACTTCCGGCCCACTTTTACCCATGAAGATAAAGTCGGAGGGGGGTGAAATTTTGCACGTTTCTTAGTTTGAGCTTGGGCTACAAAATACGATTACCGCTGTCTCTCTGCGACCGCTAGGACCGGAAATCGCTTAGCATTGTGGTGGGTCGCCTCTTTATAGAGCAGGCTCTTATAGGAAAACGAGCCCGCGTTTTCGCGGGCTCTTATAGGAAACGATAAGAGCCCGCTTATAGCGGGCTCTTATAGGAAAACGAGGTTTTTCGTATATGTAAATTCGGGGGATAATTTTTTCGGTCTGAAAATATCAAAAGGCCCTAACAGGTCGAATTCTGCTTCGAATGAGTCCTCATTCACCCGGATCAGTTGCCAACTGTGGCCTGTAGGCGTGGCTAAGAAAAAAAAAATTTTGAATTTTAAGTGGCTATATTTGGTTTTTGGAAAACAGGGAAGGAGTGATCGGATTGAGCTGAAATTTCGAGGATAAGCTCCCGGGCCCTAGGAAAGCTTAAACTCTAAATTTCAACCCAATCGGACAACGTTAAAGGGGGGATGTGGTCGGAGGGTCGAAACTTCCGGCCCACTTTTACCCATGAAGATAAAGTCGGAGGGGGGTGAAATTTTGCAGGTTTCTTAGTTTGAGCTTGGGCTACAAAATGCGATTACCGCTGTCTCTCTGCGACCGCTAGGACCGGAAATCGCTTAACATTGTGGTGGGTCGCCTCTTTATAGAGGCACAAGTGTGCCTCCTTGATCAATAACTCTTTTATGAATATAAGAAGTATCCAAAGGGCATATCAGAAGCAATGCTCAAGCGTTGCCTATAACAAAGAGCCAAAGATCTTCAATGTATTTTTTTTCTGTATCAACCCCTTCGTAAGGGGGAGGGTTGGTATACAAACTAGTGAGGTGGCTCACTTGATTGTAAATTGAAAGTTCTAGATCCCTATTTAAGGTCAAAAGTGATTGGGAGGCAAACAGCCATCCTCCCGTGTCCTTTTATGCTATCTTAGCCCCCGCAATCCCTCCCCCTTAATATCGGATCGAAATTTGAGATTGCCATTTGTTTGGAGCTGTAGAAAAGTAAATATAACCCAGAAATGACATGACCCCCTACTGCCTCAGGACTGTAAATTGGGCGAATTGACAATTGTTTACCGATAGGTTTCATAATGACAGGATATGTTTGTTATTGGGTGTTTGGTTTGCTCCAAAGTTTTAGGGAACGTTCATCGGGTGAAAAGGAATACAGGTTCGGTTGGGAAGGAAATGGTTTTAGGGTGGCCATTAATAAGCTAAGGAAAATTTTTGTTCCTGATCACTTTAAAACTTACAGCCTTAAGTCCTTGGATCAAGAGGAACCAAGCTTGCAAACCAATTGTTTGTGGGCATGGATCCCACGAATCAGGGCTTGGAAAAGGGCCAAAACTTTTTTTGATCGGCTCAAAACTTATATCATTAAGTCCTTAGGTTAAAAAAGAGCCAAAATTGAATTAAAACTTTTTTTTCCTGATCATTCCAAACTTCATATCATAAAGCCCTGGGGTCATGAGGCTACAATTCATAAGAAAAAAGAATAAGTTTTCCCTGAAAAAGAGCCCACAATTATGTTCTCAATTGTGTAATACTTGTGCCTCACTGAAAACTGAGCTTGCTTGATTTATTTTTTTTTTTTAGAGAATCAACGCCTCAGCGAGTGAAATACTGTTGAGAGCCTTATAGGTTAACTTTTGTTTTAAGTAAAGCGCTAGTTTTTCAGAATTCTACAAATATAAGGAAATGTCAAAAGTCAGTTTATTTGTGCTAGTTTTGAAGATATATGTATCATAAACTGCGAACCAGGAACAGTTGAATACTAAACTCGAGAGTTTACAATTTGATAATGTGGAAGATGGTTGGAATAATTTTAGAAAAATAATTTGTGAAGTTGTTGAAGGTGTATTAGGGAAGAAAGCTAGAACTACAGCTAAGAATATTAGTGAAAAAGCTTTATGTTTAGTAGAAAGGAGAAAGGATTTGTACAAGAATTATCTGAGTGATAGATCGTATGAAAACAAAAGAAATGTAAAGAAAGTGGAGAAAGCATTAAAATATGAACTAAGGAGGTGTGAAGGGGAGGCCATGGATAAAATTGCCGAGGATCTGGAAGATGCAGCTAGACGGCATAATAGTAAAATATTGTACTGGCACGTTAACAAATTGAGAGGGAGTAGTCACTCCGGACTTGGCCCAGTTAAAGTTAGGAATGGGGTAGCAATTAGCGATAAGGAAAAAACTAAAGAGAGATGGGCCGAACATTTTGAGAATTTGCTTAACCGAGATAGAGTTGCAGGAAAAAATATAGAGGAAAATGAAAAAGTTTTTGATACCTTGGATGTGAAGGAAGGTTTGTTTTGTGAGGAGGAATTAGCAACAGTACTAAAAGGATTAAAGAATAATAAGGCTCCGTGTGCTGATAGGGTGGTAAATGAGTTTCTTAAATATGGTGGCTCTGAGGTTAGAAATAAGTTACTGAAGATTATGAATATGATTTTTGAAACAAGGGAAGTACCTAACGATTTTAGGAAAACCTTAATTAAGCCACTTTATAGGAAAGGTGATAAAAGTGAGTGTGGTAATTATCGAGGTATTAGTCTGGTCTCTGTAGGTAGTAAATTACTTAGTAATATGATACTTTTTAGACTGAGAGATGCCGTAGACAAAGTTTTAAGAGAAAAGCAGTGCGGTTTTAGAAAAGGTAGAGGATGTGTCGACCAAATTTTCACTCTTAGGCTAATAATTGAGAAGTGCCTGAGTTTTCCAACACCTTTGGTCCTCAGTTTTATGATTATGATTATGAGCAAGCGTTCGATTCTGTTGATAGAAGAGCTTTAGTAAAGGTTTTATCCTTGTATGGTATACCAGACACATACATTAAAGTGATTAGTGCTATGTACGAGAATAACACTGCTGCGGTTAAGGTAGGAAATGAGGTTAGCAGCTGGTTTTGTATTAAATCAGGAGTTAAGCAGGGTTGTGTTCTATCCCCCTTTGTATGGATTATTTGATGGACTTTGTTTTAAGGAGCACAGGAAAGGCAATGGGAGGCCACGGAATCAAATGGGGAGGAAAAAGTCTCCTGGACTTGGATTATGCTGATGATTTAAGCATCTTAGATGAAAGTGTGAGCAAAATGAATAAAGTTTTAGATGTTTTGCGAGTTCAGGGTGCTAGAATTGGTTGGAAAATTAATATTAGGAAGACTAAGTCTCTAAGGCTAGGATTAAGTGAAGATGAATAAGGCGACGTTAGGTAATGAAAAGATTGATCAGGTGGGCAGCTTCACTTACCTTGGTAGTATTATTAGTAAAGATGGAGGGAGCAGTGAAGATGTTAAATATAGAATAGCCAAGGCTCAGGGTGTTTTTTCACAGTTAAAAAAAGTCTGGAAGAATAGGAAGATAGGTCTGCAAAGCAAGATTAGAATATTAGAAGCTACAGTGATGAAAGTGGTCAAACATGGCTCTGAAGCACGGACGCTCCGAAAAGCGGATGAAGATTTGCTAGATGTTTTCCAGAGAAATTGCTTAAGGATTGTTCGGGGTACCCGGCTGACTGACCGTATTTCAAACAATAGGCTGTACGAAAAATGTGGTTCAATACCACTCTCTAGGGCTATAATGGAAGAAAGGTTGAGGTGGCTAGGGCGCGTTGTGCGGATGAAGGATGACAGATTGCCGAAGATTGTTCTTTTCGGCCAATCATCTAGGGCTAAACGGAAAGCAGGTCGTCTCCGTCTGGGGTGGGAGGACGTCATAAAGAAAGATTTAAAGGAAATGGGAACTTCGTGGGCGGGTGTAAAAAGGGGGCTTTGAATAGATTGGGGTGGAGGGGGAGCGTGCGTAGCTGTGTTGTCCTCAGGCGGCTTGGTGATGCGGTGAGGTGTTAGTAGTAGTAGTAGCAGTAAACTGCGAATCAATAATTTTTTGTTCGTTTTAATTTTCAACTTCGTTCTTTACTTCCATCAAAACTCCGTCTAAAAAAAACTAATCACTCTTTGAAATGATGGCAAGCAATTTTTATTTGTGGGCCAATTTGTAAAATAATAATAAAAGAGTCTATATGTATTTATGGCAGATTCATTGCAAAGATTGTGTACAGTACAAATGAGAGAATCAATATTATAAGACTATATTTATGAAACATTCCTATACCTGCAAGGTATAGGAATGCTGAAACCTATTCACTCATAAAGGTTTCAGCATTGATGTGGATCAAGTAAATTTTCTAACATGGTTTTAGGCTGATTCCCCCTGGAAAACTCCCTCTTCCATCCACTAGCAATCTATCCTGGAAAATTCCCCCCGCAGCCTATTACCCTCCAGGGAATTACTCCTACATATAAAATTGAGGAGCCAACGGGAAATTGAGACAAATATAAGGAATGAAGAAAAGAAGGGATTCTGGAATATTCCACCTATATTCCAAAATGGTACTTGCCTGGAAACCAGTAGTCACGCGAGATGTGAAGTTTCGTTAATGCTAATGAAATAAAACAAAGTATGATAAGGTTTAGAAACAAATTTGGGCTATTTATTTGCAAATTAGGGGTGGGGTGGGGGTAAAGAATAGCATATATTAAATACATAACATAACCTAATCTAAAGTTTGAACATTAAAACTACAGTTTAAACATTTGTCACGGACGGAGTGAGCAATACCTCACAAGCAGCGGAAACCTGTTTTTCATATGACATCTCGGTCTTTCTCGATGCTGTCTTTCTCGCGTGACTACTGGATTCTAGACTAGTACCTCCAAATATAGGTAAATATGTGGTGTAGAATATCGTATTGTATTTATTTTTATATTTCTATTTCTTTTAATTCTTGTATTTTGTGTTTGGGGTTGAGTTACCTCAGCAGAGTAAAATAAAAGTTAAAGAACATAATTTGCTTGCTTATTTGAAATAAGGATTTTTTTCCATTTTAATTTACTTCGTTCTAATTTGGACTTTGACTCCATGTTATAATTTCTGTTCGTTTTAAGTTTTGATGTTGCTCCTTACTTTCAGTTGAAAAAACTTCTTTTTTTAATTTAATTTCTGATCGTTTTTATATAATACCGGGAAATCCGGCTTTCTCTGCATGACAAATTCCGGTACTTGTGTATTATACGCCACTCACTCAAGTTTACGATGCGTAAAACTTGAGAACAAACTGGTTTCTTTGTTACTTTAGAAACAAATTTGGGCTATATATTTGCACATTCTGGGGGGGGGGTAAAGTATAGTGGGTCTGCATTTAAAATGTGTTAGGTTCGGTTATTCTGCACATTATGAAATACGAATTGTTTTCTGACTTCAAACTGTCCAAATACTTTACCCCCCCCCCCCTTTATGTGCAAATTATAGCCCAAATTATATATTTCCCGTGTATTCTGTCACTTGTCTCATGCTAAGCTTAAAGAAACTAACGAAGAAACCGGTTTGTTCTCAAGTTTTACACATTGTAAACTTGAGTGAGTGGCGTATAATACATGAGTACCAAAAACTTCTTCGCCCTACGGAAAATAGAAAAACGAAACTGAAATAAAATTCTCAAATTTGGAAAGCCTTATTTTCCACGGAGGGATATATTCTGGGGGGGATATTTACCGGGGGTATTTTTCGGAGGGTATTTTCCATGGGGGATATTTTCCTGCTGGGGGTATTTTCCGCGGGAGGGGGGCATTTTCCAGGGGGTATACCCCGGCCACCGCGCCTAGTGAGCGCGGTCTCGATCGCAAGGGGTGTACTGGTGTCATGTACTGTAGATGTTAGTGCCAGACCAAGTCCACGGAAAGTAATAACTTTTGCTTCTTGGGCCCAGCTTCGAACTCTGTGAACTTCCATCATAGGGCAGTTGTTCTACAGTTGCCACGAATTTCATCTTTAAAAACTGTCTTCTTTAACCTTTATCTTACCCTAATATGCCCTAATATGACAAACCAACCCGCAAAAAGACGAAAAAAGAATAAAAAATATAAACTATAAAATCAAATGCTAAAAGATATTCTACACCATTTATTCTGCCAACCTTTAGGATATAGAAAGAAAATTCCACTGGAATCCCTTCTCTTCTTCGTTCTCTTTATCTGTCATACAACTTTCCCTTTCACTACTCAATTTTATATGTAGAGGAATTTTCCGGGGAGGTTATTCGCAGGGGGGGGGGGATTTTGCAACGAAAACTAGGTGTGGGGAAAACTGTTGGGAGGACATTTCCACGAGGGAATTTTAGGGGGGAATTTTCCGAGGAGATTTGTCTATCAAAGTACCAATACCAAAGCACCTATTATCAAATTGGACATACCAAAATAGCCAACACTTATAGGAGAAAGGAGGGAAAAGGGTGTACGTTGATACCAAAGGGCGTACGTTGATGCCGCATAGGTCGTCTATAATTGTTCACGTTTCAGTTGCCTCTTTTATTTTATTTTATCTTTTTTAGGGACAGGTAGAAACAGTGCCGTATCCAGGACATTTTTTCTGGGACGGGATTCCGGAGGGGGGGATACACAAAAAAAAACTTAAAAAAGACATCAAAAATTTGTTTATATGCATTTTGTTGCGATTCAAAGGGCGGAAAATTATTTCGGGATGAGGGTTCCCCCCCGCCTCCTGGATACGGGCTTTGGTAGCAAGCTAAGCAGATATCAATCCACTAAGCTACTGTATGTTACAACTTTTATACGCGACATTAAAGAAAAGAAACTGGAATAAAATAAGCACGTTGCTTTATCTGCAATTATATTTTTGCAGCAATTACAAAGAATTCTTTTTCCGAGGATAAAAACGACGTCAAAGAAGCTGTCTAGACATAGAGAGTGCGGATATAATTCTTTGTATATCAAATGTCTGTGGGACCTGTAGACAATGTATAAAAAAGATAATTTGAAGCTAAAACAATGGCTATTCAAAAATCATTCCTAGGCCGATTTATCATTTTTCTAAAACGTCGTTTCTTAAGCGTTCAATTTCACAATCCCAAAACAGGCCCAAAAAAGTCAGTCGTCTCATCACCCCCTTATGATAAATAAAAATGTCAGTCCAATTATCTACTTTTCAAGCTTCGCTCACATGACAATGTGAGGAATGTGAGCTTTGCTCACAGACAATGAAAATGTTACGAGTCAGTTCATTTGACCTAGTTTGGTAGATATATTCTGCGTAATAAGGGATGCAATAATTTATTTTATTTTTCAAACAGCTATTGGTAACAAACTCGGAGCGACTCGGCTCAATGGTAACCGAAACTCTAAAAAAAATAATTTTTATAGCAATTGGCACATCAATAGAATTGTCTTTTAATTCTGATTTTCGAGAAAGGGGATAGACACCCCCAAAAGTAAAGCAATCTTTATGTAAAAACACCCTCAGTGCAGAATTTTGCGCTTTTTGCCAGAAGAAAGATCACGGTTGCGTGTCCATTTTTTTTCTCCAGAGGTGATTGTCTCGAATGATTGATCCTAGAAGATTGAGAGAGGGATTATTTGATCGGAAATCAAAAGCTCTAGCGCCCTTTTTAAGTGACTAAAAAGACTGGATGGCAACTAGTCCCCCTCCCATGCCCCATTTTTCCACAAAGTCATCCGATCAAAATTTTTAGATAGTCATTTGATTCAGCATAGTTGGAATGTCTTATAGCTATGCCTTTGGGGATTACATGACCCCCATAGCCAAGGCAGTATCCAGAGGGGGGTTTAGGGGGGTTTGAACCCCCCCCCCCCAAATGTTTGTTTGACTCGCAAAAACGTAACAAAAATGGATAGAAACAAATTTTGTATGCGTTTTTTTAGTTTTTTTGTGTACACCCCCCCCCCCCCCCCGAAAGAAAATATTTGAGTAGCACCCCCTCCGAAAACAATCCTGGGTACGGCCTTCCCATAGCCCCTGGAGAAAGGACCTTAAGCAATGCAATTTACCCATTGTTCAAGCATGCTATGTTATTCCGAAATATAAGGAAATTTTGGGGGGTATTTTCTGTTGAGTGGAAATTTTCCAAGGGGAGAATTTTCTGTGAGGAGGAAAGTTTCCGAGGGGCTTTTTAGAAATAAATTTGACAGGAGGGAGGGGATTTCCTGGCATGATTTGAAAAACGGTCAGAAATTAAATAAAAAAACAAGCTTTTTTCTACTGAAAGTAAGGAACAACGTAAAAACTTAAAACGTTTGACTTCTTGTCACAATTCTTTAAGAAAGACTGCTCAAACACAAGAACCGTTGAATTTGAATGAGATATATTTTTAAAAAGACTTTAAGATTTTAGCGTAAAGAGCAGGAATTGAGGAAGGGCCAGTCCCCCCTTCATAAGCGGGATAACTTCTGCTCGTTTTAAATTTTAATTTTTACTCCTTACTTTCAGTTAAAAAAAAGTGTTTTTTTATCTAATCAGTTTCAATTTCAGTCATACTTGCGCAAGGAAAAGTTGGTTCAAAACTAATTTGCTCATTTGTATCTTTAGGCATACACAATAAATCTTACAAATAATCTATGTTTAGTTTAGGCCATGAAACTGGTAGTAACCTAGGTGCTGATTTCACGATAGATGGTATAAAGCGACCAACCCCTCTATATTAGGGACCTATAAAGCGATCAAACGCCTTATATTTGGAACCAGGGACGAGATTGTATAATGTAACCAGACAGGTTTCTGAGGCAACACCCCTTTTTTTGGCCAAACAGTGATGTATAAGGAATTACACTAGAATATATGTGTAGTTTCACGGGTTCATGCCCTACCATGGGTAGGTATATATTTCACAACTATAGGCCTTGTCAGACACGTTTTTCTAGGTTCAATAGCCAAAACTTGACTTCTTCACATCACATATTCAAAGATGATCTCTTTGTAAAAATACTGGTTTTCATCTGGAGGGCATATAATCATGTTTTTTACTATAAATAAAGATGGACGTAGGAATGTGTCGCTGCTAATTAAAGAATAGGATGCTACACTCAGAATTGATCTAAGTTGAAAGTTATAACATTTGCGTAAAAAGGTATAACACTTGCATAACTAACTCAATTTGCAAAAAAAAGTATAGCATTTGCGAATTGGACTGTATGAATGATCTTAATTGAGGATTGAATAATAGGGGTGAGAGTGATCTTAATTGGTGATTGGATTGTATGAAGATGCTAAAAAAGGGTTAAACTGATTACCAGTCAATGTAACCCCGAAGGGGTTGTTAACTCAGGCTATCTATTATAAATTTGGAAAAGCATCAATCTATGGAAATGGTTAACGATGATAAAATGACCTTGTGAGTTGACCTCGCTTTACTTGCCTGATGTGTTCTGTATAATACACAAGTGCCGCTTGAACAGCGTTGTCAATGTAAAATATGTTTTAACATTATAATATACTAAAAAGTTGATACTAGTAGAGATGTAGATGCAAAGAAAAGAATTTTAATAATGAAATTCAGAACAATCCTTAGAAACCCTTAGAAATCAAATAGTGAGGTGATTACAGGTTTGAAGCATCAAGGATCACAATCATCAATGACCCTAACAGCCAAGGACATCAACCTCCAAAGGTCCCCTATCCCCGACCTCCTAGGGGGCCCCTCCCACCAACTTTTTAGGGCCCTCCCCCCCTCGATTTTTTTTATACTTTTTTTGGGTTTTTTTTTTCTTGAACTTTTTTCATTATTTTTTTAAACCTGGTATTTTTTTCAAATTTTTTACATCTCTTAGAATAATGTGAAACATTTAAAACATTAAAAATCACATTTAATATTTTCGAAAGTCAAAATGAGAATAGTATAGATATGTTAGTCATGACGTTTACTATTAGAAAAATAACGTTTGTAGTAGCATTTTTTTTAATTGCATTTTTTTGGACTTCGAAATTATTCAACTTTTTTTACGTATCTTAAAATGACATGAAATATGCTTACGGGTCTACCAATCGTACTCTATGCTTGTTCAGAGACACGATGCGGCTTTCCCACTGGCACTCTTTGGCCGGTTGTGGACACTACCTAGTTTATTGCATGTATTAAATCAGTATTTTTTACGCAGTGGAGCGATAAACATATAACTAATATTTCTAAAAAGTGAAGATGAAGCATTTTAAGAAAGTGTTTTCACATGATAGTGTTATTGTAGCATTGAATGCTGACAATGAGAAGTATTTGAACTATGAAAAAAGTACAAGTCGTAGCACTATCCGAAACGTATGCGTGCATTGTCATGATAGAAAGGAATAAAATTTCTTTGGAGTACCAAAAAAAATTCCACTCTTATGATGTTGGATATACGAGATTGAGATCTCCAGAGATGATTGCACTCAAAAAGAATCCCAATATAAAAATAATAGTTGATGAAGAGGGGAACCTTCTTGCTAGTGCTTGTGGTAACATGTTACCCAGTGTTAAACCATATCGTCAGCTTTCGGGTATTAGCATTCAAGTGAAAGCAAAAAGGAAAAGAAAGGCCTACTCTTTCCTCTAATTTTATAAACTTTGTCTACGTGCCGAAACTGTTACCTGTGTAAAAATAATGTTGTAATAGATAGTGAAATTGCCGGAAAAATAAAAAGGGCATTGGTAGAAAATACCACTAAGGAATATAAAGATAAATCGATTAAAAACAAAGTGCCAGCAATCGTTACTACCATTGATCAAACACTCAATGAACCAAAGACGAAACGCATATTAAACCTGTCGGTGACACACCAGTAAAAATTGTGTATGACTCAAAATGGAATAATAATTATTCTACAGATTACAAGCTGAGAGAAGACAAGAGCTAAAATATCAAGAGAGAACATGGTGAGCTATTTTATGGAACAGATTCAAAATGTCCAAAGTTGATCCTTGATATTAATAATGTATTATAATATATTTTTTGTATTAATCTCTACATGTCATTATTTCATTAAAATATATTATGCATTACATTGTTATGTGTTTATTGTTTTTAGAGTATGCTAGCATATCAAACGTTTAGAATGTCTATTAAAACATCGGAGATTTAAGAAAAAGGAATTTGCATACATCTATTGTCAGACACATGGGATAACATTGACAAAATCTAAGTATTAGATTGAATAAATTTTTCTATCAACATCTTTGTCAGATACATCGGATAAAATCGACTAAATCTAATTATCAGATTGAATAAATTCTTTATCAACATCCTTTCTCGGATACGTTGGCTAACATTGTCAAAATCTATGTATTAGAGTGGATAAATTCTTTATCAACTTCCTTTTGTCTGATACATCAGATAACGTTCACAAAATCTAAGCATAAGAGTGAATAAATTCTTTATCATCGTCCTTTGTATGATATGTATGATAAAATTGAGAAAATCTAAGTATCACAGTGAATAAATTCTTTATCAATGTCTTTTTGAGAGATACGTTTGATAACAGTGTCCAAATCCAACTATCATAGTGAATAAATTCTTTATCACCATGCTTTGTCAGATATGCTAGATAAAATTGAGTAAATCTAAGATTTACAGAGGGAATAATTCTTTATCAATGTCTTTTCACAGGTATGTTTGATAACATTGACATAATGTAACTATCAAATTCAACAAATTCTTTATTAACATTCTTTATTGATATCATTTGTCGGATACGTCGGATAACATTGACAAAATCTATGTATTAGAATGAATAAATTCTTTATCATCATCCGTTGTTGGATATGTCATTATGAAAAAATTGTAAGTAAGTAAGCAACAAACTCTTTCTTGAATTCATCTCTTGAATTAACAATACAGAAATTTCATTCAAGAAATTATGAAAAAATTGTAATTTCAAGGCTTCTGCATGTAATAGATAGTGAGAGTTCTATGACTCCTCCCCACAATGAATTCTACGGGTTTTATGACTCCTCCCCACAATGAATTCAGATGGTTTTAGGACTCATCTCCCTACCCATAACTCCATTCAACCTTAAGCAAAGTTATAAAAGTTTGATGAAGTACATCTCTACTTAAATACTACATTATTGGCTTCCAAGATGATAGGACTGTATGATACAGAATTTATCGGCTTGAAAAAATCATCTTGTGGTGTTATATTTAAATGTGCATTTTTATTTTTGTCTATGGAACTCGAAGAAATTGACTGTTATCATTGGATAGTGAACTGTAATATGTTTGAGTATGATAAAAACTTGTGGAGTACTACATTACGTCGTATAAACAGACTGGGAATCTACGATAGAGTGATTACAACACTTAATAAAAGTGGTCAGGAACTGAGAAATGTTCAGGAGGAAGTCAATGAAATTTGCAGCTTTTTCGGGGTTGAAGCACTCTACATAAAGGGTGATGTACCTACAGATAAAGTTTTAATTCGAAGTTGTGACCCTAGGATTCCACTTTTCAATCTAGAAGAATTTAAGTGTCATAAACTTGAAGGGGCTTATCACCGTCCTGAAGAAGAGGTTAGGTTCTTGGCGCAGTGGATACCTAAGGACATACCTTATCGCGATAAGTGCATAAGACACGGTAAAAACTATTCTATATCATGGCATCCTCGTTTCTGGATGTGTAACAGTGAACTTTAAGTACTATTTTTATGTAAATATATGTTTTTTTTTCAAAAAATGTTTTAGTGCGTTTAAGCAATAAATATCTTTAAGCTTAACCTGTCATTAATCTTTAGAATAGTTCTATTCATTCATTAAATTATGAAGAAATTGTAAGTAAGTAACAATCTCTTTATTGACTTCATCTCTTGGATACACAATACAGATATTTCATTCAAGAAATTATGAAAAAATCGCAAGTAAGTAGCAAATTCTTTCTTGAACTCGCCTCCTGGGTAAAGAAAAAAGACATTTCATTCAAGAAATTATGACAAAATTCTAAGTAAGTAACAAACTCTTTCTTGAATTCGCCATTTGGATGCACAATACAGAAATTTAATTCAGAAAATTATGAAAAAAATTGTAAGTAAATAACAAACTCTTTATAGATTTCACCTCCTGGATACACAATACAGATATTTCATTCAAGAAGTTATGAAAAAATCGCAAGTAAGTAGCAAATTCTTTCTTGAATTCGCCTCCTGGATAAACAAAAAAGACATTTCATTCAAGAAATTATGACAAAATTCTAAGTAAGTAACAAACTCTTTCTTGAATTCGGCATTTGGAATACAGAAATTTAATTCAGGAAATTATAAAAAAAAAATTGTAAGTAAGTAACAAACTCTTTCTCGAAGTCACCTCTTAGATACACAGTGCAAAAATTTCATTTAAGAAACTATGAAAAAATTGTAAGTAAGTCGCAAATTCTTTCTTGAATTCGCCTCCTGGATAAATAAAAAAGACATTTCATTCAAGAAATTATTACAAAATTCTAAGTAAGTAACAAACTCTATCTTGAATACACCTCTTGGATACACAATACGGGAATGTTATTCAAGAAATTATGAAAAAATTGCAAGTAAGTAACAAACTCTTTCTTGAATTTTCCTCCTGGATGCAGAATACAGACCTTTCATTCAAGAAATTATGAAAAAATTGTAAGTAGGTAACAAACTCTTTCTTGAAGTCACCTCGTGGATACACAATGCAGAAATTTCATTTAAGAAATTATGAAAAAATTGTAAATAAGTAGCCAATTCTTTCTTGAATTCGCCTCCTGGATGAACAAAAAAAGACATTTCATTCAAGAAATTATGACAAACTTCTAAGTAAGTAACAAACTCTTTCTTGAATTCACCGTTTGGATGCACAATACAGAGATTTAATTCAGGAAATTATGAAACAAATTGTAAGTAAGTAACAAACTCTTTCTTGAAGTCACCTCGTGGATACACAATGCAGAAATTTCATTTAAGAAATTATGAAAAAATTGTACGTAAGTAGCAAATTCTTTCTTGAATTCGCCTCCTGGATAAACAAAAAGACATTTCATTCAAGAAATTATGACAAAATTCTAAGTAAGTAACAAACTCTTTCTTGTATTCGCCGTTTGGATGCACAATACAGAAATTTAACTAAAGAAACTATGAAAAAAATTGTACACAAACTCTTGATTGAACTCGCTTCCTGGACAGAGCATACAGTAATTTCACTCAAGAAATTATGGAAATTGTAAGAGAGCAAACTCTTCTGAATCTCTCGGATGCATACAGAATTCTTCACAATTATAAAAAAAAGTAAGTAAGTAAAAACTCTTTCTTGAATACACCTCTTGGATGCACAATACGGAAATTTCATTCAAGAAATTATGCAAAATTTGCAAGTAAGTAACAAACTCTTTCTTCAATTCTCCTCCTGGATACACAATACAAGACATTTCATTCAAGAAATTATAAACAAATCGTAAGTAAGTAACAAACTCTTTCTTGGATTCACCTCTTGGGTACTCAATACGGAAATTTAATTCAAGAAATCACGAAAAAATTGTAAGTAAGTAACTAACAAACTCTTTCTTGAATTCACCTCTTGGATACACAATACAGAAATTTCATTCAAGAAACTATGAAAAAAATGTAAGTAAGTAGCAAACTCTTTGGATACATCAGATAACATTCATAAAATCCAAGTTCTATTTGTTTTGACCATCATTACGATGAATTTATGTTAGACTGGTTATAGATGGCAGCACACACGCTCAGACACATAGGCATAGTGAGAGAGACATGTAAAAAATTGGGTTAATTTAGGTTCACTGGGCGCGCCACTCTAAGTGAACCTAAATTAACCCAACTTTTTGCATGTCTCTCTCACTATGAATATGTGTCTCAGCGGGTGTGCTGTCATCCATAACCGGTCTAACCTTAATTCAACATAATGATGCATAAATTAAAAATAAAAAAACTTGGATTTTATGAATGTTATCTGATGTACCCAAAGAGTTTGTTACTTACATACAATTTTTTCATAATTTCTTGAATGAAATTTCTGTATTGTGTATCCATGAGGTAAATTCAAGAAAGAGTTTGTTACTTAATTACTTAATTACAATTTTTTCATAACTTCTTGAATGAAATTTCTTATTGTGTACCAAAGAGGTGAATTCAAGAAAGAGTTTGTTACTTACTTGCAATTTCTTTTATAATTTCTTGAATGAAATGTCTGTGTTGTGTATGCAGGAGCAGAATTCAAGAAAGAGATTGCTACTTACTTACAATTTTTTTCAATATTTCTTGAGTAAAATTGCTGTATTGTCTGTCCAGGAAGCGATTTCAACAAAGAGTTTCTTTACATTTTTTTTCATAATTTCCTGAATTAAATTTCTGTACTGTGCATCCAAAGGGCAAATTCAAGAAAGAGTTTGCCACTTACTTCAATTTTTTCATGATTTCTTAAATGAAATTTCCGTATTGTGTATCCAAGAGGTGTATTCAAGAAAGAGTTTGTTACTTACTTACATTTTTTTTATAATTTCTTGAATGAAATATCTGTATTGTGTATCCAGGAGCAGAATTCAAGAAAGAGTTTGCTACTTACTTACAATTTTGACATAATTTCTTGAATGAAGTGTCTTTTTTGTTTATCCAGGGGGCGAATTCAAGAAAGAATTTGCTATTTACTTACAATTTTTCATAATTTCTTAAATGAAATTTCTGCATTGTGTATCCAAGAGCTGACTTCAAGAAAGAGTTTGTTACTTAGTTACAATTTTTTCATAATTTTTTGAATTAAATTTCTGTATTGTGCATCCAAACGGCGAATTCAAGAAAAGAGTTTGTTACTTTCTTAGAATATTGTCATAATTTCTTGAATGAAATGTCTATTTGTTTATCCAGGAGGCGAATTCAAGAAAGAATTTGCTACTTACTTACAATTTTTTCATAATTTCTTAAATGAAATTTCTGCATTGTGTATCCAAGAGCTGACTTCAAGAAAGAGTTTGTTACTTACTTACAATTTTTTCAAAATTTTTTGAATGAAATGTCTGTATTGTGTATGCAGGAGGAAATTCAAAAAAGAGTTTTTTTACTTACTTGCAATTTTTTCATAATTTCTTGAATGAAATTTCCGTATTGTGTATCCAAGAGGTGTATACACGAAAGAGTTTGTTACTTACTTACAATTTTTTTATAATTTCTGGAATGAAATATCTGTGCTGTGTATCCAGGAGGAGAATTCAAGAAAGAGTTTGTTACTTACTTACAATTTTTTCATAATTTATTGAGTGAAATTGCTGTATTGTCTGTCCAGGAAGCGAGTTCAATAAAGAGTTTGTTTATAATTTTTTCATAATTTCTTGAATTAAATTTCTGTATTGTGCATCCAAACGGTGAATTCAAGATAGAGTTTGTTACTTACTTAGAATTTTGTCATAATTTCTTGAATGAAATGTCTTTTTTGTTTATCCAGGAGGCGAATTCAAGAAAGAATTTGCTACTTACTTACAATTTTTTCATAATTTCTTAAATGAAATTTCTGCATTGTGTATCCAAGAGGTGACTTCAAGAAAGAGTTTGTTACTTACTTACAATGTTTTCATAATTTCCTGAATTAAATTTCTGTATTTTGCATCCAGACGGCGAATTCAAGAAAGAGTTTGTTACATACTTAGAATTTTGTCATAATTTCTTGAATGAAATGTCTTTTTTGTTTATCCAGGAGGCGAATTCAAGAAAGAATTTGCTACTTACTTGAGATTTTTTTATAATTTCTTGGATGAAATATCTGTATTGTGTATCCAAGAGGTGAAATGAATAAAGAGTTTGTTACTTACTTAAAATTTTTTCATAATTTCTTGAATGAAATTTCCATATTGTGTATCCAAGAGGTGAATTCAAGAAAGAGATTGTTACTTACTTACTATTTCTTCATAATTTAATGAATGAATAGAGCTACTCTAAGGAATAAAAACGGGTTAAGCTTAAAGATATTTATTGCTTAAACATATTAAAAGATTTTTTGAAAAAAAAACATTTATTTACATAAAATAGTACTTAAAGCTCACTGTTACACATCCAGAAACGTGGATTCTATGATATAGAATAGTTTTTACCGTGTCAGGTATTTCCTTAGGTACCCACTGCGCGAAGAACATAACCTCGTCTTCAGGACGGTGATAAGCCCCTTCAAATTTTGGACACTTAAATTCTTCTAGATTACAAAGTGGAATCCTAGGGTCACAATTTTTAATTAAAACATTATCTGAAGGTACATTACCCTTTATGTAGAGTGCTTCAACCCCGAAAAAGCTGCAAATTTCATTGACTTTCTCCTGAACATTTCTCAGTTCCTGACCACTTTTATTAAGTGGTGTAATCACTCTATCGTAGAATCCCAGTCTGTTTATACGACTTAATGCAGTACTCCACAAGCTTTTATCATACTAAAACATATTATAGTTCACTATTTAATGATAACAGTCAATTTCTTCAAGTTCCATAGACAATAATAAAAATGCACATTCAAATATAACACCATAAGATTATTTTTTAAGCCGATAAATTGTGTATCATGCAGTCCTATCATCTTGGAAGCTATTAATGTAGTATTTAAGTAGAGATGTACTTAATCAAACTTTTATATCTTTTCTCAAGGTTGAATGGAGTTATGGGTAGGGGATGAGTCCTAAAACCATCTGAATTCATTATGGGGAGGAGTCATAAAACCCGTAGAATTCATTGTGGGGAGGAGTAATAGAACTCTCACTATCTATTGCATGCAAATGAAGCCTGGAAATTACAATTTTTTCATAATTTCTTGAATGAAATTTCTGTATTGTATATTCAAGAGGTGCATTCAAGAAAGAGTTTGTTACTTACTTACTTACAGTTTTTTCATAATGACATATCCAACAACGGATGATGATAAAGAATTTATTCATTCTAATACATAGATTTTGTCAATGTTATTCGACGTATCCGACAAATGATATCGATAAAGAATGTTAATAAAGAATTTGTTCGATTTGATAGTTAGATTATGTCAGTGTTATCAAACGTATCTGTCAAAAGACATTGAATAAGCTTAGATTTTCTCAATTTTATCAAGCATATCTGACAAAGCATGTTGATAAAGAATTTATTCAATCTGATACTTAGATTTTGTGAATGTTATCTGGTGTATCCGACAAAGAAGTTGATATAGAATTTTTTCACTATTATACTTAGGTTTGGTCAGTGCTACCAAACGTATCTGTCAAAAAGACATTGATAAAGAATTTATTCACTCTGAGATTTTCTCAATTTTATCATACATATCATACAAAGGACAATGATAAAGAATTTATTCACTCTTATACTTAGATTTTGTGAATTTTATCTGATCTATCAGACAAAAAGAAGTTGATAAAGAATTTATCCACTCTAATACATAGATTTTGACAATGTTATCCAAAGTATCCGAGAAAGGATGTTGATAGAGAATTTATTCAATCTGATGCTTAGATTTAGTCAATTTTATTCGATGTATCTGACAAAACGTTGATAGAAAAAATTTATTCACTCTGATACTTAGATCTTGTCAATGTTATCCCATGTGTCTGACAACAGATATATGCAAATTCCTTTTCTTACATCTCCGATGTTTTAATAGACATTCTAAACGTTTGAAATGCTAGGTTACTCTAAAAATAATGAACACACAACAATGTAGTCCATAATATATTTCTAATGAATTAATGCCATGTAGAATATTAATACAAAAAGTAAATTATAGACAACTTCGGATATTTTGAATCTGTTCCATAAAATAGTTCACCATGTTCTCTCTTGATATTGTAGCTATTGTCTTCTCTTAGCTCCTAATCAGTAGAATAATCATTATTTCATTTTGAGTCATACACAATTTTTACTGATGTGTCACCGACAGGTTTAATATGCGTTTCGTCTTTGGTATTATTTGGTTCATTGAGTGTTTGATCAATGGTAGCAACGTTTGGTGGCACTTTGTTTTTCATCGATTCATCTTTTTATTCCTTAGTGATATTTTCTATCAATGCCCTTTTTATTTTTCCGGCAATTTCACTGTCTATTACAACATTATTTTTACAAAGGTAAGAGTTTCGGCACGTAGACAAGATATGGTTTATGATGTTAGTAGAAGAGTAGGCCTTTCTTTTCCTCTTTGCTTTCATTTGAATGCTAATACCCGAAAGCTGACGTTATGGTTTAACACTGGGTAACATGTTACCACAAGCACTAGCAAGAAGATGTCCCTCTTCATCAACTATTATTTTTATGTTGGCATTCTCTTTGAGTGCAATCATCTCCGGAGATCTCAATCTCGTATATCCACCATCATAAGAGTTGAAATTTTTGGTACTCCAAAGAAATTTAATTCCTTACTATCATGACAATGCACGCATACGTTTCCGATAGTGCTCCCGCTTGTACTTATTTCATAGTTTAAATACTTCTCATTGTCAGCATTCAATGCTACAATAACACTATCATGTGAACAAACTTTCATAAAACGCTTCATCTTCACTTCTTAGAGATATTAGTTATATGTTTATCGTTCCACTGAGCAAAAAATACTGATTTAATATATGCAATAAACTAGGTAGCGTCGATAACCGGCCATAGAGTACCAGTGGGAAAGCCGCATCGTGTCTCTGAGCAAGCATAGAGTACGATTGGTAGAGCCGTCAGCATACTTCATGTCATTTTAAGATACGTAAAAAAAGTTGAATAATTTTGAAGTTAAAAAAAAATTCAATTAAAAAAAGTGCTACTACAAACATTATTTTTCAAATAGTAAAAGTCGTGACTAACATATCTATACCATTCTCATTTGAGTTTCGAGAGTATTAAATGTGATTTTTTTATGTTTTAAGTATGTTTCATGTCATTCTAAGAGATGTAAAAAAAAGTTGAAAAAAATACCATGTTTAAAAAAAATAATAAAAGAAGTTCAAGAAAAAACTTCAAAAAAAGCATACAAAAAATCGGGGGGTCGAGGCCTAAAAAGTTGGGGAGAGGGAGCCCCTTGGAGGTTGGGGATAGGGGACCTTTGGAGGTTGATGTCCTTGGCTGTTAGGGTCATTGATGATTGCGATCCTTGATGCTTCGAACCTATAATCACCTCACTACTTGATTTCCAAGGGTTTCTAAGGATTGTTCTGAATTCATTATTAAAATTCTTTTCTTTGCATCTACATCTCTATTAGTATCAACTTTTTAGTATATTATAATGTTAGAGCATATTTTATATTGACAATGCTGTTCAAACGGTATGTGTATTATACAGCACACATCAGAGAAGTAAAGCTAGGTCAACTCACAAGGTCATTAACCATTTCTATAGATTGATGCTATTCCAAATTTATAATAGATTGCCTGAGTTAACAACCCCTTCGGGGTTACCTTAACTGGTAATCAGTTTAACCCTTTTTTAGCATCTTCATACAATACAATCACCAATTAAGATCATTCTCACCCCTATTATTCAATCATCAATTAAGATCATTCATACAGTCCAATTCGCAAATGCTCTAACTTTTTTGCAAATTGAGTTAGTTATGAAAGTGCTATAACTTTTTACGCAAATGTTATAACTTTCAACTTAGATCAATTCTGAGTGTAGCATACTATTCTTTAATTAGCAGCGACGCATACCTACGTCCATCTTTATTTATAGTGAAAAAACATGATTATATGCCCTCCAGGTAAAAACCAGTATTTTTACAAAGAGATCATCTTTGAATATGTGATATGACGAAGTCTAAGTTTTGGCTATTTAACCTAGAAAAACGTGTCTGACAAGGCCTATAGTTGTGAAATATATAACTACCCATGGTGGGGTATGAACCCGTGAAACTACACAAATATTCTACTGTAATTCCTTATATATCACTGTTTGGGCCCAAAAAATGGGTGTTGCCTCAGAAACCTGTCTGGTTACATTATACAATCTCGTCCCTGGTTCCAAATATAACGTGTTTGCTCGCTTTATAGGTACCTAATATAGAGGGGTTGGTCGCTTTATACCATCTATCGTGAAATCAGCACCTTGCTTACTACTGAAACTAAAGAAGTCAATACGATTTTTTTGTGAAAATGTACTAAGAATAGCAAAAAAAGTTTTTTCAACTTTAAGTAGGGTACAAGATCAAAACTTAAAACAAACAGAAATTATTTCGTATATGAGGGTGGTGAGGGTTTTTTTTTTTTAACTGCTTGTTATTGTTCTAATTAAACGGCCTTTGTGTTTCAAGAGTTGTTCTTAAAGAATTGGTACAAGAAGTCAAACTTTAACATAAAGTACGAGGTATTGAGAAGGAGGTTAACCCCCCTCATAGACGTTATAATTTTGTTCGTTTTGATTTTTAATGTTACTCATTACTTTTAGTTGAAAAAAACCTTCTTTTTATTTAATTTGTGATTATTTTTCAAATAATGCCGGAAAATCTCAAAAATCGTATTTTCGAGTTTCGGTTGCTAATGAGCTGTATCACTCCTTACTTACAGTTCGTTAGCACAACTTGTTGATATGACGTCAGCTATAGGTATTACTTCCGGTTTTCCTTAAACATTCCCAATGACATGTTCATCTATGTCACATTAATACAACGTCCGCGTGGTATTTTGTCACCGGTATCTTTGAGAATTTGCTCATCAAAAATACAATTATATTCAAGGAATAAAAAATAAATAAATGACAATTATCTCAGTAGACAGTTTAAAAAAATTTTTTTTTAGTTTTTTCTTACTAAGGGGCAAGGTGTGTAGAACTCCAATCTGAAGTTTTCGACTCTTGAGATTATATTGGCACCCTCTTTATGCTTTTTAGTCTTTCAGAACCCGCAAGGCATGGCAGAAAAAAAAAATAGAAATGAAAAAGGAGATGTATCCTAACGTCTTGAGTCAATTTGTCATGACAAATTGAGTGGTTATCTTAGAATTCACATTATCTATCATTTTGATTCGCTTTGGGCTAAAATTGATGTTTTGTGGCAAAAAATGGCAGAAAACGTCACTGTTCTGTGGCAGAATCTCTATGTTACTGAAGAACCTTGATAAAGCCACAGGAAAAAATATAGAAGACAATGAAAAAGCTTGTAATACTTTGGAATTGAATGAGGATTTTTTTTCTTTTTTTTTAGAAGAATTAGTAACAGTACTTAAAAGATTAAAAAACAATAAGACCCCAGGTGCTGATAGTGTGGTAATTGAGTTTTTAAGTATGGTGGCTGTGAAGTTCGAAATAGATTACTGATGATTAGGGGCGTCGTTTCGCGGGGGGGGGGCAAGGGGGCAGTTGACACCCCAATAATTTGAAGAAAAAAATATTATACAGCCCATACCTTTTCACTCTACGGATGGAGACCCCTGTTAACCCCCCCATTGAAAACCCAAGAAAAGGCCACATCTTTCAGTATAGCTTGAAAAACTGCACATGATTAGTACAATGCCTCAAATTAGAGGTTTCATACTATCATTCGTAAGAACCGCTCTTTCATATATTTATGTATATATTTCTTTATATATCTTTTCTATACGTATGTGAATACTGTTATATTTATTTCTTTATGCACCTTTTCTATAGATATATCTATATGTCATCATGAAAGACTGAAATCTAGTGAATGTCAACATTCACTGATGAAAGTCTGAAATAAGGATATTTAACAGATATTTCAGACATACACCAAGCGACTATGTGTTTTTCGACCGATCAGCTTTGTCAATCTTATGCAAGGTTTGATGGTGACAGGTTAGGTTCTTAGAAATCTTAGAAATTGGTTAGAAACTAGCTTAGAATCTCAGAAATATAAATCTCAGAAATGCTCAACATTCACCACTAGTGCATCGTGAATGTCAACAAGCACATAGTCGCTTGATGTATGTCCGAAATATTTGTTAAATATCCTTATTTCGGACTTTCACTGATGAATACCGACATTCATCAGATTTCAGTCTTTTACCGTAACATATACATATATTTGTTTATACATCTTTTCTATACATGAATATATATTTCTTTTATATATATTATAGAATATATATATTTCTTTTCTATTTATTTCTTTATGCATCGATACACATCTTTATCTATTTCTACGAATTTTCAATTAACAAAGTAAAACAGTTTTCACGGGTCTTTTTATTATTATCCTGCATTATCATAAATATTTGGTAGGAATCTCTTGAATAGTAGTTGGCTAAATGCGCCACAGTGTATAAGATTGTTTTCAATTTTTTTTTAATATTGGTGATATTTTTTTTGTTTAAGAAAGTAATTAAAAGAATTCTGTTTCGTTAGTATGATTTTAATCTATGTTTCTTTCTTTTATGTATTGTTGTTTTGGGAGGTTAATATCTTAGGGTATAACCAAAATATATCTATGTTATCATTTATTGTAAGGTTTTTGCTGTCCAAAGAGAAATGTCACATTTTTGGTTACAATTTTCTATTGTAACAGCGTAGGTTGTTTACCATCCCATTGGATTAATTTTTATTTCTTAGAATAGTCGTTAAACTGAGGTGTTTTTTCTTATTCTGTTAAAATATTTTTTCTCTCTCTGAAAGTAAATTACGGATTTTTAATTTTTTGAATTTTTTTTATGTAGTTTTTTTTCTTGGCTGGACTCCCCCCTCCCAGTGTTGAGAAGATTATTAAGAATTTGAAAGTTGCAAATCCAGCATACATTAATCAAATTTTTGGAAAACTGACCTGTCGTATACGTCTATCTTCTGGGGATTATCACTCCCGGGAATTGATGCAGATGTAAGACGAATATGATGACTGTCTTCGTGATCACTTGTTATGGGGCTTGTATTGTTAGAAGATCCCTCAACTTCTCCCCTACTTTCCAAAGGACTTAGATTTCCCCTGCTATCTGACTTAGAATTGGCTTTACAGCTTTCGCCTATAGAATCATCAGCAGAGAGATCAAGAGGTTTTTCTTCAGTTTTTTTCTCGATTTTTGGCGACTCTGGAAGCTTCCTGCGCCCTTTGTCAATAAGACTTTCCCAAAACTTAAACGGAGTATCCTTCTTTTCTTCAGTACTACGAAGAAACGATTCTGATTTCGATTTGCAGTCCATCTTTGTTACTTTTGGTACTGCGGCCGAGTTACTTCTGTTCAATTGGAGTCGACGATCCGCATATTTTGATTCTGTTCTTTTCACAGGAGAGTTGGTTTTATGTTTTTCAAACTTCACTGTCGGTATTACTGCTGTAGGTAGGCTTTTGAGACTAGGTACTGTGTTCATAATCGGGGGTACGCTACCACTTCTATTTCTTTCCGCACTTGTTGGTTTTCGATCAATGCGTGCACTTCTAGATACAAGAGGTGTTGGTGGAACAGTTCCATTATTTGTACTATCACTAGCAATATTTTTCACTCGGCTGTCTTTGGGATTTGTCAAAATTGTCTGCGATGAGCTATCTGTGGTCTTTAAAGAAGCTTGAATTTGAGCATTTACCATATTCCTATCTAAACTTTCCATCGATAAGTTCACACGTTTTCTGTCAAAGATTTTAGTGGCATAAATTGCAGGTTTGGTTTCAGACGGTTGAGTTTTTAGAGGTCGCCGAAGAGTTGCAACGGCTCGGACCGTAAGACCCATGCTTGGTTGACCAGCATTTGAGGAAGACGACTCATTGACCTTTCGATTGAACGGCTGACTCAGGTTGGGCGTTGCATTTTCTGACCCTTTTACTAAAAAAGAAAAGTTAAACTATCACACATATAACTGGCACACAGGATAAGACATATTCATAAATCAAAACAAAAATCAGACAACAATTACAGAGGACTGGTCCCCAGAAAAGCTCCATGGGACGTAAAAGAGGGGGAAGATACATATATTCTACAAATTATTCTGGCTGTTCGACAAAACTAGACCAATTTCAATGGAAGCTAAACAATTTTAATGGTAGAAAAAAGAGACTGTAATAATCAACAAAATCATACGGAAACCAAATTCTTTTCATAATACTATTGAAGGTACCAAAAGAGTTGTATTCTAAAGAGTTGTATTCTGTAAATCGGTTAACTCTTGTTCTCAGAGAAGCGGAAGCAAAGTATTATCAAAATGAATTTCGCAAATGTGATTCACCTCGGGAAACATCGAAATTAATAAATGAAAAAATGAATAATGTTAAAACAAGAAATATTCCATCTCACATTACAAGTCATGAGCGAGTCAAGATAACTGATGAGAGAGAGATGGCGGAAGCATTTGCTGACCATTTTAGAAAAGTTGGACATGGTCTGGTGGATCAAATTTCTGCTGGAACACATAATCATAGAAAATATTTACCAAATAAAGTAGATAAGACTATATTTATGTACCCTATCCGGTTCTCGGAATACCAAAAAGCCGTTACTAGTTTGAAAAATGGATTTTCGGCAGGATGTGATGGTATATCGACTTCTCTGTTTAAAGAATTAGCTGGTGTACTTTTTCAGCCGCTTTTATATATTTTTAATTCTTGTATAAAAATGGATTTTTCCCAGTTTGTCTTAAAGTAGCTAAAATTTTACCTTTGTTTAAAAAAGGTGATAAAGATAACCCAAACAATTATAGGCTTTTATCACCTGTTTCTAAAGTTTTTGAAAAGATAATAAAAAGTAGATTTATTTCATTTCTGGAAAAGAATATGTTTTTTTCTCCTAATCAGTTTGGTTTTTTGAGTGGTAGATCAACAGAGCAAGCAATAGCTGCTTTACATCATTTCTTATCAGAGGCTATGGATGATAGTTATTTGGCAGCGACTATATTTTTTGACATAAAAAAAGCTTTTGATACAATAGATCATGCAATTCTTTTTGATAAGCTGGAAAATATAGGAATGCGTGGAATAGCTCTAGATTTAATGAGATCGTAGTTATCTGAAAGAAGTTTTAAAGTCCAAGTTTGTGAAGAATCATCTCATATTTTCCCGTTAGAAAATATAGGGGTACCGCAGGGATCTGTATTGGGGCCGATACTTTTTTTGATTTATTTAAATGATCTTCCAAATTGCATGCCTTCAGGTGATGAGTTACCAATATTGTTTGCGGATGATACAGCAATTAGTTTGAGGGCGGGCAACGAGGAGGACCTACGATTGTCCTTGGAGACTGTTGCTTTGAAAGTAAATTCTTGGTTTCATGATAACCGATTAATACCTAATTTAGAGAAGTCGGAATTTATGGTTTGTGGGAGACGTTCGAGGTCAGTGAAGCGTGTGTCATTTCAAATTATTAATATTGGAGCTTCCTCCATAAAAAGAGTGGATTTATTTAGATATTTAGGTATTTATATTGATTCAACTCTGTCGTTTAAGACGCATATTAATAAACTTAAAGCAACAGTGTCCAGGAATCTCGGTTGTTTGCATAGATTAAAGTTTCTGTTTCCATACCAAATCATTAGAACTGTATATTTTTCATTAATTGATTGTTATTTCCAGTATTGTCCGAGCGTTTGGATGCTGACTTTCCCTTCACATTTACGAGGACTCCAAATTGTTCAAAATAAATCAATGAGAATTCTGGACCATTTTTTAGCACACCCTAGGAAGACAGAGGAATTATCTGAAATTAAAACATCTTTTCTATTTCTTGATATTCTGGATTTACAACAAATTTTGCACCTTAATTTGGGCATATGGTTTTTGAAAATCCAACATAAAGATCATTTTTTCAATAGTATGAAACTTTTGGTTGAAAATAAACATAGCCATTTATCAAGAGCTAGGATTAAGTTTCTTTTCCCGTTTGTTAAAATTGAGAGATCCAGACTAAGTTTAAGATATCAACTTCCTCATATTGCGAATAAATATAAGTTATTTGAATTAGTAAGTGAATCACCATCACTATACATAATAAAAAGAAATTGAAAAAGATGGTCCTTCCAGCCTACAGTAGCGGGGATTGATTGTATTATTGATTTATTTATAAATTGTTAAGTAAATCCCATCCCTATCTCCGTGAGTCGATAGTTAAGTTATGTATGTTTTTTTTTTTTTTTTTTTCTCATTTCTTCTTTAAATTTATTTTAAATTTTGTTATGTTCTTATCAAAATTTCTTTTCTTTCTGAAGCTATGTTAGCGGGAAGTGTAATTTTTTTCCCCCTATTGTTTGATAAAGGAGACATTACGAGATTCCTCTCTTCTCCTTTGTACAAAATTTATGTATATGTTTTTGTTAAATAAAGTCAAGTCAAGTCAAGTCGAACAGAATCAGGAAGGGTATTCTGTATAGCAGGACACACAACTAAAACATTAATAGCAGATCTTACTGTTGGAGTAAACAGAATTTGGATATTCATAGAAGTACAGAGGTGATAATTCAATGAAGATCTATAAAAGTTTTTCAAGATTAAGTAAGGGTTTAGTTACTGAACGATGTGTTTCCTAGATAGTGTTTATAGTTTTATTATAAGTGTTAAAAAATATTTTAAGCAAAGAAGGAAAGTAGACATCCACACACTTGGGAAATAACGAACAAATTATGCATTAAACTGTGAAAGAACATTTTCAGAAATACCCCAGGAAAAATATGTTTAAGCTTATTTAGAATACCAAATCTGATTCTGCAAAGTTACTGCATGCCTTTGTTTTAATGAAATCAATTTGGTACTTGAAAGATAAATTTACATCTGGCAGGATGCCTAAGGAATGCAAATGACCATTCTTTGGTTTAATATGAGAGCCTTAGGATGGATGAATTTCTGGTATATGATGAATAACCTGAAAAAATAATCCTTTATGCATGAAAAAATAAGAAATCTAGATCTAGAAACATTTAGTGCAAGATAGCCGACATCAAACAAAAGTAAAGCTATTTCAAACAGGTCCACTAAATTCAAATAGATGGAACAAACAAGTCCACAACAACAATACAAGTGTTTACCCCTACTGAATGAAAACTAGGCCGTTTACATATACTAGACACAGCACTAGCCATAGAAATGACCTTTAAGTGAACACCATGCTCAACTTTTTGGTTTGAACGGAAAATGGATCAATAAAGTCCAGTTTACCAGATATGTAAACTAAATTAATTTTCGTTTTGTTTCTTTAAAAATTGAAACGAAATTTTTTTTTCATATACGGCTTAAATTGTTATCTGTGGAATGAAATGGTCGTAATGCATAGGTATATCGCATTTACAGTCCATGAGAATCACCTCCAAAAAATTCCAGCTGATTTTTTTCAAAAATACTGTATATCTTATAATTTGTAAATGCTTAAGTTTTATGTGGTAGAATAAAAAACGTTTTTCTAGGTTTAGCATACTCTAGGTCCTGACTTAATACTTAGCATCTAGATGGGCAAAGAGTAGCTTAATAAATTTTCTGGATTAAAACTAGAACACTAGAAATGGCAGAGCTGAAATACTAATCTTCTAAATTGAATTCTACCCCATCACTCAAACGTTGTTCTGGTCGTGAATAGCTTATAGCTCTTGAATCTCTGGCTTACTCATCCGATTCACTTCTTGTAGCAGTAAATGTCGACAACCCATGTAAAACCCACGACAACCCGCGTAATGATATGTGGAGTATGAGACTGGGACCACCAGCGAGGTATGCTTTCCCCATTGATATATTTTCGCCCAATAACCCTGGGAAACCTATGCTGATGCATTTGAATTGTCGAGGGTTAAATAGTAGTTTTAGGTACATTTCTGAGTTGTGTGGTAGTGTGAGTGATATAAATATTGTTAGGTTGACTGAGACTTGGCTTAATGATTATAATGACTTGCTACTTGGTATTAATGGTTACTCGTTTTATAGGAAGAATAGAATGATACATCAACATGGTGGGCTTGCAGCGTAAGTAAAGTCAAGCCTTACTTCTAAGGTAAGAGAAGATTTATCAGTATCTGTTGAAATGGTATTTGAGAGTATGGTTTTGCAGCTTGATATCAATAAGGATACATTTTACGTAGTAATTGTATATAGAACTCCTTCAAGTTCGTTACAACAATTTATGGATTATATGGAGTCGCAGCTGATGCAACTACCATCTTTGGCCCATTGTTTTGTGATGGGTGATTTTAATATTGATATGAAGAATAGGGAAAATGTGGTTCGTAATAATTTTTGTAATCTTATGTTTAGTTTTAATCTTCACCCAGTTATTGATGTGTGTACTTATATTACTGAGACGTCTGAAACTTTGATTGATAATATTTTTTCGAGTGTTAAATATGATAGTCCAATTGTAATCCTAAATGATGTGTCCGATCACTGTTCAATCATGGTATGTATAGATATCGAAAAAGACATGCATTATGATTCTGAGAATAGAAATAGACAATACTCTTATTTTGATAAATCAAGTATTAATGAAATGAAAGAGCGACTTGAGGAATGTGATTGGAGTTGCTTAAGTGAATGCGCCAATTATGGTGACAGGTTTGCACTGTGGTATAAAAAAGTTACAAATTTGATCAGTGAAGTGTGTATTAAGATAACTATAAAGAAAAAAAATGGAAGAAGTGCAAAAAAGCCATGGATATCCCGCAGTCTTTTGGCTAGCATCAAGAGGAGGCATGCATTGCATAAGGTTATTAAAATTACTGACCGAGAATTAGACCGAAATATTTATAAGAATTATAATAACGCGCTCAATAAATTGTTAAAAAAAAAGCAAAAAAGGATTATTACTCGAGAATGTTTGAGTCGTGTAGAGATAGCTCTTTGAAGACTTGGAAAGTTATTCGGTCGATAATTGGAGGAAGTGACAAGAAGCCATGTGGATGTGAAAAATACCAGGCAGATTTTAATGAAAAACTGGCCGATCTTTTTTCTAACGCATGTAATGAAATTAGACAGTCAGTAAGTATACATCAAAACGAAGGGTCGTTTCACCAGTATATTGGGCCAGCTAGTGAAACAAGTATGTGGCTGTAAAAGACGAATGAAAGTGAAGTGTTAACAGTAATTTCTGGAATAAAGTATAATTCCGCTGGATCAGATTTTTTATCCATCCGTGTCCTGAAAGAAATTTTTCCAGTTATTAAGGATCAACTTGTCGAACATATTAATGGGTGTCTTAAGGATGGAATCCTCCCTCAGCCGTTTAAAACTGCAAAAATAGTGCCAATCTTTAAGTCATGTGACCGAGAAGATCCTAGCAACTATAGGCCAATATCACTGCATCCGATTATAGCTCGAATAATGGAGAAGATATTATTCCTAAGGATTGAGACATTTCTAGAGAAGAAAGGATTTTTCCTTAAGAACCAATTTGGGTTCAGAAAGAAACATTCTACAGAGCATGCAGTTCAGTTTCTTACAACGTTGGTTAATGATGGCCTTGATAAACATCTTAAATTCATAACTGTATTTTTAGATATTTTAAAAGCGTTCGATTCTGTGGACCATGAAATTCTATTGTGTAAATTAGATAATACCGGTATAAGAGGAAGAGCTCAGAATCTGTTGAAGTCTTACCTTAGTGATAGAAAATTTTATTTAGATGATGGAAAACAAGCTACATGTGAATATGATGTCGAATATGGATTCCCACAGGGATCTCCCCATGGTCCACTATTATTTGCTGTATATATTAATGATCTATGTGGATTTTTGTCTAATATTGTTGATTCAGTAAACAGTGGAGACCCGAATGTGATCCCTGTAATAGCGTTAGTTTTATTTGCTGATGATACTAATTTAACGGTATGCGCGAGAACTGAAAAAGAGTTGATCCGAGCAGTTGAACATGATATAGGTTTGATTGAAAAGTGGACTAGGTTGAATAAGCTGAAAATAAATTTTAAGAAGTGTAATTTTGTGTTGTTTGCTCGTTCTAAAAAGTATTATCCTTGGGTAGATAAGTTGAGGTGTGGGAATTCATTTATTAACAGAGTACAGTCGACTAGGTATTTAGGCATTATTGTATATGAGACGCTTAGTTTTTCAGATCATATAAATTGTATAACATCTAAAATTGCCCGTAATGTCTGAATTCTTCAACTTTTCAATCCCATCTGAAACGACTTAGAGCTTTGCAGAATTCTGCCATTAGGATTTTAGCAAATTATGGACCGAGAGATTCAGTGAGAAATGTGTATTTGAAACTGAATATTCTTCCTCTAGCAGGTATATTCCTTTTTTATCGATCTATGCTAATGTTTGATATTATTAATAACCTTACCTCAGAATGTTTTAATGGCATGTTTATAACTGGTGTGGATCTTCACAATTATAATACAAGAAATGCAGATGCTTCTCGGAGGCCGCAGTGTGAAACAACCCGGTCACAGTTCTCTGCTCGGCATGTTTTGCTGAGCTTCTGGAGTCATTTACCAATTGGGGTTGTGCGTGAGCATGACCGAAGTAGTTTCCGGGGAAAATTGAGGGACTTTTGTAATAATATTTATCAATTTGTTTGATTTTTTTTGTTTTTCGTTTTTTTTTTCTTTTTTTTTTTTTTTTTTTAGTAGTGCCATAATGGAATTTTTAGTTGTGTTGTTTGGTTAGCCCGTCGGCGGGGGATAATGTTTTGTTTTTGTTTATTTATATTGAATTATGTGTTGGAAGTTGGAGTTGGCCTAACGAACCAAAAGGTTCCTTGGCGTTTGTTTTTTGTAAATTTTGTGTAAATAAAATTATAATCCTGAAAAAAAAAAAAAAAAAAAAAAAAAAAAGGAATACAAACCCACGCTTTGTCCGACTCGTAAAAACATACAAAAAATGCAAAAAAAAAAATTTTAAATGCACTTATCAAAGATTTTTCTTTTGTGAAATTCCCCCCGAAAATAACACCCCGCTTCCAACAAAGATGCTGGATGCACAATTGCCCACCTAGGCTCAGTGGTGAATTCGAGGACTATCATCTCCTTGACCTGCTAACACCTCGCCATCTATTATATTTATTTTTTGTTTCAAACATCAGCAGACATTTTTTTGCTCTAATGATGCAGTAGATTTTCAAAACGGGTCAGCTTTTAATATAGTTGGTTGCTTAAACTAGCGGTTGATTTTTTGGCTCAAATTTAAGGAATCAAGAACCTTTGTTTGAATTAGCCTTCTCTTTATATTCTACAACCACTATTTCGATACGATTATCCCAGAAAAAAGTACATCCCTAAAATGAAAACTTAGGGGGAGAGATCTTGAATACCAAAAAAAAGGTTTTCCTGTTATAGTCGGGGAGCCAAAGTTGAAAAAGTCGTCAAATAACGATTTGTAAAAAACATTTTGGTACATGAGTTCTGACTTTTGGAAACGATGGTTTTGAACATGCTGATTCCATTTATTTCGGGAATTGCGACCACCAATGTGCGCTTCATAGTTTAATATGAGGTCAAAGTTTCGACTCAATCATCTATGGTAAACAATTTAAAACTTAACTTGTTCAGTGTTAAGTAGATGACACTGCATCATTCTCGTGGCTTTGTTATGGTTATCTTTACTGCCATCTGCCATGCTGGTGCAAATTGATGGTTAAAAAGCTAATTAACTCTATTATCTGATCCTCAAAGGTTTGTTTTTACCAGTATTTCACTTTTTATTGTTTCGCCTCGTCTTTCAGGAATCCTTGGTATATAAATTTATAATGCATAGGCTAGAAGTCTTACCAGTTTTGGGGTCAAAGGATAGTTAGAGGCTTACTTAAGTGGTTTAAAAGTAGGGTAAAGGTGCAGATTAGTTCCCCCTGATAAAAGCAACTTGTTTCTTACTATTATTCAGTAAATTATAGGGGTGTCCACGGGAAGGGTTTTACGAGGTGCTTGGCTCTTTTGTGAGCTAGCCTAGGTGGTACAGGTTTTTTTCAAGCATATTCAAGCAAAGGTGGTACACTGACAATACTTGGCTGTCTTCTCTTTCCTTTTTTGTGTGTCAAGAATCTAACTATTTACCATTGCTCTTCAAGTCACTAACTTTATAGCGCATCCAGACTATCCGCTTTCTGGAAAAATGGGATGGAAATCCGGAAAAAGGAATAGCCCTCCAGACTTGGCGGTTTTTAAAAAAATATCGGTACAAGTTTATCAGCCATCCTTATCAAATCTGTTTTTCTGAGCCAAAACCTATAGAAAACAATTTTAGAGCCTCAGTTAGACAATTTACCTTTTTTCTATTTTAAACCACATCAGACAACTATTTTTATTTATCACTTATCATGTTTAACCGTCTCCTTCTTCTGTCATTTTTTCCAGAAAAGCTGTCCACACTACAGTCTCCCGTCCCATTTTTCCATTTTCGGACCCTCTGATCCTTCCTGCCCAGAAAACGGAAAAAGGGGATGGAAGACCTGTCCACATTTCCAGATTTCCGTCCCATTTTTCAAGAAAGCGGATAGTCTGGACGTGCTATTAGGTGGCACAAAAAAATTTTAGGCTAGGTGGAAGAAGGTTTGGTGGTACCTTCTTTTTGGCCAATACTATGCTGCAATGCCCAATACTATGCCACAAAGTTGTAAAATTGTTCAATGGAGCATTATTATTATTATTTAGGGCGGACTCAAATGGGTTGAGACTCAGGCCTCCAAGGCCCATTGCCTCTACAATGGAGCATTAAGAATTGTCATTTTCCATCTTTTGAGGGACCAAGACTGAATATGAGTATGCTTTACAGAGGCGAAAAAATTGAAATTTAGCACTAAGAAGTGTCTTTTTTCTTCCATTTTGGACTTCTTATCACTGCTGGAGGGGGGGGGGGGCTTTAATTACTTTCTGGTTTGAAGATTTTTTTTCACCAGGTCCTTCCACTGCTTATAGCGTCCTATTATAGACTATAATAGTCTGTAGATACTGGAAAATGGATCGGTTATATATCATGAAGAAAATCTTGAATTTTTTTTTTCTAAGGTTACCATTAGTACCGTACTAAATTTCTTCTCTATTTGGCAGGATAGCATGGAATCATTTGCCAGAAAAAAATTAGATGCTCTATATAGCCCCCCCCCCCCAAAAAAAAAAAAAAAAATATTATGCAAAATCTGCCAAACCGATGGAAAAGGACAGCTTCCCACTGTTAGTGATATAAAACGTGTCCGAGAACTTCTATTGACCAGATGCAAGTGCAATGCTAAGTACCATGCTCTAAGAAAGGACTGTCAGCAACCAAACTTCTTACAAAAAAGGCTTGCTTGGCATAGAACGTACTTTTGCTAACCCTGTAGAAGAACTAGAAGCAGTTAAAAAAGTTCTGCTGAATGTTGGTAAAAATCCAGGATCACCAACTGACATGCTAAAAAAAAAAAATACTTCAGCATGAACTCCTCCAGTATTCCCCGGCATTGTTCGAAGCGCAATCCGAGGGATTCCGATTAAGAACAGGAAAGAAATCTGATCTGATAAACTTTATATAAGGGTTGTCTTGCCTAGATTCTAAGGCCTGCTCTTTGCCAGTGTTTGATGTCAATTCGAGGCTATCTCTCATTCTGGACTTTATACCGCTCTTAAGGACTATGACTCCGTCAAGGGATGAGACATTGTCTGATTTTTCAAGAAGGTTGATGTGCAAGGTTTTTACTCAGCTCCCAGAAAATCTATGCCAACTGCATGTGGTTTCTGACCGGTATGATGGAATTTATGGAATCAAGGACCCAACCGGCTCACCAGTGTGCTTAAAAGACAGTAGTGGCTGCCATAGACGAAGAGGTGAGCTGAGTTTGAAGTTCAGTACCATAAATAGTGACAGCATCAAACTCGGTGATTCCTGGCAATCAATTCTTATAAGTTCTTCCTGCAAAGCTAACTTGGTGGCTTTTATTTATGAGTTTTGGAGCAATGTTGGAAGTAAAAGTAAGAACTTTGATATTATACTTGCTGGATGTTTCCCTGATCGTCGACATGTTGGGATATTGCCCCCCAACAGAAAAGGATCCCTGGAACCTTTGCCTCCTCTTAGTCTTGAGCTTGCAAGCACACATGAAGAAGCAGACATGCCTGTAGCAGTCCATGTTGCTTCCAGCTTTAGGAATGGAAGTTCTTCTGTTATTGTTTGGGCCAATGACACAAATATTCTGGTGATACTTTTGTAACACTCCTCTACGCTGTTAGCTACGAAAGAGAACAAAAAGGAGCTATTCCTCCAATTTCCTGACAGAATTTTCCCTGTGCACGAGCTAGCTATTTCTATTCCACGGGACTTCATTGACAGCATTGGACTTCTACACTGCCTTAGTGGCACTGACACGACGAGCTTTGCATATTCTGTGGGGAAGAAGACATTTATGAAAGCAGCTTTGAAATTTGATCTTATAATGAAGCTGTAGTGCTTGGAGCAGGATTTTTTTTTTTTTTTTTTTTTTTTTTTGGTGTTTAACGATCGCCTAATGTTTTGGCTAATGTTTTGGAATTAACGATCGCCTAATGTTTTGGCTAGGTATAAAAGAGACAACTACAATATTCTAGTAGAAAGCTGGACTTAGTCTGAGTGAAATAGAAAAATCAACGAACTTAGTTGCAAAAAACCACCAAGCGCACCTTTGGCGCTTATATTCCCGAGATATTCATAATCAGCATGGTCTATTTAGTCTAAAACCTCTCTCAAATCACTTGTCCCCCTCAGATTACTATTTTGTCAGATTTTCAACTTTGGCTCCCCGACTATTATAATCTTCTAAATTTTCAAGGAGCAGGAGTCTTTTGGACAAATCTCACTCTTGGGAGAATGCCAGCATTCCTCCTCCTCAACGTCGCTATAGTTTCCTCAACATCACTATTGAATGCTTAGTCCAACTATAGTTCTTCAGATGAAGGATCTTAAATGTATATTGTTAAATCCCTCCGTGTGTGAGTGCTTACAGACAATCAGGAAAATTGAGTATTGATAGTCTCTTGAAGCTTAACAGCCCCCTCTCCTCTTTATGCCATTGACAGGATATATGTTTAAGGAAAAATGCATCAGCACGGCAGTATGTCAGGAACAACTTACAAAAAATATTTTTGACAATTTTAAACTTACTAACTATCTTTGAATTATTGGTTGGTAGTATTCTGACCCTTATGTGCTATAGTTGATGCTTGTTTGCGGTACAAAACGACCAAAAATGGCCCTTAGCTGTGAAATACTCTCTTTTATTCCTTAAAAAGGCTGTAGGTTAATCTGCATAAGAAACTCTAGTTTAAAAAAAAGATGCACGCAAATAAAAATATGATACCCTCTTGGCAAAATTAGTCCTTTTTGTAGTCCATTATAATGAAAAATATAAAGAAAAACAATGAACAAATTGTGTTTTACTTAGGTTCTTATTAACCTTTTTGATTTTACTGGGTAGGATTAGATGGCGGTAGATGTTGCTTCCCCAGAGCCCCCTACTCTTTGGCGCATCAATTTAAGTGTGAGCGATAGATTGCGTCAGCTAATGATTTTAGCAGAAACAGCATATTAGCTCTTCTTATCGTTATTTGGAGGATGTTTTAGGAACAGTTTATCTAAACCCCCCAATAAGAAAGATGATATGAGTAAATTCTAGAGCCACTACCTCGATTTCTGTAGGAAGCAAATTACTTAGCATGAGGATACATTTTACACTTAGAGATGCTGTGAATAAATTTTTGAGAGAAGAACAGTGTGATTTTAGGAAGGGAAGAGGAAACGTAAGCAAAATATCCGTTCATAAATTAATATCCGTTCAAATTTTCAATCTTAGATTAATAATAGAGAAGCGCCTGAGTCATCAGACCCCTTCAGTCCTCAGTTTTATAGATTATGAACAAGCGTTTAATTTCAGCTGATACAAGAGCTTTAGCGAAGGTCCGATCCGTGTATGGCATATTCGATAAATACATTATAGTGATTAGTGATATATACGAGAATAACGTTGCTGCGGTTAAGTAGGAAATGAGGCTTGTAGGTGGTTTTTTACTGAGCCAGGAGTTGTTCAGAGTTGTCTTGCCTCCCCAATTATATGAATCATTTTGATAGACTTTGTCCTAAGGAACATGCCAAAGATTATGTAAGTGCATGGAATCAAATAGGAAAGTAAAACTCTCCTAGACTTAGGTTATGCTCATTATTTCAGCGTTATAGATGAAAATATTAGCCAAACGAATCTTTTTTTGGAAGCTTTGAGAATTTGGGGTGCAACAATAGTTTTGAATAATAATGCTAATATCCATTAGGGGTATACTAGGTAACGAGAAAATCGATCAAGTCGATAGCTTTGCTTACCTGTTTATTATTACTCGTAAATGATAGATGCAGTGAAGATGTTAACAGTAGAATAGCCAAGGCCCTGGTGTTTTTGACAAATGAAAAAAGTTGAAACCAAGATTAAAATTTTGAATGCTACAGTGATGACAGGGTCCAGTATAGTTCTGAAACGTAGGCGCTTAGAAAGACGGTTTGATGTTTCCCAGAGGAATTGCCAGCGTATTCTTTTGGATACCTGTCAAACTGACTATATTTCGTACAGTAAACTGTAAGAAAAATGTGGTTCTACTCCGCTTTATAGGGCTATAATGAGAGAAAGATTGAGATGGCTAGGACACATTCTGTGGATTTTTATTTAGGCCAACAATCTAGGGTCAAACGAAAAGTAAATCATCTCCAAAGGGGGTAGAAAGAGGTCGTAGGAAAAGATTTAAAAGAAAATTGGAGTTCTTGGGAGGGTTTAAAGAGAAAAGCTTTTGAATAGGTTGAGACGGAGAAGGAACATTTGCAGCAGTATTGGCCTCAGGTGGCTTGGTGCTACAGTGAGTTGTTACTAGTAGTAGTATTATTAGTATTTTAGCACTTTTTTGTTGATACAGAATAATGAATTGGCTTAAGTTGTTAATTCACCAATAGTTAAGGAACAAAAGACTTGTTTAGCACCCTGGGTATCACCAGAGTAATATCAACCTTTACATCACTATGGTAATAAATTGTCGATTGCATCACTTTGCACCACCGTGGAAGTGGTTGTTTTTAGATATTCGAAATTTTTCAAGCAAATTGATCTTTTCGACGCGTTAAAATAAAATCAAAATCTTAAGCGTGCAAAGTAATTGTAAAAAAAAAGTAGTGTTAGTACGTTCTTGGCTAGGACCATCAGATACCACCGTATGGTTTCATTTCAGTATAATGCCACTTTTCGAACTATTAATCTTTTCAGGCACAAGGGGTTGAAAGAAACTTACACTTGATTTAATTTAAAGCTTTTCATGGCAGTTTGGTAGCTTGAGAAGGAGTTATCTTACGTTTCCAATATCAGACCCCCCCCCAAAAAAAAAAGGAAATGAATATTAGCATTTTTAACCACGGTTTGAGAAATTGCACGAGAAAGTTATATTGCGATTTTTTCTTTGCTCTGAAACAGGCCATGGCTTTCTCTACACCTTAATTATTTAGTGAATCTAGCCTTGTAACTATTATAGTCGTATCGGTAAAAAGGAGGGATACCCTCCCCCAACGAAACCATCTGAAGGACTCCATCTTCAGGGATAGTGAAAACTATAGCCTGGTAATGTGTTCTTTCCATTTTCTGAAGCCCCCTTTTTGGAAAATCCTAACAATACCCGACAATGCCCCACTTCTAAAGCTTGGACTTGTTTTCTCATGCACAATATTACAGATTATGTTAAATATATTATAAGAGTACATTCATGATTCGTATTAAGGGAAAATATACCTCTGCCACTCCCTACACTATGAGGCTTGTAGAATGCCGCCAATGATTGGATAAGCTTCATAATTGCTTTAATATTGCCACCAGCTAAGTCGTGAGGGGTTATAGTAGCGACTTTGACCCTTTGTTTTGCTAAATGTGCCAAGATTCTCTCCATATTGATGAGGCATACTGCTTGAGTTTGAGGTCGGTTGTCGAGGCCAAGCAGCGGCTTGGACGCTGCAAAAGGGACATCAGTTCTATAAACATTCATTACATAAACACTGTTTGTATAAAGGGTTCCTCCAAAATCAAATTGCATTCCAAGCAATAGGCTATTTTTCTCACTGCAAAATGGCTATAATTAATGGTATTTATAGTTCATTCACCTTGAAAAATAGAATTTTGCTCTAATAGAAAGATATCATACCTAACTGTTGCTAATACATTTTTATTAAATACGTCAGGCACACCCAGCCACCATTGAGATAGATGAGAGTTCCGAACACCAAGGGGTTCTTATACGAAAACGAGTGTACTTCGGGGATGAAATCACCGAATTTTATAGTGTCTGCGAGGCCCTTTATTTTTACCAATGATTTAGTTTCATCATTGTTAGTGTCTTGGTGTTCAGTTAAATTATATAATTAAGATCGGTCAGTTCCACAAAAGAAAAAAACCTTTTTTTTTCACCCAGTTTCATAGGTTATTCTTAAATTCTAAATTGACAGTACATCCAAGACAAAAGTAGTTATTTTGCAGTGTTTTTTTCTTAAAGTAGCACAATTTTGAAAAGATGTATTTTCCTTCATAATCATTATTTTCAATTATCTTTTGGATTCAGTGCAAATTTGAAGAAGTAGTAAAATTGTTTTCTAACTTCACACTGTCCAATACTTTACCCCCCCCCCCCTAATGTGTAAATATGTAGTCCAAGTTAAATATGTTTCATCTATTCTGTCACTTCTCTTTGTCTTGTCTCACGCTAAGCTGAAAGAAACTAACTTAAAAAACCAGTTCTGCATTGCGTCAATGAATAAACAACTAGAGCGGTAGGGCGTAGATCATACAAGTACCAATATGTCTTCAAAATACATCAAGTGTATAACGGACTTGAGACTTGAGGTAGAAACACCATGCTTTTGTCACGTAGTTGCTATCACAGGTGCTGCCGTCTTTGATCTGAAATTAACTTATTTATTTATTTTTCTATACACCATAGGGTATAGCATATTTCAATGCTTTCTCCATTTTCCCTACATTCATTTTATTTTCATTTGATCTATCAGTCAAATAATATCAGTCAGTGATTGGAGGGCAACACACCTTCCCCCCGCTACACCCATCATTTCCCCAACATATCCAATGCAAATTTGGAGATAGCCAATTTGTTCAGCGTAGTTGAAAGGTCCAGTAATTATGTCTTAGAAGATTACCTAACTGTCATCTAATGTCTAACTAATAAATAATTAATAATAAATTAATTAATTCTTAAATAATTCTTGCAAATTCCCCTCCTCCGCTCTAATAAACTTAATGCATTTTCACTAATATTCCTAGCTGCGTTTATGACTTTCTTCCCTAATACACCATCAGTGACTTCGAAAACTATTTTCAAAAAAATTCCATTCCCCTTCTACATTGTCAAATTTCAGACTCTCCAGCTTAGATTTAAACTTTAGATTAAAATAACTTTTGCGGTAAATGTATAAATTAAAATTATAAATGAAATAGTAAAGAAGAGACAAAGCAAACATGATTCCTGTGACAAGTCCTGAATTGGCTGAACTAACCAACAATTTACGCCCCCACCCAAGATTTGTCTATTGCCCTCATTTTTTTTTCAAATAAACTTTTGAGTTTGGTCAATTATTGGTGTCCTTGTCACACTAGGACCTCCCCAGAATTTTACTCTATTTCCGCCTTCGCTACTGGCCATAGACACGTTCTTTTTGGATTTAGATTTTGACTATTACGAATTGCAATTGGTACTAATAAATGTATTAGGTAGACAAAAGAAATACCGACTACGAAATGCAGCGCTCCATTGGCAGCCATCGGGTCCACGCCGCAGGGGCAGACCCAGAAACACCCTGCGTCGAATGTACCAGACAGCTCTCCGTAACCTGCACACATCAATCCAACCTCAGTGGAAGGACATACTTGCAGCAGCAAACCGGCGGGAAGATTGGCGGCTCCTTCTTGATGCCCTGGGTGCCTCTGGAGGCACAGGCGGATCTAAGGTCCAAGGTAAGGTAAGACAAAAGAAATATCGAACAAATAGAAATAGATTCTGATATTTGTGATTAATCATGCATAAGCAAGATAAGCACTGCTGAACTGCATTGGAAGTTCCAAGCTCAACTTGAGTCAAATCTTTTTGCTAGAATATAAACAAATAAAACTAAGTATGTAGGGAAGCTTCGGCATAATTGGAACTTGCAGGACTATCAAATATTGCTTACGCTATATGTACATGCATAATTAAATCACATATACCATAACTTATTTCATTTTCTTTTGTCAACCTAACATTTTTGTTACTTCCTAGTTAAAATGCATAGTTGGGTATGTACTAGATCAAATGAAAGACTTACAGACAATTTGCACCAGGGTTGCCAACACTTTGTCCTCCTTGAGCTGAGAAAGGTCTTTTATGGCTTTCATTCCCGGCTTTTTCTGCAGTTGCCAGTTCACCCATGCCAAATACGCCTAGAAATAAGTTAAATTGTTAGTTTTTAAATAATCCATGGGATTTCTCAAACAGTTCGTAGTAACGAACTGTAAGTAAGAAGCGGTCCGGCTCAATGGTAACCGAAACTCTAGAAAACGGAATTTTGATACCGATAGATACATAAAAAGAATCAGATTTTAATGCTGATTTCAAATATATAAATTTCATCAAGTTTAGTCCAACCCATCAAAAGTTACGTGCCTTTTTTTCACCAGGGGTGATCGTGTCAACCTAGTAGTCCTAGAATATCGTGGGAGGGCTCATTGGAACGGAAATTAAAAGTTCTAGTGCCCTTTTGAAGTGTCCCAAAAAAATGGAGGGCAACTAGGCCCCCTCCCACGCTCATTTTTTCCCAAAGTTACCCGATCAAAGTTTTGAGATAGCCATTTTGTTCAGCATGGTCGAAAATATGATAACTATGTCTTTTAGGATGACTTAATCCCTCGAAATCCCCGGGGGGAGGGCTGAAAGTTATGAACTTTACCCAATGTTAACATATAGCATTGGTTATTGGGAAGTATACAGACGTTTTCAGGGGGGATTTTTCTGGTAGTGGGGGAGGGGGGTGGGTAGGTGGTTTTTGGGAGGATCTTTCCATGAAGTAAGTTTTCGTGGGGAAGGGATATTGCTACGAAGGGGGTGCCTGATTTCCCAGCATTATTTAAAAAAAGATCAGAAATTATATAAAAAAAAACAAGTTTTTCAACTGAAAGTAAGGAGTAACATCAAAACTTAAAACGACAGAAAACATTACGTATATGATTGCGTTTTCCCCCTAGTCAATACCTCGCTCTTTACGCTAATGTTTTTTTAGTACTTCCATAAGAGGTATTTATTCTAATTAACGGCATTTGTGATTAAGGGGTCATTTTTAATGAATTAGAACAAAATTCGAACTTTAGCTTAAAGAGTAAGGTATTGAATAGGGGGCGTACCCTCTAATATACGTATTAGAAATATATGAATATAGAAGTTTGTTACGTAAGTTAATTCGTAAGTTACGTATATTTATTACTAATAAAAACGTTCGTAAATAAAATTAAACAAGTTTCGAGAAAGCCATTTAACCAAATAAAAGTAAAATTAATATTCAAATTTTGTTTTAATAATACATGTACGGTGAGCCAAAATCAAAACCTGCATAATTCAAAAACGTTCAAAAATTAAATTAAAAAAAAAAACAGTTTTTTTAACTGAAAGTAAGGAACGACGTTAAAACTTAAAACGAACAGAAATTATTCCGTATATGCTAAAGTTTACGCTAAACGTAAACTCGCTCTTTACGCTAAAGTTTGACTTTCTCACAACTCTTTAGCGTAAAGAGCGAGTCGTTGAGGAGGGGACAGCCCCTTTCATATACGGAATAATTTCTTTTCGTTTTAAGTTTTAACGTCGTTCCTTACTTTCAGTTAAAAAAACTTGTTTTTTTTTTATTTAATTTCTTAAAGAGACTAAATACAAGAGAAAAAAGGTTTGAAAACATAAGCAGTAGGCCTAAAGGATGATCTGGTCAGGGAAGTTAGAACTATCTCTTTTTGATTTTGTGATAGCAGAGAAGATGCTAAAAATTTAATAATTATTAGATATATTTTAGTCTAAAACAAAATTTCATGTTTTGAACTCTCAACTTGACTCTCAACTCCCAGCTCTTTATGACGTTTTGTTTTTGGTTTTTTCTTATGTAATGGTTAAAAAAAAACTGTTTAAGCTCCTTACATAGGCAGCGCCTTGAATACCCCCCTCGCCCGAAATATTTCTCCGGCCCGTTAAAACGTAAAAAAAAGTTGATAAGTTTTATATTTTTTATAGCCCCATCCCCCCAAAAAATCAATATTTCATTATTTCCATATAATTTCCGATATTTAGCCCACAATTTCCATATTTAGAAAAACTTGATTCACATATTTGAAAAATGTTGTCCACCTTCCCCAAGCAAATTTCTATGCCTGTGCATGGAGCTATGAATAAAAACAAGCTTTGAGTTATTGCAGTTGAAATTTCGAAAGTTACATAGACAATAATTACGTACTGTGTATTGTGAACTAGTTTTGCGGAGAAAAAACTGTGCTGATAGGGAGTTGTGTGCTAGAGAGTGGTGCGGGTGGATATTTGCACGGGTGTCTGTCCTCCGATAGAGCCCTATATGAGTGGTATGCATTTGGCGTGGATTTGATTAGTTAACGTATGTATCATTATTATATGACTTAATAAAGTTCATGTTTGGTAAGCTATCAATTTGAATCGTTTTGTATCGACTAAAGAAAGTTTTTTTTTAAACAAGCCAACTAAATTAAAAAATAAACAAAATTTTCCCGTTATTTATTCTTAATTTATCATTAATCGAGCTTAAAATAATCTAATATTTTGTAAGTTAGTTAGTTTTGTAACCATTTTTTTAACCGACGAGCCATGACGAGCCGTTTGTTATTTGACGGCTAAATGCCTTGTAGTTTTTCTGTAGGTATTTATTTATGAATAGAGTGATTAAATATGAAAGCTAAATAAATGAAACCTAGCAAATATATAGCAACAACAAAGAACATCCAAAAAACGAAACTGTATTTGTAGGAATAGAAGGCATACTTGGGTTTGAGCTGTGTCGGATGTTGGGGTCTCTCTATCCATCGTCTTTGGTTCGTGATCCAGCTGAAATCCATGTCGAGCTTCGTAGGTAGGTGGTTGAACACTGTCATATTGCTTATAATTATTGTTGGGGTGGTCATAAGGGCCACTATAAATTCCATTTTGCGGAATTTCTTGGAAAGTTGTCCGTGACTGATGAGACGCCATTGAGTAAAAGGGGTTACTATTCTGTTCTGAATACATGCCTACCTGTCCATAATCCTGCAATGAATACTGGGCAGGAACCACTGGCTGTGGAAAATTTTGACTTTCTGGATAGTATCCTGTGCTAAAAGGGTGTTTTGGTAGCTGTAGGGTGTTACTATTACACCTAGAAAAGGAATTAGATTAATTAAAATTCTAGTTATTCGTCAGTCACTAATTTGCCTTAAAAATTTCTAAGGCTTCATTGCCAGCAAAAGTGATAATTAAAGATTTTCAGGACGAAGGTAAAATTTTAAGTGGAACTGATAGTTCATAAAGAACAAATGCTTGATTATGGTTCTGGCTTTCAACCCTTTTTTAAATACTTTTTTCTTATATATTTTTTTTATTTATAGCCATCTTTTCTCTATATAATTTTAAAAAATTTTAATATTAAATCTTCATAATTTCTTTATTGTATATTTTCTTATACGGTTTTTTCTTAACTGTTTAATTTTGAAGTAGTTTAAAAAAAATCTTTTAAACTAATAGATCAGGAAAAACGTCAAATAGATTTTCGACTGGGGGAAGAATGTTTTCTGGGGAGATTACGGAGGGAAATCTGACATAAGTCAAATTTTGTCTCGTCCGCAAGTTCAAAACTCCGGGATACAAAAAGCACAAGTGCCCGAATGAGCAGATAGGGAGACGGTCTCAAAATAAAGCATTTTTAGGCCCGAAATTTGATTTCCTTGCATTTTCGTTAGAATAAGACAAGATATATATTACAAAAATTACTATTACAAGCCCTGAAGGATCGAATTCAAATTTTGGAAATGAAAAAAAAAGCAGAACAAACAAAAGATCATAAAAAAAAACAAACTAGAAGACTTTCAAAAGCTGCCAAAATTAAAACTATGGGAATGAAAAAAAAAAAAATTTAATCGATAATTAAAACTGGGAAAAGTTAAAAAGATAAAAAGCAGGACATAAAAAACAGTAAGCAAGTATAAAACTCGGGCAGCTAAGCAAGTATAAAACTTGGGTAGTTCTGTAATAAAAGGCACAAACGTTTGTTCATATCTAAAGGTACAATATCGAACGGGGGACAAGGAAGGGACAGGCTGGGACCCAAGGAGGAGGAGGGGATATAGCTTTTTCCAAGTTTAGTCGTTTTTTAAGACGGACACCCTTGAAAAATGTTAGCTTTCTGAGTGTAAATACGTAAAACCACGTGGCTTCATTTTGAAGTAGAAATCTATGAATTGGTAACAAACGACATTAATCGTTAGATATCAAAGCGTCGAAACACTTCAATTCGAAACTCATAGAAGTATCGATAATTTAATATCGATGCAAACATATTGCCTAGTTCAACTTCAGATAAGAATATATTTAAATGTTTTCCAAATGAGGTTTGTCCCATCTTTGCGACCCGAGACCCGAGACCCAAAGACCCGAGCGATCTTTGGGAGTAAAATTGCGCTAGCTTCTTAATATTAAAATCTCTATGATTGACCACAATTTACTCTCATGTAATAATATTTATTAAAATTTAATAGTAGTCTGTGGATTATCATAATAACGAAATGGTTGAACATTTTTAGCTGCTCTGCTTGAGAGTCTTATAATATTTGGTGGTTATTGACTATAAATTGTATAACAAGAAAATCTATTGGAATTCACTGTAAAATTTTACAGTGATAGTTATTTAGACTAACTTATTTAGACTAAGGAGCTGGGCCATAAACCATAACTTTTAGACAAATCCAACCCAACAATATTTGAATTACTATATTTTTGGCTTCCTTAGTTTACTTCTTAGTCAACTATTTCATCCTCTTTAATGAAAAGGTCAAGACATTGCGTTATAAACGGTGATTTAGGAAAAATAAGAATTTTTCCTAAAACGACGCATAAACTGTCTGTATTAATATTTCCTCTCAAGGGAAAATGGTGATTTAGGAAGCATAAGATATTTCTTCCTAAAACAGTTCTAATGAGAAGGCCCAAGACATAAGACATAGTGTTATAAACGGCCATTTAGGAAAGCTAAGGATTTTTTCCCAAAAAAGTTCAATTTTTCCTAGAACAATGCGTAAAACACTATGTCTGCATATCAGTTACTCTGAAGCATATACTGTTCAATTAATCCCTAAAATCAAAATATTGTGTACTAAATCTTTTGCTGTGACCCAGATTACAGCACCACTCCGTTGTTGCAACGCCTTAAGGTCAAACCCACTATTTGGTGACGAGAATTCGTGTCATATATGAAAGTAAAGGTTTATATTGTATGTTATATTTGCAGATCATAAAAAGCCAAAAATTGCATGTTTGGAAATTAACTTGGGACTGAACCACAGTAGAGGGAATATGCAGTATCGACAAAGGCTATACTCTCTGTTAAAAAAAAAGTGAAACACATTTAAAACCATACAAGATTCATACTCTGGCTTCGCGCATGCGCGATTCTGGTGTACACATCAGGATAAACCTATGAATGTGACGAAACGACTCAGAGCCTTGTGACGCGGTATTAAATGTGTTTCATGTTTGGAAAAAGAAGACGCTACACTTTTACAGTGGACTGAACCAATAGCGAATGCCATCAAACGGAGTGACAGCTTCATTGGAATCTTCTGTGCATTTGTCCTGTCACTTTGGAGTAATAGCACAGTGAAGTTTGAGCAGAGTGACGTGAAAAAAACGTGCACAGCTGGGTTGACAACAGGCGGTTTTGTACTTAGCTGTTGTTTGTAGTAGTAGTAGTATGACAGGTAAAAGGAATCCATTGAACGATGATTTCTTTTGTCTGAGCTACGATTATTGCCTACGGAAAACTAGGCAAATCTCTTGATCTTTGCTAATTCCTGAATCAACGTGTGGTACATGGGTATTATACACGCCGTAGTGTCGTTGATTAAAGCATGTTAATAAATGCTTAGTTTCTCACCGACGTTTTACCTGGATGTTTAAGTTTTTGATAAAATCTTTATGCGCAATCTTTAAAATTTTGAAAAAGTTCTGGAAAGAAATACATGTAAGACAAATTGCAAAAACAAACTTGAAGAATTGTTTTACAAATAGTTTTTGTTTAAAGGATTAGATAATTTACCATAAAAAATAATTAGATTGCATTCAAAACTCTTAATTTTGTGGAACAAAAGTTGATGTTTGTACAGTAAGAGTTTTTTCCATCAAGTGCTTGTAATTTTTTTTTTGTCTCAAAAAGGCTTTGCGAGGCTTTTATTTTTCCCATTTAGAAACATCAGAAAAGTTAATTTTGGATTAAGTTAAAGATTTCAGAAGAGGCCATCCAATATTGGTAAAAATAAAACAAAACTAGAAACTTATGTTGTGTATATTAGAGATGGCGCCAGCGTCAAATCCCCGACATACTATTTGAATATGGAAAATATAATAAATTTACCTTTTGATTTTAAATTTAACAATTATAATATAGAATAAGTGATTAGATTGGTAACAATTTTTGCATTAACTGCTTCAAGACCCATTTTTTACAACCAAGACATGAAAAAAATGAACATAAATTTTATTTAAATATTTCGGAGCAAATGGCCCAACATATGTTTGAAAAAATGGTATGCAAAAAGTTTATGGGTAATTTGTCTTTATTAGGATTTTCAAATAATTTAAACGCAATTCTAATTTAGAAAAATTAGAAAATGATGAAAAAATAATCCGAACTAGATATATTTCAAGCTTCATTTTAGAGAAGAATTATGTTGAAATTTTCCTATTCCAACAAATGTCAAAATTAATTTTTTTTCTTTTTACTATTTTTTTTCTATTATTTTAACTTTTTATTTTAGGTGATTTGGGTTTTTTAACCAAAGACGACTGGCCCAACTGTTTCCAAATTCTTCGTAACTACTCAGGGAGTTGACATCAAAACCAAAATACAGATCAAGGCCTAAAAGTACTTCAGTATCATAATTTATTTTATATTTAGACATATATTAATAATTATTTGGATAGCCTAATTTCTTATTTAAGATATTTTCTTTCGAAACATTTCGAATCTTTTGTATAGCCAAATCTGTCAAATATTTAGAACCTCTCGTTGTATTAGGCACATATTCTTCAGGGGAAAATCCTCAGGGAGATAATCTGCTGGTCTACTTAATTCTAAGAGCGTGTTTCCGGTCCGAGTTAATAATATTTAATAAAAATTAAATATTTCGTTTCAGGTAAGAGCGAATTAACAGCTGGAACGATCAAAAATTATATTCGTATTAAATTTTGTATTAACTTTTTGTGAATTTTGTGAAAAAACGGTTAACTAGCGTATTTACTGAATTAACTTCTGTATATTCATCATCAAAGTGGGAAAAATGGAGGCAAATGACCAAAGTCAAGGCAAATGATCAAACTAATGAGTATGAGGAATATAAAGTGGAAATTCCAATTTAATTCGTATTTACTTCAAATTTAATACGAATTAACTGCCAACCTGGAACAGTTTATTAACTAAGGCCTTAATATAAATTGTAATTTATTATTAATACACGAGTAATTTTAATGAGGAATGAGTAAAATATGAAAAATATGAGTTTTGATGCCTTAATACTAATTAATTACTATTAGATTGGTCATCCACTTTGATGATGAATGTACAGAAGTTAATTCAGTAAATACGCTAGTTAACCGTATTAACAAAAATTTAATACAAAATTTAATACGAAATTAATTTTCAATCGTTCCAGCTGTTAATTCGCTCTCACCAGGAACGAAATATTAAATTTTTATTAAATATTATTAACTTTTCGTCGGCCCGGGAACACGCCCCTTGTGTAGGCAAAATGATGGAACTGCCATTGTGCTATACCGGAATTCTGAAGATTCATTTGTGAAAATTTTTCTGTGTTATATTGCGTTTAAAAGTTTCGCCGGAAGAGAACTACTAGTTAATAAACTGTTCCAGGTTCGCAGTCAATTCGTATTAAATTTGAAGTAAATATGAATTAAATTGCATTTTGGACCGGGAACACGCTCTAAGATTCAAATAATTTGAGGAGTGAGAGGATTCGAATAAAGGTAACGATTTGGATACTGAAATTGATGGCATTTAAAAATAAAAAGATGAAAATATTTGATCGATTAAAAAATTTGGACATGGCAAGGTGAAGAAAGATGTAGCTGATTCCTTAGAAATTTGTTTTCGGGACAGTTTAGATTTTCGTTTTTTGTCTTCTTTTTTGTTTAGCACTGAGGACGATTTGGCGGAGGTCCTTGTCGAAATATTTGCTTATATTTTGTCATCTTCGTGGTTCGCCACTGGCTGACAAAATCCTCGTTTTTTCACCCTTTTTGATTTTATTTTTTATTTTGTTAGTTTCTCTCCTCTCTGAGTTTCATTCGACAAAAAAATTGGGAAGAGTCTATTATTCCTAAGGTTGTTTTAAAGAGATGGTTTAAGGCGGCTATTGAACCAAGGGATAATAGTTTGTATCTTTTATATGGAAGCGAGTTAGAAGGAAAGTTTGTGAGAAAAGAGGTATTTGATGAACGAATTTGAAACAATAATAATCTAAGAGATAATTGGGGACGTAGAATATGATAAAGTAGGTGTTAAATGAGATTGGAAGTGAGTGTTGTGGTGCAAATAAACAATTTGGGATTCCTTAGAGTGGATCTAGTGTTCATTTAATGTGATTTTTTAATTTGATCCTTTTTATTGTGATTTTTTAAATAGTTCAAGTTACTAAAATATTCATATATCTGTTAAAAGCTGTTATCATTTTGTTTGTTGCCACACACCTTAAATTCTCTAAAAACGCATTTTTCAATATATTATATACCTACACTTCAGGATCGTGCTGATTATTTTAACTAAAATCATTGTGGAACGAGGGCAATTGTAATATAGTTAAGATTCGGACTGTCGGTTGGCCATAAAATTTTAACCGGTCTATTGGTCAAGTTTAATCCGGCTATGTAAGTTCCTAAATAAGAAAGGGAAACAAATAATCGCATCTTAATAACTTCCAATACCACCATGCCAATAGCACGAATATACACAACAAAATGATGATCAAATAGGCTGTCTCTGGTACCAGTGGAATTTTAAATATCTAAATAACTTCCAATATCACCATGAAAATAGCACGAAAACGCGCAATGGAATGACAAGTTAGGTTGTCTCTGGTTCATTTTGAGTTTAGTAATGAAAAGCCTCAATAGCTTCCAATGTCGCCATGCAAATAGCACAAAAATGTAAAACAAAATTGAAAAGTTGGATGGTCTCTGGTACAGTTTGAGCTTGGTAACGAAATATTTTAATAGCTTCCAATGTCACCACGCAAATAGCACAAAAATGCAAAACAGAATGACAAGTTAGGCTATTTCTGGTAGGCCTACATCTTGAGTTTAGTAATGAAGTATCTCATTAGCTCATTAGCACAAACATATCTCATTAGCACAAAAATGAAAACAGAATGACAAGTTCGAGTGTCTCTGGTACAGTTTGAGTTGGACAATGAAATATTTTAATAACTTCCAATATCACCCTGCAAATAGCAAGAATACACACCACAGAATGATAGATTAGTTTGTCTCAGGTACCATTGGAGTTTGAAATATTTTGTATTATTGAAAAATCTAGAGTTTGAACCTAACTTGTCATTTTGTTGAGCGTTTTCGTGCTATATGCATGGTGATATTAGAAGTTATTAAGATGTGAGTTTTGTTTATTGTTTTTTTTTTTCCTTTTCTTCATATGTTTTGTTTAATTTAGCCTAATTCATTTTTTTCCGTTGATAAAGGCTTCTGGACTTGAAATAATAATAGTTCGGATTTGTTTATTATTTAAAGTTTGTTGCTTTTTTTTGGTGTTGTCCACTGCTTTTTAAAATAAATATTATACCCTTTTTCTCCATATTGTCATTTGTTAGATTCTTTTTTTTTTCGTTGCAACGGCCGGTGACTTTTTTCGTAATTGATGTCATGATTCGGCTGATAAATAATTGAAAAATGTTTCGGCTTTTCAGGCCCCTATTAACACCTCTTAAGGGTTCATATTTTCCCTGAGTAATTTTCATTTTTGAAGCAATCTTAAACGAAATTTAAATGTTACCGTCCAGGATCCAGGACGGTGGGGATGTCTAAAAATCCAGGATCGATTGGGATGGAAACTCGTACTACTCATATTACACTGCCTATGATGTTAAATTCATCTTAAAAAAAAAATAATAAAAAACGACTTTTACTCAAATGAAGCATAGAGGGACATCAACACTTTTAACGATTAGAAATTATTCTGTATAAGTGGAGGACTACCAACCCCTCAGCCCCATTTCTCTTTATGTAAAGTTTAACAAGTAATTAGCTGAATAGAAAGTATTCCTTGAATAAAGGGGGCTTCATCCTCTCTTCATAATCGTCCACTCCTTATGTTAAACTTTTATATTACTTTACTGACGGCACTTATGGGTAAGAAAAATGTTGTTAATGGGTAATGCAACCCATTGATCAATGGTGATCAAGGTGATCAATGGTTTCTCTACAGCTGAAGTTTGATTTTGTGATCTAATTATTTCAGAATGGCACCTGATACCAAAGGACCGTTTAATTAGAATAATAAGCTTTTTAAAAATTGAAAAACACTTTAGCGTAAAGACCGAGGTACTGAGGAGGGGACAATCCCCTCATATACGTAATAATATCTGTTTGTTTTAAGTTTTAATGTTGCTTCTTACTTTCAGTTGAAAAACTATATTTTTAAATTTAATTTCTGATAGTTTTTTCATTAATGCTGGGAAATCCAGCTCCCCCCCCCCTTCCAAGGAAAATTCCCTTCCTCCACGAAAACTCGAAAACTCCTCCAAGAAAAAATACTCCCGCGTAAGGAATCCCACTAACCCCCCCCCCCCCCCGAAAATATCATTATCAAACAGTTCGTACCAACGAACTGTAAGTAAGGAGCGACCCGGCTCAATAGTAACCGAAATTCTAAACAACGAAATTTTGATACCAATAGATACATCAAAACAATCAGATATCTATGCTGATTTCAAATATATAAGTTTCATCAAGTTTAGTCTTACCCATCAAAAGTTATGCGCCTGAGAAAATTTGCCTTATTTTCGAAAAAAAAGGGGAAACACCCCCTAAGAGTCATAGAACCTCAATGAAAATCACACCATCAGATTCAGCGTATCAGAGAAAACCCTACTATAAAAGTTTCAAGCTCCTATCTGCAAAAATGTGGAATTTTGTATTTTTTGCCAGAAGAAATATCACGGATGCGTGTCTATTTTTTTTTTCCCCAGGGGTGATGGTATCAAACCAGTGGTCCTAGAATATCGTAGGAGGGCTCATTCGAACGGAAATTGAAAATTATAGTGCCCTTTTTAAGTGAAAAAAAAATGGAGGGCAAATAGGCCCCCTCCCACGCTCTTTTTTCCCAAAGTTACCCGATCAAAATTTTGAGATAGCCATTTTGTTCAGTATGGTTGAAAAATAAAATAACTATGTCTTTGAGGATGACTTAATCCCCCACAGTAGAACTTTGCCCAATGTTTGCATATAGTATTGGTTATTGAGAAATATACAGATGTTTTCAGAGGTTTTTTTTGGTAGTTGGGGGGTGTAGGGGGTTACGTGAGAGGATCTTACCATTGAGGAAGTTCTCATGGGGGAAGGGACATTACCATGAAGGGGGCGCCGGACTCCCCAGCATTATTTAAAAAAAAAATCAGAAATTAAATATAAAAAAACAAGTTTTTCAACTGAAAGTAAGGAGCAACATCAAAACTTAAAACGAACAGAAAATATTAGCTATATGGTTGGGTTACCCCCTAGTCAACACCTCGCTCTTTAAGCCAAACATTTTTTAGTACTTTCATAAGAGTTATTTATTCTAATTAATGGCCTTTGTGATTAAGGGGTCATTCTTAAAGAATTGGAACAAAATTTGAACTTTAGCGTAAAGAGCGAGGTATTGACTAGGGGGCGAACCTCCTAATATACGCAATTAAAATATACGAATAAAGAAGTTCGTTACATAAGTTAATTCGTAAGTTACGTCAGAACACAATTTCGAGAAAGCCATTTAGCCAAAAAAAAGTAAAATTAATATGCAATTTCGCATTAATTATTCATGTACGGTGAGCCAAAATCAAAGCTGCATTAATTAAAAAATGTTCAGAAAGTAAATAAAAAAAAAACACATTTTTTTACCTGAAAGTAAGGAGGGACATTAAAACTTAAGACGAACAGAAATTATTCCATATATGAAAGGGGCTGTCCCCTCCGCAATGCCTCACTCTTTACGCTAAAGTTTGACTCTTTCTCACAACTCTATTTTTTTTTTTTAAATAAAACACTTTAGCTTAAACAGCGAGTCATTGAGGAGGGTACGGCCCCTTTCATATATAGAATAATTTCTGTTCGTCTTAAGTTTTAATGTTGCTCCATACTTTCAGTTAAATTTTTTTTTTTTTTATTTAATACTTCCAAATCGCCAATACTATTTGTATAAAGCCGTAAGCAATGGGCAAAGTTCAAATCTTGCAGTCCTTCCCCCGGAGGCTGTGGGTGGTCAAGTCATCCTCAAAGACATAGTTATTAGATCTTTCGACCATGCTGAAGAAAATGGCTGTTTCAAAATTTTGATAGGACAATTTTGGGTAAAAAAGGGGGGTCGAGTGGGAGGGGGCTATCTACCCTTCAGTATTTTTGGTCACTTAAAAAGGACACTAAAACTTTTGATTTACGATCAAATGAGCCCTCTGCCAATCTTCTAGGATCACTTGTTCGATACGATCACTCCCTGGCGGAAAAAAAATAAACACGCATCCGTGATCTTGGTTCAGGCAAAAATTCAAAATTCCACATTTTTCTTTGTAGGAGCTAGAAACCTCTGCAGTAGAGTTCTCTGATATTCTGAATCTCATGGTGATATTTTCATTAAGATCACTTGATTTCTTAGGGGTATTTCTCCCCTTTTTCAAAAATTAGGCAAATTTTCTCAGGCTCGTAAATTTGATGGGCAACATTAAACTTCTTGAATTTTATATATTTTGAATAAGCATCGAAATTCTATTCTTTTGATGCATCTTTTATTTATCAAGACATATTCACCAACTATTACTTCACAACCGATTTCTGATAATGCCATACGTCGTAAGCAACGAGCGTTCAAAATAAGCTTCACACAAAATGACATCTCACGGTGTAATAGCCATTCAATGTTTCATGCATTTATTTACTTACCCTTTCATCATGGCTTAGAAAGGTCCTATATTACTTTAATGTTTTGTTGTTTTTTTTGGTTCGTTTTATTTTGTTCAACATTCCCTGGTGTTTTCGGAATCACCCAGGATCAAACATTCCCCCTTTCCCAATAATAAATCCTATATGCAAGCAATAGGCAAATTGCGTAATTTACATCCATTGCCATGAGGGCTATGGGGGTCAGGTCATCCCGGAGACAGTTCAGGGAGCTTTTGACTCTTTTGAACAAGATTGCTATTTCAAAATTACAAAGGTACCATAACTTTCAATTTCCAATCGAATGAGCCCCTTTCGAGAATTTTACAACCACCCCTTCCATATGAACTAGGCCTGAAAAAAAAATACATTGAAATCTCTGATTGCTCATTTATTTCAAACTTATTCAACGAATTTCTTCTTCAAATCCTCCTTTTTCCAACTTGCGTCTCGTTGTGGAATCGTATGTACGAGTATATCAGTTTTGTTAGCTTGTGAAGAATGGAACTGTAACCAAGTCATCCATTTCAGAACAGAAATAATCCCGTCTAGAATTGACCCATTAAAATTCTTAGAAGGGGGATGAATCTGCACATTGACAACAAATCAAAGAAAAAACTGTCATATTTATTATTTACTTTCCAATTTAACAAATGATGCCAAAAAAATCTCCTGCATGCTGGGGTGGATTCAGGTGGACAGGGGAGGGGGAGGTGGGATGGGATGTCCAATTTTCTTTTTTTTGTGACAACAAAACAGAACTTTAAAAAACAAACAATTCCAACAAGTTTGAACATGTTGACAACGTTTGCACGGGGGTTTAGTTGTACGGGAGTTCAGTGCAGGGTGGTTCAGTTACAGGAGTTCAGTTGCTTGGGGTTCAGTTACACGGTGGTTCAGTCACACGCACACCAGTTGAATCAACTTTGACGGAATGAAAACTGGAAAACAAGTTTTGGACGGCAGAATGCATTGAAAATATCTAATTGTGGTTATATGTTTGCATATTAGGGGGGGGGGGGGGGGTAAAGTATAGCGGGCATGCATGCAAAGTGTTTTAGCTAAAATATTTCTGCATGTTATAAAGTAAGAACTGTTTCATCAGGATTAACCTAACTTCACTTCTTGGGTGGGGTGTCTATAATGCATAAGTACCCTTTTTTACTCTAATATTGGTTAATTAATTAAATTATTAATATTGAACTTGTAATTTTGGACAATAATTTGTACTCTTGTCACATTGCAACCCCCCCCCCCCAGAATTTTGCTCTAGGTCCAAGTTTGCCTGTGTGTCAAGGTTTATCCACAATCTTTTTTGTGGACACATGGCCTTGTGCATACGAATGCTATTAAGAAAATGATTGTCTTCTGGTTTGACAATTGCTCTGCTTCAAAGAAGTACGCTTGTTCACACAGAAAACCAAAGATAAAATACCATCAACTAGGGGATTAACGATATTTGTGAGGGATTTCCCCCTACAATCCCACATATTCTTAGTTTATATTTTATGTGCAAACCCTTTGTTTATTCATATTCATTGTATTTGACTCATAAAAGGATAACTTATTTTCTATTGTGTTGCTCAAAATTCTTCAGTGTTGCTCAAACTCATTGCAACCGGTTTCTTCAGAAAGGACTATGTCACGTGGCACATAGCTGATAATGATGGGCTATACATTATAACTGTTTATATATCCTACTAATATATTTGCTTACACTTCTCAAATGAAAAATAATGATGATCAATGCATGTCAAATATTGTTTTTGATGCTATTGATTATGATAGAGGTCAAAGGTTTAATGAATTATGTATTAATAGATCAAATCATACGCTATTTCATCCATAGGGAAAGACATGTTTCATTTTTTTATAATTTGGCTCGATTCCCAATTATCAGTCTTCTCAAATCTTTCCCTCCGATTCTTATTTTCTGAAAATCTTTTACTGTACGAAAAATAATTTAGAAATTCTGTCAAAGTAGAAAACAGTATTGGTGACATTTATCTCAAAATCGTAAATCATGAAATTTATAAAATCGGGACTTTTTACTAGAGCACAATAGCGTTTTGAAGATATTTGGTCGAAAACTGCCTTTTTGTACTTTCATAGAAAAAGAAGTTGATCGATTAAGACAATTTGACCTCAGAGAATTAAGGGTCAACTGGGTTTTATTTAGATGAATTTATACTGGAATGTTCATAAACGTAAAAAAAAAAAAAAAAAAAAAAAAAAAAAAAAAAAAAAAAAAAAAAAAAAAAAAAAAAAAATCAAATTCGTAAGCACGGGACGAAGTCAAAATGGGGCTAAAACGGGCTGAATATCCTCATTATCTACGGGCTGAAATATACGTATGTACTGAATATAGAGATAAGGAATGAAATTAACAGAAAATGCATCCAAGGATTTAGTGCGGGGATAAAAGGCTCATATTTTTTGATGAGTTGCGACTAGAAATTCGATTAGTGTCAAGGTAAAAGAAGGAAGCAAATACCGAATTCGGACGTGCAGTGCGAAGGCAATAAACAGTCACAAACAGAATTTGAATACACATTTAAACATTACAGATCTTGGTCCCAGGCACCTAAGTTAACCACAAGATATATAAGATTCTTCCCGTGCTAAAGCTTTAAACCCAAGAAACCCCCTTCCTTGCGTAAGTACCTACATTGGATGCCAATTTTCCACGGATGCAAGCTCTCGCCTTATTTTAGGAGGGGGGCTCTGGAAAGTGTGTCTTAAAAGAAACTGAGTGTGCTAGAAGTGTCAGCTATAAATAATAATGAGACATGAGATAAAATAAAGACTTAGGCACATGGGTATCAGTTTTTTTTTGTAATGTAGGCGGAGCATTAGAAGCGTACAGAAAGTGCAGCATTTTAGAACTATTTTGTTTTTATGTACTCGAGGGAGGGCACTCTTCCTTTAACTAGACTTGAATAAGCTCAGCTGAGCCAACGTGCGCTTTACTAAACATAGCACGGCCTTTTAAGACTACTTTTCTTAATGAACCTACAAGGAGGCCCATGTACCCAGGTGTGTAAGTAGGAAGAAGCCTTGAGACCTAACTCACGATATACCTGGAATCCTGATTTCCCTGAATCGCTGTTTTTCACATAACATGCCTGTTCCTTTTTTCAAATATTGCTGACCAAACTAATTTCAACACACGTACTAGAACGTGGGTTCAATATTCCGAGGTTTAGTGCCCAATTTCAGATAATCCTATCTGCGGGATGTCGTAGACAATATCGACTCCATCAACACAATCTTATTGGCGCTTCATTGTCAGTTATCAATAAATTATCGATAACTATTAAGAGTTTTTGGGTTTAAGTTGTTGCCAATAGGTGATTCTCTAAGAATATCTACTTTAGGGTGATTCAGAATTATTCCGATAGGATTACGAATTTGAAAAGTTTCAAGTTCATGAATTACAACGGTACATCTTTCTGGAATTTAAGAACACTGTAAACCAAACTTTCCTTATTTAAAGTCAGAATCATGCTTTAGGAGCCAGTAGCTGGTCCATTACCTTAGCATGAGAATGAATTATAGTGGACAAGAATATTCCAACTAAGTTTGACATGACTATTAAAATAATAATAGCCCAATACTAATGAAATCTTATTTCACACTTAGCCTTCAAGGGTCGAGGACAAAGTATAAAGAAAAATTAAAAAATGCCATTAAATGAAACTAGGCAAGGAAGTTGGTTATTTATTAAATGACAGAAAATTTCAAGTCTGTTTAATACATTTGACCACATAAATTGGAAAGCTGATATATTATTATATAGTAATTGTACTTTGGACAATGTATGAGGAACAACCCGCCAAATGGAATTTTATATGATATCACATCAGTTTCGTAATTTCGCCATTAAACTGTTCAGGGTAATAAACGGTAATTAAGGATTAATCTTTGTCAATGAAACCAAACTCTAAGAACGATTTTTTTTTTTTTTTTTTTTTTTTTTACAAAACCAACAAACAAGAAAAGAATTTGACTTATTTGGTGATTAAATTTGAAAAAAAAAGTTTTTTTCATCTGAAAGTAAGGAGCAACATTAAAAATTAAAATTAACAGAAATTATTCCATTAATGAGGAGGGTTTCCCCCTCCTCAAACCTTCACTCATTGCGCTAAAGTTTTTTTACTGCTCTAAAAAAGCTTGTTATTTCAATCCAACGGCCCTGTGTTTCTGCAGTCGTTCCTATATAATTTGGACAAAAATTTAAACTTTAGTCTAAAAAGCGAGTGGTTTAGGAGAGGCAGCCATTTTCATATAGGAATAATTTCTGTTCGTTTTAAGTTTTAATGTTGCTCCTTAGTTTCAATTGAGCAAATTATGACTTAAACTAAAGAGCATAGGGTTGGTCATGTTTTCTCAAATGAAATGAAATGAAATTAGTATTATTTATTGTTTTACATGTTTTTTTTCTTAGTTAGCAGCATTATTTTGCGGTTCTTAAAGTAAACGGAATATCTTGCCAAAAACTGTAGTTTTATGTTGATTGAGTGTAGTTTAAAAATATTTCCTCCGTTTATAAACATTATAAAAACATTTCCTCTATTATTTTCCTTAATGGGAAAATGAATTCCTTCGTTACGCTTGCGTACGGTGAAACAACAATCCTATGTGAGATGTGACCATCATGTGTAAATTTACATTTTGTTCATCACCAGAAGAAAAATTCGATCTTTCCTGTTATATGTATAGCACTAATTAAATGTATTTGATTATGTAGATTGAGTATGTAGATTGAGTTATGTTGATTAAGTATGTAGATTGAGTATGTGAGTATGTAGTATGTAGTTTTATGTTGATTGTTGACTTTGCTTGTGCCGTACATTATATAGCTTCTCGGTATTCGGAAACATATTTTCAATTCCTACATTTTTATACATTTTTTCTATTTGTAGCGTTTTTCTACATTGTAAAGTCTCTTTAGTTCGCCCTTTTCGGTATTTTGTCCATGCCATACCTCGTAAGATGTTGCCAAACAAAGGATTTTTTAAATTTTTTTTTTGGCCATTCAGTTGTCCTTTACTAGCCCCACGTGTGGGCCGTATTTTATACACACGGGTTGGTTTCTGAGGTTTGATCTTTCCTGCTATAGATGTTCTGTTAAATGTGAGAACTCTGTCTTTCCTATTTTTTGTTTTGCCACTATATTTGATTTTCTTTAAATGAAATGTATCTTGTCGTTCTTTTCATGCTTTGTTTTGTTGTTGAAATTGGATTGTGAGGAGAAACTAAAACATTCAACTTCTAAAACTAAAAACATTTAATTTTGACATTTTTTTTTTGAGGTTCATTATATTATAACAAACTTTCTATTTAACCGTATTATAAAAGTTTTATTATTAATTACTATTTATTTGTATATTATTATATATTTATTACTATACATGTTAATTTAATGTTGATTATTATCAATATTGTAGCAATATTTTAACGTTTAACATGTTAATACTTAACATTATACCTGGCAGGCCTTATCTTAAACGGCAAATGCTAGAGTTACTTTACCATAAATTATTCATATTTAATTACAGCAACATGGCCAGTAAGGCACCCATTATAAAAACATTTCCTCTATTATTTTCCTTAATGGGAAAATGAATTCCTTCGTTACGCTTGCGCACGGTGAAATTACACAACAATCCTATGTGAGATGTGACCATCATGCGTAAATTTACATTTTGTTCATCACCAGAAGAAAAATTGGATCTTTCCTGTTATATGTATAGCACTAATTAAATGTATTTTTTAGTCGTTTACTCGTCGCTTGAACAAAAACAGAGGCATTTTAATATTGTTAATTTCGAAGGGTCAGGTGTAAACCTCGGAACGCCACGTTTGCCACGTGGTTACACCAAGCTTGGTACAGTCTCCAAAACACTTGGCACAGTTCGGTCGCACTTTGCAAGCGCAACACGGTATACATAGTTTATAAGAATGGGAAACTCCTCGGCTAATTTTATGCTCTTTTTAAAGGTTGAAGTCATCCCTACCCTCTGATACAGGGGCGGATCCAGGATTTTTTTTTTTGGGGGGGGGGCAAAATAGGTTGATCCGATAAAAAATTTAGGGGGGGGGGGTGCAAAATAGGTTGATCCGATAAACTTGCGTTAGGGGGAAGTTCAATTAACGCAAACTTGAGTTAATTAATTAAATTACACTACGCTAGAGGGGGCATCCCCTTGTCCCCCTGGATCCACCACTGCTCTGATAGACCCATATATAGGCCTAGGCTGTATAGAAAACAAACATAAAATAAAAATGGTATTATTAAGTTCTTCATTTAATGTTCCTTTACAACATAATTGCCATTGCCCTGTTAATACCCCCCTCCCCTGATAGACACATACGTAGACACATACGCCCTAATAATACATTTGTTTGTTTTTGTTTCCATTGTTGATCCGTTGTAAAAAACGATTACCCTGTGTAGATACTTGATACAGTGCAATGCGTATAACGGAAAGATCAGAAAAAGTTGATCAAAAGAATAAAACATGATTTGACTGGCAATACTAATTTTAAACATAAACGTGGTCCAAATCATGTCAGGAAAGTATCATGGTCAGGGAAAGTAAACCATTGTCCAAATTAAGCAAAAGTTTAAAACAAGGGCAAGATTTTCAAAAGAAAACTGTCTTGTGAGGAAAACTACCTTATGACGATGATTCGGGAATGGTAACCATTATTTCGATTAATCTTTACAGTAAAGTCTATTGCAACAACAAATTTTAGGGAATTCCAAAAAAAAGCCTAACCCTCAAAAATGACGTCGAATCGAAATGGAAAACGCGCCACGGGATACAACGTGGTCAGAGATATTGGTCATAGAAGAATTGCACCCCCCCCCCCTCAAACAACAAAGGGAATTACTTTTTGCGTGGGAAGTACTGATGTGTCGGTTTTTTCTTCTTCTTTTCTTCGAGCTGATCGTATCCAACCAGTGGCCGTAGGATGTTGGGACAGGGTTCATTAAAGAAATCGCCATATCCAATGTCTTTTTGAAGTTAAAAAGAGATCATGCCAGAGCAATATGGATTTTTCCACCATTTTCTGCCCCCAAATGTCAGTTTTGACCCAGATAGGGTCAAAATTCCAAAGGATGGAACTAAAAGATAGTAATTCAATGTTTCACGGTGTAATCGATAAAATAAAGGTTCTAAGGCCCTTTATTTGACAAACCTCAGCGGAGTTGTATTTCCTGGCCTTTTATCCAACAAAACATACATTGTTACACAAACAGGGTGAAAATACCAGAGAATTTCACAAGATAGGCAATAAATTTTTCATGATCTAAAACCCTGAAAAAATGCTTTGACTCCCCCCCCCCTCCATCTTCATAAACCATAGAAAAGTGGCTTCTTTGACATTTTGTGTACCAAAACCTCAATTTCTGCCCAAAGAGGGTCAAAATACTGGTAAGTCCTCATTCTTAAAGAGCTTTGATTATAATTTTGTCTTTTATCTAATTTTATTTATCTTTTAATTTTTGGCTGGCTTTTTCATTGATTTTTAATTAGTTTTGTTGACTTTCTGCGTTTTTGTTTTTTTTTTGTTTTTTCTTCGGCATTTCCCTTGTAAATATTATTTTGTTCGCGCTGAAAAAGAGAGGCAGTTGTTCTCTCGAAATATTCGCTTTGTTTGTTTCTTCAGTATTTTCGTTTGACCTTTAAAAAACCCATTTTTGGTCGCTGTCTTTTTTATGCTAAAAGAGCCAACTGATTTTTCATCGCCTAAAACCCTAAAAACAGAAGGCTTTTAGCCCCCTCCTCTATCTTGAAAAACAAGGATATTTTTTGTTTTTACTGTGAGCTGTTGCAATCAATTTAAAAATTAGAGACCCCTAAGGGTTGAAACCCTTAATCATAGCTGGATGAAGTCTGAAAACGCACAACAATGGGTATGGTTGCTAGACTTAGAAGAAGTAAGAGACAAGCAAGTAGTTCATGGCAGTAATTCCATTTCTACGAATTTCTCCATAGATCTACGAAATTTCATTTCTGTCTAAGGAAAAAAGAACAGAGACACGGAATCTACAGAAACCTAAGGAAAAGGCTATAACATTCACCCCAAATCACCCGAGAATTCTGCTGCAAATTCTAATTTCTGGTTTGGTTTCAACGGGTCGTTATACCGAAATTTTGATAAAAATCTAATCTGCGACTTTTTTCGTCTGTGGTATTGGGCATTAGTAATTTTTGTTATAAGGGTTTTGGGAAAAAAACTTTCAAAAAAGAAAAGTTTGAAAAACCTTACTAGAAGGCAAAAGAGAAAAAGTTTTCAAATCTGGGCGAAGTCACAATCTTGTAACTGTCAACGATTAGGATGGAAAAAGCTGCCGGGTTTTTGCGATCATATACTTTGACCAGGAGACTTTTATGGCACCTAGTGGCTTACAGAAAATGCTACTGAATCCGAAATACCATCTACGGATTCTCGAAACTACTTTAAACTAATTAATAGGAATTTTGCGAATGCATTCATTTCGCTCTTTGCTTTTAATTGTCATGTTTAACTTCAAAGTCAAAGAAATAATTTTTTTTACTTGATTCAATGAAATGCCTCAAACAAGACGTGAAGAACTCGTAAGGCAATTCCCGTGGAACTAAAGTGCAGGCAATGTGAACAATAAGGCCTACGATTGCTCCCTCTAAAGCCTCGTGATTTGTTTTACTTTTTTACATTTTTTTTTTTAATGAACACCACCTACCTGCTTAATAGATCAAACAGTTCGTGGTAGCGAACTGTAAGTAAGGAGCGACCCGGCTCAATAGTAACCGAAACTCTAAAATCGGAACTTTGATACCAATAGATACGTCAAAAGAATCAGATTTTAACGCTAATTTCAAATATATAAGTTTCATCAAGTTTAGTCCTACCTATAAAAAGTAAATCGCCTGAGAAAATTTGCCTGATTTTAGAATAAAAGGGGGAAAACCCCCTATAAGTTATAGAACCTTAATGAAAATCACACCATCAGATTCAGCGTATCAGAGAATCCTACTTTAGATGTCTCAAGCTCCTATCTGCAAAAATGTGGAATTTTGTATTTTCTACCAGAAGAAGCATCATGGATGCGTGTTTATTTGTTTGTTTTCCCAGGGGTGATCGTAGCGACCCAGAGGTCCTAGAATATCGTGGGAGGGCTCATTCGAGTAGAAATTAAAAGTTCTAATGCCCTTTTTAAGTGACAAACAAATGGAGGGCAACTAGGCCCCCTCCCACACTCATTTTTTTCCCAAAGTCACCCGATAAAAATTTTGAGATAGCCAGTTTGTTCACCATGGTCGAAAATATAATAACTATGTCTTTTAGGATGACTTAATCCCCCAAAGTCCCCGGGGGGAGGGCTGAAAGTTATGAACTTTACCCAATTTTTACATATAGTATTCGTTATTGGGAAGTATACAGACATTTTCAGGTTTTTTTTTCTGTTAGTGTGTGTGTGGGGGGGGGGGGGGTCGGGTGTTATATGGGAATATCTTTCCATGGAGGAATTTTTCATGGGGGAAGGGACATTGCTATGAATGGGGCGCCGGATTTCCCAGCATTATTTAAAAAGGATCAGAAATTCTAATTAACGGCCTTTGTGATTAAGGGGTCATTTTTTAAAGAATTGGAACAAAATTCGAATTTTAGCATAAAGAGCGAGGTATTGACTATGGGGGCAAACCCCCTAATATACGTATTAAAAGTATATGAATATAGAAGTTCGTTACGTAAGTTAATTCGTAAGATACGTATATTTATTACTAATAAAAACGTTCATAAATAAAATTAAACAAATTTTGAGAAAGCCATTTAATCAAATAAAAGCAAAATTAATATGCAAATTTTGTTTTAATGTTTCATGTACGCTGAGCCAAAATCAAAACCTGCATTAATTCAAAAACGATCAAAAATTAAATTAAAAAAACAAGTTTTTTTAGAACTGAAAGTAAGGAGCGACATTAAAACTTAAAACGAACAGAAATTATTCTGTATATGAAAGGAGCTGTCCCCTCCTCAACGCCTCGCTCTTTACGCTAAAGTTTGACGCTTTCTCACAACTCTAATTTTCTTAAACAATAAAAATCTTTAGCGTTAAGAGCGAGGCGTTGAGGAGGGGACAGCTCCTTTCATATACAGAATAATTTCTGTTCGTTTTAAGTTTTAATGTCGCGCCTTACTTTCAGTTAAAAAAACTCGTTTTTTTTTATTTAATGCGCATACAAGATTTAGATTTGGGAGAAAAAAAAACGGAAAGAAAAATTAAAATTAGTTAAATCGCACAAAAATATATAGGAAATCGTTGCAAGATTCATGAACACGAAAGTGAACGTTTTGATATTTGGAAAAGGGCCCATATTTGAGGGTTTTCTAGTAAAAGGAAAGTTGACAATTTCCTTTTATATCCTGTTAAAAATTCTGAAAGGGCATAGTGAGCTAAACTGGTCTAATAGATTCAGTAAATAAGTTATCTTTTCTAATTAAAACTGAATTAAAACTAAAGCCAAAAAGATGAATAAACAAAACAAAATCAAGGATATCAGTCGCTGCTGAGCAAAATAATATGTATATTTTGTGAAGCAACGCCCCTACTACTCGACAATGAAAACATATTTTCAGGACTAATATACATCAGTGGGACAACAGAATTCATATTCGAATTCATATTCAGAATTCATCAGTGGGACAACAGTTTTCAGGAATCGTTTCATTGTTGTGTTATATGTCATCAGATTTTTCTAAAATCGAGTGAATTGTATAACCTTTGAGAAAAAACGGAACAAAACACAATAGAAGACAATTCACGCTATCTTACGGAATGTAGGAACCTTGGACCATAAATCGATTGGTTCACACTATCTTACGGAATCTAGGAACCTTTGACCATAAATTGATTGGTTTGAATGGGTTTCACGAAAGTTTAAAGCTAAAAAACTAAACACGAAAAAATGGTATAGGCCACACTCATCCAACATTCCCAACTTTTGATCCTCATAAAATTTGTATCACTTAATATGACATCAATCCTCACTTTTAGACAGTCCCTGACAAATTTCTTGCCTCAATCCATTTAGTTTCGTTAAAAAGCAAAAATAACTAAATCATCTTATTATGCCTAGTCTAAAAATAGTCTCCCCTCGGGTTAATCTATTATACCTTGCAGGGGTCGACACAGCTCATGTGGTACCCCTAGGCAGGGGCGTCCTGAGGCTCATTTTATTGGGGGGGGGGGCGATCTTTGTAAATTTTACCGAATCGCTACCTGATTTATGCCGAATTTTCTGCAGAAATCAAAAATTTTACTAAATTTCGGCCGATTTAGCAAAATTTCTGCCGAAATTTTCGCCTTCGGCAAAAATTTTACCGAATGCCAAAAAATTTGGGGGGGCCTCTTCACCCCCTTCCGGACGCCCCTGTCCCTAGGTATACTTTTCTGATCAACAAAAGAAAGCCAAATGGGAATGCGGTTTTAGTTTTCTTTTTTCCCTCTCGTGCTAAGCCTACATTTCATTTTGAAAATGACGTTTATATCATAGCACCTAAATTGTCAAGCTGTCAAAATGTGACAAACTGTGACAAGATAAATTGAAAGAAAATAGTATTGCATCAAAATTTATTTTAACCAGCTACCAAACTGTGAACGCCTCTCAAAGTACCGTGCGAAATTAGGAATAGGCCATGACGGAAACTAATGATAAATTTCTTCAAGATGTTTCCAGGCGACAAACCATCCTTGACGCGTGGACACGCCTGACGTATACTGTTTCTTTATTCACAAAGTCCTGTTCAGAATGACAAGGACCGTGAATTTTATAATAATACAACTTTTACAACATATTTTCGTTTCTAATTGCTACCTTTTAAATAGTTGAATTCTTTCAAAATTGCATTCTATTCTAGCTTTAGCGTATCTGATCATGGCCCAGTGTTTGAATGGGTGAATTAGGATATCTATTCTGACTATCTATTTTCGAACTTGACCGGCATCTTCTTTAAATAGGTTCTACGCTAAAAAGAACAAGAACGGGAGAGAAAAGACTTTATTTTCCAATATTTTGTTTCAAATTATCAAACTTGACCTTCCTCCTACTAGAGATAGGACAGGAAGCCTCCCTTCTAAAGTTAAAGAATCCATAAAAGAGTAAATATGTTTAAAAATGAGTAAAAACTAGACTTCCAGTGCCAAAATTTCGTGAAGTTTTCCGACACGTTACTTTGAACTATTGGTCACATTCGCAGAACAACACAAGCTACGATGGCTATTGGATGTAACTCAGACCCTCTGAGAACGCAGCAAGATTCTTAGCTACTGGTTCCTACCAAATTTCCGTCGGATATTCATTAAACCTTTCTTTTGGATGTTAACGGCAAGAATGTCACCTTTCTCAAACAGTTCGTGATAACGAACTGCAAGTAAGGAGCGACCCGGCTCAATAGTAACCGAAACTCTAAACAACGAAATTTTGATACCAATAGATACATCAAAACAATCAGATATCTACGCTGATTTCAAATATATAAGTTTCATTAAGTTTAGTTTTACCCATGAAAAACTAAGCGCCTGAGAAAATCTGCTTTATTTTCTAAAAAAGGGGAAAACACCCCTTAAAAGTCATAGAACTTTAATAAAAATCACACCATCGAATCCAGCGTATCAGAAAACCCTACTGTAGAAGTTTCAAGCTCCTATCTGCAAAAATGTGGAATTTTTTGTTTTTTGTCAGAAGAAAGATCACGGATGCGTGTTTATTTATTTATTTTTATTTTTTTTTTATTTTCCCAGGGTTGATCGTATCGATCCAGTAGTCCTAGAATATCGTAAGAGGGCTAATTTGAACGAAAATTAAAAGTTCTAGTGCCCTTTTAAGTGACCAAAAAATTGGAGGGTAACTTGGCCCCCTCCCACGCTAATTTTGTTTCAAAGTCACCCGATCAAAATTTTGAGATATCCATTTTGTTCAGCATAGTCGAAAATCTAATAAATAGGTCTTTTAGGATGACTTAATCCCCCACAGTTCCCGGGGGAAGGGCTGGAAGTTATGAACTTTGCTCATTGTTTACATATAGCCTAGTATTGGTTAATGGGAAGTATAAAGACGTTTCAGCAGGAATTTTTTTCTGGTGGGGGGGTCGGAGGAGGGTGTTACAGGGGAGTATCCTTCCATAGAGGATGTTTCCCTGGGGGACGGGACGTTTCTATGAAGGGGCAGCCGGATTTCCCAGCATTATTTAAAAAACGATCAGAAATTAAATAAAAAAAGCCAAGTTTTTTCAACTGAAAGTAAGGAGCAACATTAAAACTTGAAACGAACAGAAATTATTACGTATATCAGGGGGTTCGCCCCCTAGTCAATACCTCGCCCTTTTCGACTATTGACGAGGTATCGACTAGGGGACAAACTCCCTAATATACATAATAAAAACATACGAATATAGAAGTTCGTTACGTAAGTTAATTCGTAAGTTACGTCAGAACAAAATTTCGAGAAAGCCATTTAGCCAAAAAAAAAGTAAAATTAATATGCAAATTTCGTTTTAATTATTCATGTACGGTAAGCCAAAATCAAAGCTGCCTTAATTCAAAAACGTTCAGAAATTAAATAAAAAAACAATTTTTTTTTAACTGAAAGTAAGGAGCGACATTGAAACTTAAAACGAACAGAAATTATTCCGTATATGAAAGGGGCTATCCCCTCCTCAACGCCTCGCTCTTTACACTAAAGTTTTTATTGTTTTAAAAAATAAAGCTGTGAGACAGAGTCAAACTTTAGCGTAAAGAGCGAGGCGTTGAGGAGGGGACAGCCCCTTTCATATACGGAATAATTTCTGTTCGTTTTAATTTTTAATGTCGCTCCTTACTTTCAGTTAAAAAAACTTGTTTTTTTCTTATTTAATCTCTATAATTGGGATCTGACAACATTTTCTGGCCTAAGTGACTATGGTGAAAATCAAGACTCATCAAAGAGTCATGTCTCTTTCTCTGCAGAGATAGGATCGACCCTGGGCTCTGAAAAGGCATAGTTAAGGAGAGGTAAGATCAGTCTTTGGCCTGCAAAAAGACAAAATTAGGATGTTAGCTGTTAACTCTCATCAAGTTTGGTTGAGATTACAGAACCCACTGGTAGATGTTTTGATGACTAAAATTTAGGGGGGGGGGATTCCCCAATGAAGTGTGATCATCTTTAGAACCCAAAAAGCCGCAACTGGAAATCAGCTCTGAATTTCCACCAGATTTGGGTGAAATCCGACAAATTCTTCTGGTAGACACCCTACAACAATGTAGCAGGCCTGGACTCTCAAAAATTCAATTAAGACACTGACTTTTAACCCCTCCCCCTCCCCTCAGCTTGGTTTAGACCCGAAAAATAATTTCCTGAAAAAAAAACTCTGAAAATAGTTTGACAACAAGGAATCAGGATCCTTTCTCCTGTTCCATAAAGAAATAAATCAACACCTGACATTGCATCTGACCAAGTTTAGTTGAGATCAGGCAAGCCCTTCTAGCTATTGTTCGTAGGGCATGAATTTATAGTTACTGTTTTCCTCCTCCAGTGTTTTTGAGTTGGGTCCTGATTCCCAAAAGACAAGATTATGATCTTAATTTTTACTTCCAATCAAGTTTCGTTAAAATCTGACTAATGTAATGATGGCAATAATTTAGGAGATCCTTCCCTACAAAGGTGGGACTGCATATCCTAATTCACCAAAGATATAACTAGGACATGTGTTCCTACTTTCAGTTAAGTTGTAGAAGGATTTGGGAAATAAATTTGTTGAATATCCTGAAGACAGGAATTTAGGAACCCCTCAAACCCTCAGTGGGTTCAAGCAACACCAATTATAAGCTGTTGTCAGATCTCAACTACACGTGGTGGGATTTTAGAGTAAGTTTACTCTTATTCTTTTTTTGGGTTGGGAGGGAAAGGGTCTCAAAATCCTTGTTACTAGAAGAACTATAGCAGAAGAGGTTATCGGATTTAAAGTGTCCTAGCTAACGCTTTAACAATACGCCCTTCTTCTAGATCTCTTGATGACAAGAATTTATGGAACATTCCCCTTTCCTCCACCATAAGCGTCGGGCCGGGCCCATTACCCCAAAAGTTATAATACAACACTTGTCATTACTTCCCACAAAGTCTGGTTGAGACTTTACCAGCTTTTGTGGTAAGTGTTTTCACGAGATGAATTACTAGACATCCTTCTGCATTTCCCCGGCAAAGAACTAATATTTACGGCAGACCCAGTAGGCCCCACAAAGCCCTTGCGCGCTCTTTCCACAAAGTTTGATTAATATTTGATAGTCCCATTTAGTCTATATTCTGTTTAAGAGTCCCCTCACCTAATACACATGTGAAATGAAGTAAGGAGCCCCCTCTCACATCCAAAAAAGTACAAGTCGTACAATTACTTTTATTGTCCTCTAAGTTCGGTTCATATATACCAACTTGTTCTTTTAGATGTATTAGGGACAAGAATTTAGGTATCTCCTTTAAATCCCCCGCAGAGATCGGGTGGGGACTGACTCCTAAAAAGCATAATTAGGAGCCAAACTCTGACTTTCTGAATTCTCACTCTGTTCAGTCGGGATCGCGCTATCCCTTTGGGTATGTGTCCCGATGACAAGAATTTAGTGAGGAGTTGCCCATCTCCCGTCTCCGGGCGTATATCACAGAGCACAAAATGTGTCACACATTTCCACAATGCTTGGCATATTTTCTGCCACAATTGGCACACTTTCGCCACACTTGGCACGCACTACCTAGTGCACAGAATTTCTGGAAATCTTAGAACTCCGTATGGTAGATGTGAAAATGGTAAGATTTTAGAAAACTCTTTCTTCCCCCCCCCCTCCTGTGAGCCTAATCACAGTAGGATTGTTTTAATTCTAATTCTGGGCGCAAGATTTAGTCTTTACGCAAATGAAAGTTTGGATAATTCAACCAAGATAAAAAATTTCATATAACAATTTTTTAGATTTTGTTTTTCCAAACTGACCTTCCCGAAATTATTTCGCCTAATCTCAGAGATACACGGATTTTTCAACATTGAGTCTTGGGTTGGTGAAATGTGTCATCAACCCAAAATGACCTTTCAAAATTATTTCGCTTAAATCTTAGAGATACAGAGATTTTTCAACATTGAGTCTTGGGTAGACGAAACGTGTCTAACATTACATGACCCCAAAGAAGCATACTTTTGGATCCGGGAGAGCTTCATTTTGTTATTTTAACTTATTTCATTTATTTAGCTAGAAAAAAAAATCACATTTGTTCCAAGAAAACTGGAAATTTCGCAGGTTCCAGATCAACTAAACTTCTACGTTTTCGATCCTCATATCGCACGAGATTTCAATTTTTCATTCATTACCGCCATCGAGCTACGGACTACTGAGCACAATAAAAAAAAAAAAAAAAAAAAAAAAAAAAAAAAAAAAAAAAAAAAAAAAAAAAAAAAAAAAAAAAAAAAAAAAAAAAAAACGAAAGCAGGAATGATGTTCCACAGCACAAATAGCGTTATATTCAAGATTAGCCAAAAAAAGGTTTGATTTTATTTGGTGATATACTAACTATTTGGCGATCTAAATATACTATTTATTATATCACAATACAATTATTGTTTAACAACATAAACGTCCACAGTCTTTACCCCCTTGACTGTACAATACAGACATGAGTGTTTGCACATTTTGTCTTATTTCCGATAGGATTCGTGAGAAAAATCAAAGAATATTATTTTTCACACTAACCCCGAAACTTCCTGGGTCGCCAAAGTCTCTTCCTCACCAAACTGCTTCCTGTCATCCAACGTCATGTTGTTCAGCTTTTGATTGCTTGATGATTTTAGCTTCTTTCCGCCACCTAATGTGGACACTTTCCATTTAAACATCCTGCGCCTGCAATTAAAGGAAATCTATGATTGATATCCAGCTCACGAGTGTCCTAAAGTAGGGCCGTATCCAGGATTTTTGTTCGGAGGGACGGTCTTTTTTTTATAGGGGGCTATAAAAAACTTAAAAAACGCATCAAATGTTTTTATATGCGTTTTGTTAAGTTTTTATGCTTTGGACAAGTATTTAAGGGGGGTTTAAACCTATCCCCCTCTGGATACTGGCTCGTCAACAAGAAGGCGCATTTGCCATTCATTGGAGACAAATATAAACAAAGGGTGCCACTTTTGGTACATATGATAACTCTATTAGAAAAGCCTTTGTTCACATCTTAACCAGCCCCCCCCCCCCCAATAAAAAACTTTTCGCAGGCTTGCTTCCGCCCATGGAAAATGAATCATTCTTTCACAATAATAAAATTACTATATAAACAGCTGGATACTTACATAATTCACACCCCTTGCACCAAGGGCTGTGGGGGGGGGAGGGGGTTGTATAATCCTTGAAGGAATAGTCATTGGAAGTTTTGACAGTTTAAAACAAAAAAGCTATCTCGAAGTTTTTCTCAGATAAGCAAGAGTATATTCAGGATTTTTGTTCGGGGGGGGGGTACACAAAATAAAACTTTGAAAAAACGGATCAAAAATTTATTTGTATGCATTTTTGTTATGTGGAGTCAAACAAAAATTTGGAGGGTGGGAGTTCAAAAACGGACCCCCCCGCCCCATTGGATACGGCCTTGGGAATGGAACAGGCTGCTCTTCAATCACTTTCAACTCTCGAAAGGGGTTTTTTATGATGATTCCTGATATTTAAAAATCATAAAGTTTAATGTCACCTATAAAGTATAATAACACCCCCAAAAAGTCAAGCTATCTTAATGAACTTTACTTTAGAGGTTTTAAGCTCATATCTACGAAAGATAAGATAAGATTTATTGCAAAAAGCCTGTGGGCCATAGCAACACATAATACAATCTACAAACCAACACTCAAAAACAAAATACAACTTTAGATAGTAAAAATCAAAAAAGGAAAAAAGAAAAAGAACAACAAAACGACAAAAAAGAAACACACCAAGGTTCGACTTTTAACCAACAAACACCATATAATAAATTCAAATCATAAAAACAGTATCAGGCTATCCCCTCAAACATGATTCCCTATATTAGTCCCTAAACGAAGAAACTACGAAAATATGGAATTTTGTTGTCAAAAGAAAAATCACGAATGCGTGTTTATTTTTTTTTTTTCAGGGGTGTTTATATCCAATCAAAGGTCCAAGAAGATCGGGAGAGGGCTTAGTCGAAGGGAAATTTAAAGTTCTAGTTCCCATTTTCAGTGATCGAAAATATTGGAGGGCAACTAGCCCCCCACCTACAGCCCCTTTTCCCCAAAAACATCCGATTAAAATTTCCACATAGCCGTTTGATTCAGAATACTTGAAAAGTCTAATAAATAAGCATTTGGAGATGATTTTACCCCCCCCCCCCATAGTCCTTGAGGAATCGGCTGTAGCCTAAACCACGCAATTTGGGACGCAGTTATTCTCCACGGGGAGAATTGTCTGTAGGGAGGAAAGTTTCCAGGGGAATTTCCCAAGGGAAAACATTTAAACGGGGGAAGGAAGGGATTTCCTGCCATGATTTAAAGAATGTTGAAAAAATAAGTTTTTCAACTGAAAGTAAGGAGCAACATTTTAACTTAAAACAACCAGGAACTATTTCGCACTTGATGGAAAAGGATCAGCCCCCAGGTTCTAGGCGTTTACCCCCGGAAAAAAACCCACGGAAAATGCCCCCCCCCACGAAAAACATCCCCCGGAAAAATACCCCCCCTGGTAAATATCCCCCAGGAAAATACCCCCGGAAAATACCCCCCCCCCCGGAAACGATTTTTTTTGTTTCTGTAGGGAGGGGGAGGAACTTTATTATTTGTGTATTATGCGCCACTCACTCAAATTTACGCTGTGTAAAATTCGAGAACACGCCAGTTTTTCGTTAGTTTCTTCGTTACTTTAGAAATAAATTTGGGCTATAGATAAGTATAGCGGGTCTGCATGCAAAGCGTGTTTAGTACAAGTATTCTGCATCAAGGCCGTATCCAGAGGGGGGGGGGGGGGTTACCCGGTTTGAACACCCCCCGAAATTTTTGACCGAGTAAAAAAAATAAGTCGAAAATTAGCAAAACCTAGGTAAAAATCAGTATAGTTAGTCGAAATAAGCCAAATATACGGCCATGAACATAGTAAAATAACATAAATGAAAGGCACAAATAACATGAACATTGATCAGCGATCATCATAAAACACATAAATGAAACAATATTAAGTACTATGTAATAAACGGACATTGAAAAAAAAGCACTTATAACTTGGAAAAATTCTTAAATGAAATATTACATTTACTTTATACTGGATTTTTTATTATTATTATTTTTTTTTTAGTTAAAAAAATTTCCAGATACCTCGCTATTCTTCTGTAATTTTTTAGTGGCCATACCTAGAAAGAATTTTTTGTGACTTCAAACTGTCCAAATATTTTACCACAACACCCCCCCCCCCCTTTATGTGCTAATATATAGCCCAAAATTATATATTTCCCATATAGCTAAGCTGAAAAAAAACAACGAAAAAACCGGTTTGTTCTCGAGTTTTACACAGCGTAAATTTGAGTGAGTGGTGCATAATACACAAGTACCAAAATTACTTCCCCCTACGAAAAAAATAAATAAAACTCAAATAAAATTCTCAAATTTGGAAAGCCTTATTTTCCAGGGGATGGGTGGGTATTTTCTGGGGGGGGGGTCTTTAGCGGGGCTATTTTCCAAAGAGGGGGGTATTTTCCGGGGGGTGGCAAACGCCAGCGATCCAGCCCCCATGCATGGAAAAAACTTCTGTTCGTTTTAATGTTGCTCCTTAGTTTCAGTTGAATATTTTTTTTATTTAATCAGACAAGGAAGGCAGGCTTAAAATTTTGTGTGAAGAGTAGCATATGAAATTATATTAAACATAATTAATATAATTATAATATAAATATAATACATTTCAAACTAGACAGGTCTTTCGAGTCCCAACTCAAAAAATGTCCACATACAAAAGATTATTTAAACTTAATTCAATATAATACAGGTCAATAGAATTAAGATTTCGTTCACGTAACAAATCATAGTGGCAGTAGCTAAAAGAGGCATTTCGAAACTAAATATTAAGAATCAATTAAGATAAACAAAAACTCCACACACAATCTAAATAACTTAGCAGCGATTTTAGTTGAAAGTACAATTACCAGTACTTTGAATACAGAACATCTGGGATCGAACTTTGCAGCAAGGCATGACAAGTAGTCTTATTTTAAAATTAATTAAAAACACTTTTTTCACAAAATAAGTTTTCAAAGAAAAGTAAAGAACTCCATTAAACAAAAAATGAGCAAAAATGAAATCAAATGATCTATCAAGCTCGAAACTACCACAAATCAGCATCGATAAATAAATGAAACCCAAAACGAACAGAAATTACAATAAATAACCGAGTCAAACTCAAAACGAGCAGAAATTAACATAAGTACGGCGCAAAACCCCTATGCCATCCCAAGGCCAGAACAAAATTTGCACTTTACTGAAAAAAATATCAATGTTTTTACTTTTATAACTTTAATAAATCAAATAATTTTAACATTTTGATTACTAAATATCAGTATTTGTATATTAATCTGACAATGCACATTCATTTGTATTTTTTCAGTAAAGTGCAAATTTTGTTCTGGCCTTGGGAAGGCATAGGGGTTTGGAAAGCAACTACGCTGAACAAAATGGCTATCTTAAAATTTTGATTGGATGTGTTTGGCGGAATAATGGGCTTGGGGGGGGGGGGGCTAGTTGTCTTCCAATCACTGTCGACTATTGAAAAGGGTACTAGCCCTTTGAATTTCCAATCGAATGAACCTGTTTTGAAGTTTCTAGGACAACGCCTTCTATAAAAACCTTATATGCCCCCAGGGCATAACTTAAAACCCTTGCCCTGAGGGTTGTGAGGGAGTGTCCTCCTCAAAAACATATTTTCTATCTGGAAAACAACTACGCTGAGCAAAATGGCTATGTCAAAATTTTGATTGGATGTGTTTGGGGGAATGATGGCCGTGGGGTGGCTAGTTGCCCTCCAATCACTTTCAACTATTAAAAAGGGCACTAGCCACTCCAGTTTCCAATCGAATGAGCCCTTTTCGAAGTTTCTACGACAACGCCTTCTATAAAAACCTTATGTGCCCCCAGGGCATAACTTAAAACCCGTGCCCTGAGGGTTGTGGGGGAGTGTCCTCCTCAAAAATATATTTTCAATCTGGAAATCAACTACGCTGAACAAAATGGCTATATCAAAATTTTGATTGGATGTGTTTGGGGAATGATGGGCGTGGGGGGGGGGGGCTACTTGCCCTCCAATCACTTTCGACTATTAAAAAGGGTACTAGCCCTTTGAATTTCCAATCGAATGAGCCCTTTTCAAGTTTCTACGACAACGCTTTCAATAAAAACTATATATGCCCCCAGGGCATAACTTACAACCCTTGCACTGAGGGCTCCTCCTAAAAGACAAAATTTCCAAAACTTTCAACTACGTTGAACAAAATGGATATCTCAAAATTTTAATTCGATGTGTTTGGGAAAATGGTGGGCGTGAGAGGGGCGTTAGTCGCTATCCAATCACTTTCAACTATTAAAAAAGGCACTAGCCCTTTCAATTCCCAATTGAATGAGCCCTTTTGAAGTTTCTACGACAACGCTTTCAATAAAAACTTTATATGCCCCCAGGGCATAACTTACAACCCTTGCCCTGAGGGCTGTGGGGGGGAGGAGGGGTTGTCATCCTTAAAGACCTAATTTCCAAAACTTTCAACTACGTTGAATAAAATAGTTATCTAAAGATTTTGATTGGATGTGTTTGGGGAAAAGGTGGGCGTGAGAGGGAGGTTAGTTGCCCTCAAATCACTTTAAAAAGGACTGTTAAAAAGGGTACTAGTCCTTTGAATTTCAAATCGAATGAGCCCTTTTTCAAGTTTCTACGACAAAGATTTCAATAAAGACTTATGTGCCCCTAGAGCATAAGTTATAATCCTTGCCCTGAGGGTTGTGGGGGAGTGTTCTCCTCAAAAATATGTTTTCTATCTGGAAATCAACTACCCTGAACAAAATGGCTATCTCAAATTTTTATTGGATGTGTTTGGGGGAATGATGGGTGTGGGGGGGGGGGGGGTTAGTTGCCCTCCAATCACTTTCGACTATTAAAAAAGGCATTAGCCCATTGAACTTCAAGTCGAATGAGCTTTTATTGAAGTTTCTACAACAACACCTTCTTTAAAAACCTTATATACCCCCAGGGCATAACTTAAAAGCCTTGCCCCGAGGGATGTGGGGAGTGTCCTCCTCAAAAATATATTTTCTATCTGGAAATCAATTACGCTGAACAAAATGGCTATCTCAAAATTTTTACTGGATGTGTTTGAGGGAATGAAGGGCGTGGGGGGGCTAGTTGCCCTCCAATCACTTTCGACTATAAAAAAGGGCTCTAGCCCTTTGAATTTCCCATCGAATGAGCCTGTTTTGAAGTTTCTACGACAACGCCTTCTATAAAAACCTTATATGCCCCCAGGGCATAATTTAAAACCCTTGCCCTGAGGGTTGTGGGGGAGTGTCCTCCTCAAAAACATATTTTCTATCTGAAAATCAACTACGCTGAACAAAATGGCCATCTCAAAATTTTGATTGGATGTATTTGGGGGAATGATGGGCGTTGGGGGTGCTAATTCCCCTCCAATCACTTTCGACTATTAAAAAGGGTACTAGCCCTTTGAATTTCCCATCGAATGAGCCTGTTTTGAAGTTTCTACGACAACGCCTTCTATAAAAACCTTATATGCCCCCAGGGCATAACTTAAAACTCTTGCCCTGAGGGTTGTGGGAGTGTCCTCCTCAAAAACATATTTTCTATCTGAAAATCAACTACGCTGAACAAAATGGATATCTCAAAATTTTGATTGGCTGTATTTGGGGGAATAATGGGCGTGGGGGGGGGCTAGTTAACCTCCAATCCCTTTCAACTATTAGAAAGGGTACTATAGCTTAAAACCCTTGCCCTAAAGGTTGTGGGGGAGTGTCCTCCTCAAAAGCATATTTTCTATGTGGAAATCAACTACGCTGAACAAAATGCCTATTTCAAAATTTTGATTGGATGTGTTTAGGGGACTGATGGGTGTGGAGGGGCGGGGCTAGTTGCCCTACAATCACTTTCGACTATTAAGAAGGGCACTAGCCACTCCAATTCCCAATCGAATGAGCCCTTTTCGAAGTTTCTACGACAAATCCTTCGATACGAAGTGCCCGGTATGGAGAACCAAAAAACAACACATTGTGCCAACATCGTTCATTACTTAGGCAGCGCTAGCGCGCTGCCTATGATTAACTATTCGTCAGCGTTCATAAAGGATATAGATAGATATATAGATCGTATATTTCAAAAGCCCATGAGCCATGTACACACAAAAAATTAATCAAGAAAAACAGGTTTTAATTTTAATAAAGCAGTGAATAAATAACAACAAAACAAACCCTTAATTAAAAAACACTCCGAATATTTCGGCCCCACGTCCGGGAGCCTTTCTCAACGGAAAAAAAGAAAAAAAAAATGTTCTTTTTTAAAAAATAACATACATCGAAATACAACAAACTAAACGCCCGAAGAGAGAGAAAAAAAACAAAAGAATATAAAAGAAATATAAATAAATAAGTAGGAATCAAACTCACATATTAAGTAAAACTTCCATGCACTGACGTTTTTAACGCAATAAACAAAAAGCGAATTGTTTTTTTTTCCGAAAAACTTCGGAGTGTTTTTTAACTAAGTGTTTATTTTGTTGTTATTTATTCATTGCTTTATCATAGGCAGCGCGCTAGCGCTGCCTAAGTAAAGAATGATGTAGGCACAATGTGTTTTTTTTCCTCCATACCCGGGCACTTCGTATCGAAGGAGTTGTCGTAGAAACTTCGGAAAGTGGTCATTCGATTGAAAATTGAAGATAGAAAATATGTTTTTGTGGAGGACACTCCCCCATAACCCTCGGGGCAAAGGTTTTAAGTTATGCCCTTAGGGCATATAAGAACGATGTTGGCACAATGTACTATTTTTTATTTTTTTTTTCCTTAAGAGCAGGGCACTTCATATAGAAGGGGTCGTCATAAAAACTTCAAAAGGGGATCATTCGATTGGAAATTAAGAGTTCTAGTGCCTTTTTTTAATACTTGAAAGTGATTGGAGGGCAACTAGCCCTCCCACGTCCATCATTCCCCCAAACACATCCAATCAAAATTTTGAGACAACCATTTTGTTCAGCGTAGTTGATTTCCAGATACAAAATATGTTTTTGAGGAGGACACTCTCCCACGACCCTCAGGGCAAGGGTTTTAAGCTATGCCCGGGGGGCATATAAGGTTTTTATTGAAATTTGTCGTAGAAACTTGAAAAAGGGCTCATTCGATTTGAAATTCAAAGGTCTAGCACCCTTTTTAATAGTCGAAAGTGATTTGAGGGCAACTAACCCCCCTCTCACGCCCACCTTTTCCCGAAACACATCCAATCAAAATTTTGAGATAGCCATTTTATTCAACGTAGATAAAAGTTTTGGAAATTAGATTTTTAAGGATGACTACCCCTCCCCCACAGCCCTAAGGGCAAGAGTTTGTAAGTTATGCCTTGGGGGCATATAAAGTTTTTATTTGAAGCGTTGTCGTAGAAACTTCAAAAGGGCTCATTCAAATGGAAATTGAAAGGGCTAGTGCCTTTTTTAATAGTTGAAAGTGATTGGATAGTGACTAACGCCCCTCTCACGCCCACCATTTTCCAAAACACATCCAATCAAAATTTTGAGATATCAATTTTGTTCAACGTAGTTGAACGTTCTGGAAATTAGGTCTTTTAGGATGATAACCCCCTCAGTGCCCTCAGTGCAAGGGTTGTAAGTTATGCCTTGGGGGCATAAAAGGTTTATACAGAAATTTTTTCTATAAATCATAGGCAGCGCGATCGCGCTGCCTAAGTAAAGAACGGGGACACTCGAGAACAAGACAAGAAACGGGGCTAAGCGAAGAGGAGGACACTCTCCCACAACCCTCAGGGCAAGGGTTTTAAGTTATGCCCTGGGGGCATATAAAACGATGATGGCACAATGTATTATTTATTAATTTTTTCCTTTAAAGCAGGGCACTTCGTATCGAAGAAGTTGTCGTAGAAACTTCGAAAAGGGCTCATTCAATTGGCAATTGGAGTGGCTTGTGCCCTTTTTAATAGTCGAAAGTGATTGGAAGGTGACTAATACCCCTTCCACACCCATCATTTCCCGAAATCAGCGTAGTTGATTTCCAGATAGAAATTATGTTTTTGAGGACAGTCCTCCACAGCCCTTAGGGCAAGGAATGTCAGTTATGCCCTGGGGGCATATACGATTTTTTATAGAAGGTGTTGTCGTAGAAACTTCAAAAAAGGCTCATTCGATTCGAAATTCAAAGGGCTGGTGCTCTTTTTAATAGTCAAAAGTGATTAGAGGGCATCTAACCCGCATCTCACACCCACCTTTTCCCCAAACACATCTAATCAAAACTTTGAGATAGCCATTTATTCAACGTAGTTTTACGTTCTGGAAATTAGTTCTTTGAGGATGACAACTTCCCCAAAACCCTCAGGGCAAGGGTTGTAAATTATGCCCAGGGGGCATATAAGGTTTTTATATAACGCGTTGTTGTAGAAACTTCAAAAAGGGCTCACTCGATTGGAAATTGAAATGGCTAGTGCCGTTTTTAATAGTCGAAAGTGATTGGAAAGCAACTAACACCCCTGCCACGTCCACCATTTCCCCGAACACATCCAATAAAGATTTTGAGATAGCCATTTTGTTCCACGCAGTTCAAAGCTCAGGAATTTATACCATTGAGCAGGACACTCCCCCCACAGTCTTCAGGGTAACGGTTATAAGTTATGCCCTGGATGCATATAAGGTTTTTATTGAAATCGTTGTCGTAGAAACTTAAAAAAGGCTCATTCGATTGGAAATTAAAATGGCTAGTGCCCTTTTTAATAGTCGAAAGTGATTGGAAAGCAACTAACACCCCTGCCACGTCCACCATTTCCCCAAACATATCCGATAAAGATTTTGAGATAGCCATTTTGTTCCACGCAGTTCAAAGCTCAGGAAATTATACCTTTGAGCAGGACACTCCCCCCACAGTCTTCAGGACAAGGGTTATAAGTTATGCCCTGGGGGTATATAAGGTTTTTATTGAAATCTTTGTCGTAGAAACTTGAAAAAGGGCTCATTCGATTAGAAATTCAAAGGGCTAGTGCTTTTTTTAATAGTCGAAAGTGACTTGAGGCCAACTAACCCCTCTCTCATGCCCATCTTTTCTCCAAACACATCCAATCAATATTTTAGATAGTCATTTTATTTAACGTAGTTGAAAGTTTTGGAAATTAGGTCTTTAAGGATGACAACCCCTCCCCCTCCACAGCCCTCAGGGCAAGGGTTGTAAGTTATGCCCTAGGGGCATATAAGGTTTTTATTGAAAGCGTAGAAACTTCAAAAGGGATCATTCAATTGGAAATTAAAAGGGCTAGTGCATTTTTTTATAGTTGAAAGTGATTGGAGAGCGACTAACGCCCCTCTCATGCCCACTATTTTCCCAAACGCATCCAGTCAAAATTTTGAGATATCCATTTTGTTCAACGTAGTTGAAAGTTCTTGAAATTAGGTCTTTTAGGATGATAACCCCTTCAGAGCCCTCAGTGCAAGGGTTGTAAGTTATGCCCTGGGGGCATATAAAGTTTATATAGAAAGTTGTTATAGAAATTTCAAAAAGGGCTCATTTGATTGGAAATTGAAATTGCCCTTTTTAATAGTCGATAGTGAGTGGAGAGTAATTAACCCCCCTCTTACGCCCACCATTTCCCAAAAACATTCAATCAAAGTTTAGAGATAGCCATTTTGTTCAACACAGTTGAAAGTTCTGGAAATTATGTATTTAAGGATGACAAACCCCCAGAACCCCAAGGGCAAAGGTTGTAAGTTCTGCCCCGGGGGCATATAAGGTTTTTATAGATAGAGTTGTTGTAAAACTTCAAAAGGGGCTCATTCAATTCGAAATTGAGAGGGCTAGTGCCCTTTGTAATAGTCGAAAGTGATTGGAGTAGTAACTAACCCCTCTCTCACGCCCACCATTCCTACAAACACATACAATCAAAATTTTCAGATAACCATTTTGTTCAACGTAGTAGAAAGTTCTGGAAATTAGGTCTTTGAGCATGACACCCCCCCCCCAGCACTCAGAACAAGGGTTGTAAGTTATGCAGTGGGGCAATATAAGATGTTTATTGAAAGTTTTGTCGTTCCCCCAACAAAATTTATTGAAAGTTCTGCCCCGGGGGCATATAAGGTTTTTATAGATAGAGTTGTTGTAAAACTTCAAAAGGGGCTCATTCAATTCGAAATTGAGAGGGCTAGTGCCCTTTGTAATAGTCGAAAGTGATTGGAGTAGTAACTAACCCCTCTCTCACGCCCACCATTCCTACAAACACATACAATCAAAATTTTCAGATAACCATTTTGTTCAACGTAGTAGAAAGTTCTGGAAATTAGGTCTTTGAGCATGACACCCCCCCCCAGCACTCAGGACAAGGGTTGTAAGTTATGCAGTGGGGCAATATAAGATTTTTATTGAAAGTTTTGTCGTAGAAACTTCAAAAGCACTCATTTGATTGGAAATTGAAAAGGCTAGGGACATTTTTAATAGTTGAAAGTGATTGGAGAGCGACTACCGCCCCTCTCACGCCCACCATTTCCCCAAACATGTCCAATCAAAATTTTGTGATAGCCATTTTGTTTAACGTAGTTGAAAGTTCTGGAAATTCTGTCTTAGAGGAGGACAACCACTCTAACAGACATTAAGGTAAGGGTTGTAATTTATGCCCTGGGGGCATATAAGGTGTTTATAGAAAGCGTTCTCTCCAAAAGGGCTCATTCGATTGGAAATCGAAAGGCCTAGTGCCCTTTTTAATTGTCGAAAGTGATTGGAAGGCTTGACATTTTTATAGTAAAGATCGATGTGGGTATAATGTATTATTTTTTGTTGTTGTTGTTGTTTAGACCAGGGCACTTCGTATCGAAGGAGTTGTCGTGGGAACTTCGAAAAGGGCTCATTCACTTGAAAATAGAAAGGGCTGACGCCCTTTTTAATAGTCGAAAGTGATTGGGGGGCAACTAATCCCCTTCAACTCCCACCCTCCCACGCTCACCCTCCCATTTGCCTATTATGTTTAAAAACTAAATGTTGCCTTAAAATTAAATCAAAATGAACTGTGATAATGCTAATTCCCAATAAGGCATCTCAGCTGTATCCCAAGAACGACTGAGGTTATTATATTCAAACTTTCAGGGCTACTTCTGCTCTTAAAATTTAACCAAATCAAAATAGCGCAAGTGTATTCAAGCTATCAAAGAAAGTAAACAGATTTTTTTTGCGAATGTTATCAAGTTTTCCATTTCAGGTCAACTAGAGGAGGTATGAAACTAAATTAAACACTACTATTTGTGTCCTGATTTTTAAAAGGGTGTTTGTTGTTAAAAATTTTTGAAAATGTTTCTCCGGCATACAAATAGCAGGCCAAACTATAAAGTCTCAAAAAACGAAAAGATCTAAAGTATGATTTTCTTTCTCCCTGAAAAGACTATGTCAATATAAAACGAACAGAAATTGATTAAAAAAAAACTTTTTCCACAAAATAAGTTTTTCAATGAAAAGTAGAGAACTCCATTAAACAAAAATGAGCCTACCAAGTCTACCAAGCGTAAAACTACCACATATCAGCATCGATAAATAAATGAAAAGAAGTTACAACAAGTTTGACGCAAGTGAAAACAAGTTTGACGCAAAACCCCTATGCCTTCCCAGGCCAGGACAAAATTTGCACTTTACTGAAAAAATACAAATGAATGTGCATTGTCAGTTTAATATACATATACTGAAATTCAGTAATCAAAATGTTAATATTATTTGATTTATTAAAGTTATAAAAGCAAAAACATTTATATTTTTTCAGTAAAGTGCAAATTTTGTTCTGGCCTTGGGAAGACATAGGGGTTTTGCGCCCAACTTATGTTAATTTCTGCTGGTTTTGAGTTTGACTCGGTTAATTATTGTAATTTCTGTTCATTGTGGGTTTCATTTATTTATCGATGCTGATATGTGGCAGTTTCACGCTTGGTAGATTATTTGATTTTTGCTCATTTTTTGTTTAATGGTGTTCTTTACTTTTCTTTGAAAAACTTATTTTGTGAAAAACGTTTTATTAATTAATTAAAATTAAAACCCATTTTTCTTGCTTAATTTTTTGTAAATGGGAAAGAAGTGTGGTCTCAGAAATTATGTATATGCACACAAAAATTTATGAAAAGTAAAGAAATCACCAACAGAACAAATTACAAAGCACATAGAAACATAATTCATAGCGAACAAATACCTATTAGTAATTTAGCGAGAAAATGATTGTAAGTCTATATAATAATGAAAAATAAATTGTATAAACTTTTCCATCTTTCTAAGCTTTCATCTATGCACACACCGACACGAAATATTGTGGTTGGATTACTACTTTGTAAAATACCAGGAAGCAGCAAACCAATATATGAGTGTGAGTATGCTACATTAGAGATTTATGATGACAAAAGTAATTTCAACTTATTTTTTAAAGTCCTTGCTGTTTGAATTTAAATACTCAATATTAAACCTTAAATCGTACATACATTATTTAAATTCAACTCTAACACGTAAATCCAATGACTAACAAATATAGTAGGCTAAAATAAATGGCTGAAAATTACTAATAAATTTTATAATTTCGAATACAATGGCATTTGGGTTGTCAGATGGTTTGTAATCGTTCAAGGGGATTTGACTAATTAATTAGAAAAACAGAACAAGGAACAAATAAGTAAGAATGGTCGGCCATTAAGCTCCAGGGAGCCCATGCGGCTAAAAATACATAAAAATTTCTTTAAAAAAAAACAAACACAATTAAAAACACAGATAAAAATGGCTAAGGGTATGAAGTTGAAACTTAAGGGAATGTTGGGTGTGATATTTAAAAGATCCAGGTCGTGAAAAGTGTGTATATGCAATATCTTAGGAACGACTAAGGGTGTTAAGGGTGTTCTGGGCATATTGAGGGGATGTAAAGCTAAATCAAATGACTTTATGTCCGTCCAGGTTGACCAAATTATATATCTGCAGTTTATCAGGAACAGATTTGGGTATTAATTTGAAACTTTTGGGGATAGTTGAGGAGATTGAAGAGGGCGTTTGAAGGGAGAGCATTCTTCCATGTAGAAAATCCCTTAGATTTAAGATACTTCTACTGTTCTTGTTTATCAGTATTTACTTCTCAATGTTCACCATGAAACTTCGGCTTCTTTTTTTAAAACATCTGCCCCTCCTCCTAGAAAAATATACCAGACAATTTCAAAAGAGGAGACAGGGCGTTTCCTAGGGATGGTGGGGCCTAGGGCAAAATTACCTCTCCCGACTCAAACATAAATAAAAAAGCTTCAGCTGCAGGGTCCCCTAGCCACGGTCCTCCAGCCATGGCTCCCGGGACAGCTTCCCTCATCGTCCCCCTTTGAACGGGCCTGAGCAAAGAAACCAAGTGAAAATGAATTATATTAAAAAATAAATATGATTTCCCGGAAGTACCAACTAAATACCGATTTTTGGGTTTTATCCTTTCCATTGTCATGTTTAGAACTCGAAACATAAACTAAGGTTCTTCTTTCCAAAAAATACTCCATGCTAAGTCGGAATAGTATAGCGTTTCATATTGCTTTCCGGTCAGAGCTCTGTTAGAGGCAATATTTCTTAGCAAGCACAATCTTGAAAAAGGGGAGCTTTGCACTCCGTTTGAAAATTTCTCAACGATAATATGTGTATACAATTTTATTGTTTAGATTAACTTTTAAATTTATATTGGATATTAGTTTACGGCTGATAAAAATCAAAAGACATTCCCTGAAAAAAAGAGGAAGGGATCAGTTGCGACCGTCGAAAAAGATTAATTGGAGCTTGAAATTACTTGGCTAAATGGGAAATGTAGAAAATTCGCTTTCCAAACAACCACAAATAAAAACGAGGCATGTTCTGACTTTGCAGACGTATATAGTTGACAAATAATGGCTGAAAAGCTATAGAAATATATGGTAAATTTAAATAAAAACAGCTTTTGTAGGAAATGTGTTTTGATTCTAGGATCCAGGCTAGAGTCCAGTAGGCTTTCTCCTCTCTTTTCTAGCTTTTAAGGGTAATTAATTTGTTAAACTTTTTTCACGAAATAAGTTTCTCAAAGAAAAACAAAGATCTAAATTAAACCAAAAATCAGCTGAAGTTTAGTCAAATAATTTTTCAAGCGTAAAACTACCAACAAATAAATATCAATAAATAAATGGAACCCAAAACGAACAAAAATTACAATAAATAACCGAGTCAAAATCAAAAGAAGCCGAAACTAAGATGATTGGGGTTGACGTTCCCCATGCCTTCTGAAGATCAGAACAGTATTTGCACTTTGCTGAAAACAATCATTATTTCAAGCTGAATGTTCCTATTTCTCATATAATCGATAAAAACCCAGCATAACCAAGATTATTGAACAAAACAACAAATGAATGTTGATTGACAGTTTAATGTACATATAATGATATTTTCCCTTAAAGTCTTACTAATTTTGGATTTATTAAAGTTAAAAAAGTGAAAACATTTAAAAAGCAGTTTGTTTTCAGTAAAGTGGCTTCATTTGCTTTTAGGAAACCACGATCAAATTGACGGGAATTTAACCCAAGGCCTCTTTATAATGAATTAATTCAGAGGCCTGGGCTTCACAGGGAAGTCATCCTAATTTTATTTTAGCCACTTGGTCCCCTTATCACTATCATCTTAGACTGATTTTATGAATTATAGCAGTTCTAGATGGTCATAGGTCACTTCGTCAGTGCACATACCTGAATGTTTGTTTCCCTCAAAAGCAGGGGCGAACCTACAGCCTTTTCATTGGAGGGGGGGGCAAGAGGGGTCATATCTGGATATTCAAGGAGCAAGGGCTATATAACAATTTTTTTCTCCACATTATTGAGGGGGCAACTTCCCCACTTGCCCCTCCCAAACGACGCCCATGCTCGGAAGTGAGTCCAAAAGTAGAAAATTTCCCCTTACTCAGCTGTGGAGTATGACGCAAGATCATTCGACTTGGAGGTCAACCTCTGCCTCCTTACGCACCTCAATTTATAGGAACTGATGATAAAATTTGTTTTATGTACTGTTGCAGCATTCGGAATTTGTCAGATATTATAGCCCACAAGCAGTTCAAAAATGGATGCCATTGACTTTTTTCATCTGGGCCATTCACAAGTCAATCTGGCCAAGTCCAGCTTTCAAATTTTGTAAAGGTTTTATCGTCAAAGACTTTTATTGTCTCTGGACTTTAATTGTCTACTGAGTCACAAGTATTGTCTCTAAAATGGAATTATTAATGCCAAATACTTTCCAAAAAAAGCCATCAAGCGCTAAGGATTTGTTTCAAGCTGACTTGATGCAGGGGCGGATCCAGGACTTTTTTAGGGGGGAGGGGCATACAATACGTTTATCCGATAAACTTCCTTTAGGAGCAAGTTTAATTAACGCAAACTTGAGTTAATTAAGTAAATTACACTACTTTAGACTACGCTAGAGGGCGCGCGCCCCCTCACCCCCCTGGATCCACCACTGACTTGATGAAGCTTATTCTCAGAAATATCTAAGAAGAATCCATTACCCGGGTATACTTAAGTTCCCTGGAGATTTACACCCCCCCCCCCCTAGATTTTTGCTGAAATTAGAAATGATTTTTTTTCACTTCATGGACTTTCACTGTGAATGGTTTATATTTTCAAAAAGTGTTATGCCTTTAAAATTATTAAGCTACCATTTATTTAGGGAGTCAAATAGAGGGGGAACTGGAAAAGGAAATTATCTCCTAGATTTTGAAAAATATCTTTTTTTGGTATTTTATTGAAAAAAAACAACAACAAAATCACTACTCCAAGAAATTTCAGAAATACATTTTACCACCCGCCTACATTTTTGAGACTCGACGCACCTGCCTTTATATTATTTTGGTAATAAGCCCGAGTATTTTGTTATTGATGAGAATCTTTCTGATTACTTATTACTATTCTCCTCTAAAATAAGGGCTGAATCAACATCCGGAGGGAAGAATATTATCAAATTTCTGTGTTTTTGCTTATTAATTGCCAGGTACAAAGACGGTTTATGTGAGAATTGTGGTAACATTTATCTGGATTCAACGTCCACTGTGGGAATAATTTTTGTTGTCACTCCAGGGTAAGGTTGGATAAGCAATAAATATAGCCTGCTGTATCCCAAGTAGATGCACGAATTGAATGAAGACATTTGAATATAGACACAGATTAAATCTGAATTTTTGACGGCAATAACAAAACTTAAAAAGCCAATCCATTTCCTTGCTGTTGATGTATGTTCACACTAAATCATTAAATATTTAGTGTGATAGAAAAATAAAAAAATAGAAAAAATTATTATAATAAAAATTATAATAAATAAGCAAGTACAAGTTAAAACAAATAGAAATTGCCACGAGCAGGAGTAGGCCTAACGCCCTCTAAGTCTTCTAAAGGCCACAATATCATTTGCACTTTAGGCTTGACTTGGTTATTTATTGTAATTTCTGTTCATTTTGGGTTTCATTTATTTTTGGATAATGATTTATGTTCATTCATTTATGTTCTTCAAATTCATGCCTGCCTGCTGGAAATTAACCAATAGAGGACTGAATGGGCAGATTTCCTAGACTGGATAGATTAAACACGGTACAATTAATCCAGGAAAAGTAAACAGCGACTTGAATCGAGTAGAAATTAACTTCTGTAAGACATTAGACATACGACTAGCAGGGATTGCTATGAATGAAGAACAAGGGCGGATCCAGGATTTTTTTGGAGGGGGAGGGCGCAAAATAGGTTGATCCGATAAACTTGCGTTAGGAGCAAGTTTAATTAACGAAAACTTGCGTTAATAAAGTAAATTACACTACTTTAGACTACGTTAGAGGGGGCTCCCCCCTCGCCTATCCCCTGGATCTGCCACTTATGAAGAAATACAAATTAAAACGAACTGAAATTAAAACCAATATTGAAGCCAAACTTAAATGAACATAAATTATCATGAATTAGGAAAGTGTAACCGCCATTGAAGCCCATCGAAAGGCTAGAGTGTCACTTATGCTTTACTAAAACCAAAATTTACTTAAAAAAATATATGCTAAATAAATATATTCAAAACAAAATTGTTACTTCATAATTAAAGTCATAATAATGAAAGAGACGCTCAAGCTGTTGAAGGGGGGGGGGGTTGAGGGACTAACTAATTCAGGGAATTATTCCTTTCAAGCACACAGAAAAACAGCTGGTCGAAATTGACTTTCAATTTAAGCTACTTGTACAGTTTTAACGAAGCTCTAATGCCAATCATTTCTGTTCGATTTGGGGTTCATTTCGTCAATTCATAACAATTTTTGTTCGTCTCTTTTCGCCAATTCATTATCAACCACAATCCTAGATTTTCTTGAATTTATGTGCACTTCTTATTCAAATTATAGATGATATTATCTTTTTATTGGTCTCCTATTTTTTCCCATTCATTGGCCCCATTAAAAATGAATACTGTGTATGTGCCTGTACCAATCAATCAAGGTGCTAAAACTATTACTCCGGAAAATTCATCTCTAAAGAGCTCTCCCCAAAAAATTCTCCCAAAAAGAAAATTGAACCCTGCAGAAAAATCCCCCCCCCCAAGCAAAATTGAGCAACCAAAGAAAATGTACGATAAATAAAATTGATAAAGAAAAGAAGGAATTTTGGAATATTCTACTATATTCTAAAATAAATGCCGAATATTTTATTTTACACCATATGGCCTATGGTGTAGCTGTAGAGTACCCTTTAGTATTAATTTTAATATTTTATTTGCTTTAATTATTTTTCCCTGTTTTGGGAGGCTGAGTATCATGGCCACTTGGCCAGGGTACAAATATCAGGGCCGGAAAAGGGCGATTGGAACGATTGGGCCCAATCGGGCCCTGAATTTGAAAGGGCCCCGCACCACCATCAAAATATACAATTGATTTTCGAAATTGTGAAATGTTATTAACAATTTCTGTAAGCGTTGCTTCTGGAGAGGGATCATTTTCCAGGTTAAAATCAATAAAAAAAAGAACTATCTGAAAGCAACAATAAATCGGGATGGACTAAATACTTTAGCAATTATGTCGATTGAAAGTGAAAACACAAGGGAAACAGATTTTAAATCCTTTTTAAAAGCAGTAGCAAAACAAAAAATTAGAAATATGTAAATTCATATGCCCATATTTGGTTATGTAAATTTCAAAGGGCATTTTCAGCAGTTTCATAATATCTAGGGGACACCAACTTAAATTAACGTAAGCGCAAAATGAGTACAAAAAAGAACAAAAGGGGACAAAACCGTTAGCACAAAATGAACAAACTTGAGCATTTAATGAGACAAGATCAAGAGAACGACCTGAGAAATGTAAACGTACGACGGGTGATAAAGAACAACCTAGACCATCAAATGTGACAAGACCAATCCAAGCAACTAAGGTAAAAGGCACTGAAAAAATGTCTAAAGTAATGATAAACGAATACAAAGATCAAAGAGATACGTAGTTAGAATATTAGCGAAACCGACAATTAGAATAAGTCAAAAACGAAACTGAAGAACATAGAAATATGCAATTGAAAGATAAGTGGCAGCGAGAATCACAACAACTCAAAAACGAAAGTGAAGAACGAAAAAAATTATGTGGTTACAAAACATGCGACAGTCATGATTAGGACGAACTAAAATGAAAATGAAGAACAGAGAAATGTGTGGTTAGAAGATATACGACCGAGAAATATGCAGATATACGAAGAAAGAAATATGCAGATAGAAGATAATCAGCAGCGAGAATTACAAGCAATAGTAGGAACACAACGTGTCAAAGATGAGAGTAAAGAACAAAGAGTTGTAGGGTTAGCAGACAAGCTAAAGCGAGTATAAGAAATTGTCGAAAATGAAAAAGAACAAAGAACGATGATGTTAAGAGACAGCGAGAATCAGAACGAGTCAAAAATGAAAGCGCAGAAGAAAAAAAAACTATGTTAGATGAACAGCACCATCACCATCTTTGATGCCAAAAAATTGTAAATAACACGCAAGTGTTATTTACAAGTCATTGGGGCTTTTCAACTGTGAATATGTTCACTGTGGAGTCCTTTTCTTGTAACTTCCTGTGGAGGTTACAAGAAAATACAATGAAGTACGAGTGATTACTTCCCGCTGACTTGGCCTGGTAACGACAGAGGCGACACTAACCAAAAACTTGGGGGGGGGGGGAGAGGGCAATGGATTTTACAGACTGGCTTTTCATTTTTACCGAATGATTTGGGTGATATTGCTTTTAAAATTGCTTCGTTTTTTGTTCTTTACCGACTGAGACTTCTCTCATTGGTTTTACTGCTTATATTTCTATCAGTTCATTTCCCATAATAAGAAAATTGAACCAGAAATATAGTGACGGGTAAATTAGCCATCACCATATCTTCTAGGACCATAGGTTTGATTCGATCACCCCAAGAAAAGAAACAAATAAATGCGCGTCCATAATCTTTATTCTGGGGGGGGGGGAATATGTAAAATTCCACATTTTTATAGATAGGAGCATGCAGACTCGACCGTAGGGTTCCCTGATATACTGACTCCAACGGTGTTATTTTCATAAGGATCACTTGCCTTTTTGGGGGTGTTTTCCCGATTTCGAAAATAAGGCAAATTTTCTGTGTAATTTTGTGTAATTCTGTAATGTATTGTATTACAATTGTAATGTATTATAATTGTAATTATGTAATATGTGTAATTTTCAAATTAGCAGAAAAACTAACCCTTTTGATGTATTAATTGTTATCAGAATTTCTTTTTCTAGAGTTTTGGCAATTGTTGGTCCGAGCCGCTCCTTATTTGCTGTTTGTTACCACGAACTATTTGATTGTACAGCATGTATTTTATTCGTACATTGGAATATAAGTAAAATATTCCAGAATCCCTTCTTTTCTTCATTCTTTTATTTGTCCTAATTTCCCTTGGGCTCCTCAACTTTGTTTGCGGGGGGAATTTTCTAGGAGGGAATTTTCTCTGGGGAGAATTTTTGGTACTTATTTAGAATCCGGTAAGTATGCGAGAGGTGAAGTTTCGTTAATGTCAATGAAATAAAACAAAATAAGATGAAAATTTAATAGTTCAGAAACAAATTTGGGCTATATATTTGCAAATTAGGGGGTGGGTGGGGGGAAAGCATAGCATATATTAAATACGTAACATAACCTAACGTAGCCCAATCTAACCTAGGTACCTTTTTCTGCCCCTTCAACCCCAAAAAACTAAAGTTTAAACATTTTTCACGGAGTGAGCAATACCTCACAAGACAGAGAAAACCTGTTTTTCATAAAGCATCTTTGAGTTTTCTATGCGGGATTTCTCGCGTAATTACCGGATTCTAAATAATTACCGAATTTTTACACGGAAGGAATTTCCTTGGGAATGTTTTGATTGCGGAATATGCTTGTCCCCATCAATAGAGCATCAAAACAATAACAAGATATTTTAGTGGTATTGAGCACCTCGCCTGAATATTCCCATCCATGGCGCCAATTGGAAGGGTGGGAGGGCTTCCACTAAAGGTTTTTCCCTACCCCACCCGCACAAAAAACAATTATTGAAAAGTAATTATTTTTTATTTTCATCTAAATAATCCAAGAAACAACAAAAGTCCCCTGCCCCTACCTGTGAATATTGAAAAACACTTGTTCCCCTGTATGTTCTAGAATTAATTCCCCTGTTCCCATCTTAGGTCAGCTGTTGTGTAAAAACAAGTGGAGCTTAATGTTCAGTTATAGCTTTTCTTATAACTTTAATGAAGTTTAATTCAAACCTCATGGATCACAAGGAATAGCACCTCGTCACAATCTTCTCATCTTAAGATTAATTATCCATTTTTTACAATTAAAACTAGCTTACCGTTCTATTGGAGTTTTGGACCAATTCTTCTATATCCTCTGGCTTCTTATTGTATCCGTATATCCGAAGCTCATTTACAACTGAAGACACACAACCAACAATATTTCCTGTTGTCCAATTAGGGTTTTTCTGCTTAATGCACACGACCAAAGCTGCATCGTGTAAACTTGCGGTAGTCGTTAAGTAATTAGAATAAAGAAAACAACTTACTATCAAGAGGAGTGGCTTCAAATACTTACATTCAGTGTTGTCAGATAGGGTAGGTTTTGCACCATTTGGGCGCTTCTTTAAGGTAGTTTGTAATAAAATGTTCAAATTAGTGCATTTTTAAATTAACAAAAAATTCTGTTTTTTTTTTTAATTTTACATTTGGCGTATTTTCGCTTTCATAATTGCGCCATCTTAAGCTTTGGTAACTGGCAACGCTGTTCCATAAACGTTTAACACAGACTAGTAATGTAAATAAAGGCTTTTAATAATCATCCCCAATTAGCTAGTCTCTATTCACTGGCTGTAACAATCGACATTGCACATCTGCAGAGCGTCAAGCCGCACGAGTCTGGTTAACTACCGAACGGTATGCATAATTTATTGTGCTTTTGAATATATTATTTTTATCAATAGTTCATTCACATACTCTGCAAGATCGGTCAGGAATACAAGAGGCGTTTCCAGGCAAGACTCCAGCTTAAGAATCCAATGTTCGGTGTTTAATGCCAATACTTTTGTCAAAAACACTTAAAACTGTTCATTCATATTTGTAGTTTTGAAAGGTAGGACTTTTCAGAATTAAAACAAATCAAGAAAGTTGCTCAGATTATTCATACTAGACACATCATGCTTGTTAATTAACAGTTCTACCCTGGTTACTAGTAGCGTCGTTCAGGGGGACCAAGGGGTGCAGTTGCCCCCCAATAATTTGGAAAAAATTATAATTAATTAAGTAGCTTTAAAACTGTTGCTCGTTTTAAGTGTCAGCTTTCCTTTTTACTTCGAGCAGATAATTTTTCGAATTAACCTATGCACGTTTTTAATATAAGGAGAAGCCGAAAAATAGGTGTCCATTATACCTCATAGTATATTCCATATTAATATTTTCCAAATACATTGCCTTGAAACCATATCATCAAGTAAATAGGTGAGCCTAGTTAACGGCAAAATTGCAAAATTTCTATGCTTTCTGTATAGAACTTTACGGGTTTACGGAACTTTACCATAGAGGGACTTTACGGAAATTTACCATAGAGCCTTACGGGGGAGTTTATATTGAAGTGCATTTTGTTGAGTTTATTGATTGAATAAAATTGATTGATTGATCTGTTTCGCCACATTCGCACAGGTCAAATTTGCTTCCTGATGTTTAAGGTGCTTTTTCTTCCTTAAAATCTATCGGTTAAAAATTAGATTTTCTTGTTTTAAAACTTCTGAAAGTGGACATGAATTCCACCCTACATCTGCAAATAGAACAGAAATGGAATCATTGAAGGAATATATTTGTTAGACTTGTCTTTATTTTCTTGGGATTCGTTATCCCTTTGAAAAATATTTACAGGGGCGAGCATACGATCAAATAGTTCGTAGTTGGAGTAACCGTAGTAAGGAGCGATGTGGCTCAATGGTAACCGAATCGCTAAAAATCATAATTTTTACATTTACATCTACATCAACCGAATTGGCTTATTATCATGATTCCAAATATATAAGATTTGTTAAGTTTAGTGCTACACATCAAAAGATACGAGCCTGATAAAATTTGACTATTTTCGAAAATTAGGGACACCCACCTAAAAGTCAAGGAAACGAAAATCACACCACAATATTCAGCGCATTAGAGAACTCTATTGCAGTGTTTCAAGATTCTACCTACAAAAATGTGCAATTTTGTGGATCCCGAATGCGTGTTTATTTGTTGTTTTTTTTTGTTTTGTTTTTCTCCGGGGTTAATCGTATTGAAACAACGGTCCTAGAAGATAGAGGGCTCGTTTGGGTGGAAATTAGCTCTAGTGCCCTTTTTAAGTGACCAAATATCCGGGGGTAGTAAGCCCTCCTCCCCCGAGCCGCCTACCCAAAGTCGTCTGATCAAAATTTGGTGATACCTATTCTTTTCAGCATATTTCATGCGTTCAATAACTATACTTTAGACGATGATATGACCCTCCATAGTCCCTGGTAAAAGGGCTGAGCGTTGAACACTTATGGTGACATAAAGGGAATCGCATCGAACAGCAGAAGAAGATCGACAAAGTTCATTTGAACGGAAACTGAAAGTGACAAGGCTCTTTTTACGTCGTCAAAAAGGCTGAAGGGCAGTTAGCCCTCCAACCTACGTCCCTTCATCATGATACAAGATGTTATGTTAACTTGGTGGGGAGACTAAAAATAATATTAGATCTGGTTTTACTTTGAAGTATCTTGGCACTCCTCTATGGATTCGCTTCCTGTGAGTGTTAGGGCAGCTGAGCACCTCACAGAGTATAAAAATAGATTAAAAGAGTATTTCTTGGGGAATTAGTTAGTTTTTTTCAAGAGAGGGGGATGAGAGTGGGCTGTAGAGCTGGGAGGGAAGAGTGTTTGGAAGGAATTGCTGAGTGGCTGGAGTTGTATTTTGATGATGCTTTTGCCCTTGGGATGTGTGGAAGAAGGTGATTTTTTTTAATTGATTTACTGGCTTAGGATGTTTCTAGGAATGCTTATGTAGGTAATTGCTCCATGTTGGCAAAAAATAACTTTTTCCCTAGCGTAGTCATTTGTATTTTTGTTTTTTGATTTTATTATGTTAAACAAAATCAAAGTCACTAGGATTTATTCTCAGTGAATTTACAATATAGAACGAAAAAAGCCATATGGACCCAGGATATCAAATTATATTATCTGCATCATTTCAGGATCAGTTTGGAGGACCATATTAAAATTATCAGAGGAGCTGGGGGGCCAAGTGAAACTCAACTTTTGACTTGAGAGAAGGGCAGAAGTAAATTGAAAGAAATTTTTTGTTCTGGCTATCAAAATGGCACGTCTGTGACATATTGGGAATTACAGATGGAGATTGAGAGGGACTTTCCCTGCTGTGTTTCGAGGATGAAAATGCGAGGGTGCGAAGTTTTTTCTTTGGTCCACCTAAAGCTTTTGAGCTAATAGCTTGAGTTTAACATGGAGTTTATTCATGGTGAAGTAGTGAGGTAAATCAGAAGACGGTGGATTCGCACAGGCTATCAAAATAGCCTGTCTTTAGTACTTGGGAACGACTAAGGAAATAAAGTCAAAACGTTTAGGAAGTTTCTTGGGAGTACGAGGATCGTCAAAATATTAAGTTTTTTGTCTACTATTGGTTCATCCGAAAAAAGAACCTAAATTTTTTATTGAAGCTTGAAACTTATGTTGGTGAGCTATTGGGTCAAGGGAATTCTTATGCACAAAAAAAAAACTCAACAAAAAACCGTCTCGCTAGAGAAAGGACATGAGCATTCTCAGATCAACTAAACCGCGTAATACTTTTGCTGAGCTCAGTTCTTTGACAATGTTTTTGCTTTTTGAGATAAAAAAACTAAAAAAAACTTGGGATACACAAAAAAAAGGTAGTATGTATCGTCTTTTCCAACATAAATAAAATAACGTTTATAAGTTTCTTCACTAGATGGATCTCTAGAGAAAAAAACTAGAAAATTGTTTCTACTACATTGGTGTATGACACCCCAAGATTCTGTTGGTCTTTTTTAACTTACAGAGCATAAGACAGGGCCAGATAAGCCTCAGGTTTTTTAAAATTGATCATGTAACCTAGAATTTTACCAACTATTCTGTTTTCTTCTCAGATTGACTCAGACTTAAAGGACTCGAAGAAAACCTTGCCTAAAGATAATGAGCACAAAAAACTCTTTGAAAAAAAACGTTCAATCTATTCTCGAAGCCAATAATAGGCCCAAATTTATTTTGCACCAATCAGCTGGCAATTTACCGGGTGTGTTACCGGGTATGCTGGTCTACAGAAATGTAAAGGAAAAAGAAACATTCTGAAAAAAAATGAATTGTATCGATTCATGAAATACTAAAATTGGTTAAAAATTGATTTTCTGCGATCAGCACGAAACTTTCAGAGTCAGAATACTGGACTAAAAGGATTTTAATAAAGTCACTAACTCCCGAAGAATTTGGTTTTTGTCCGTTCTTATTCTAAACAACTCGTCCAGGCCTTAAGGTTCAGGCTCAATTAAAATTTCAGGACAAAAGGGAGCCTCAATTAAAACAACAAATTAGGGAGACAAATCTAGTTGTACTGATCTATGATGTCCTATTTTATTTCATTTTTTAAGACAATTGCGCAGAAATCTTTTTAACAAATGTCCTTAGTAGTAATGGTTTTAGGCTTCATATTCTAGGGAGGGGGCAAGGTGTATCACAGAAATGATGGCTTTAGGCCTCTTTAAGACCGACAATTAGGAAAATTTTCAATTAATTCAAATAGTAAATTAATTTCAATTAACTTATTAATTAATTTCATTAATTAATTAAATTCCTTAATTTCGATTAATTAATTGATTAATTAATTAATTAATTAATTTCAATGAATTCAAAAAGTGCCCCTCTATGTTCACCCGACATACTGTTAGTAAAACTGTAATAAAACATTAATTACATAAAGCTACTTTCAATCAAAAACTTTGATGGAATATTCAAATTCTGTTCAACAATTGAATTGCAATGCAATATTTTAATTCTTAAAAAAAAACTCATTATTTCCAGATAGAAAATATGTTTTTGAGGAGGACACTCCCCCAGAGCCCTCAGGGCAAGGGTTTTAAGTTATGCCCTGGCGGCATATAAGGTTTTTATTGAAGGCGTTGAGGTAGAAACTTCAAAACAGGCTCATTCGATTGGAAATTCAAACAGCTAGTGCCCTTTGTAATAATCGAAAGTGATTGGATGGCAACTATCCCCCCCCCCACGCCCATCATTCCCTCAAACACATCAAATGATGTGTGAACATAGAGTGCCCCTCTATGTTCACCCGACATACTGTTAGTAAAACTGTAATAAATCATTAATTACATAAAGCTACTTTCAATCAAAAACTTTGATGGAATATTCAAATTCTGTTCAACAATTGAATTGCAATACAAAATTTTAATTCTTAAAAAAAAATTAAAAAAAAACTTATTATCCAGTAGTCAACCGACAAAAAAGCTTTGTATCATAGGCAGTGCGCTAGCGCTGCCTAAGTAAAGAACAATGTGGGCACAATGTGTTTTTTTTTTTCTCCATACCCGGGCACTTCGTATCGAAGGAGTTGTCGTAAAAACTTCGAAAAGAGCTCATTCGATTGGAAATTGGAATGGCTAGTGCCTTTTTAATAGTTGAAAGTGATTGGGGGGCAACTAGCCCCCCTCCCCCCACACCAATCATTCCTCCAAACACATCCAATCAAAATTTGAGATAGCAATTTTGTTCAGCGTAGTTGATTTCCAGATAGAAAATATGTTTTTGAAGAGGACACTCCCCCAAAACCCTCGGGGCTAGGGTTTTAAGTTATGGCCTGAGGGCATATAACAATGATGTTGGCACAATGTACTATTAATTATTTTTTCCTTTAGAACAGGGCACTTCATATGGAAGGGGTCGTCGTAGTGCCCTTTTTAATAATCAAAAGTGATTGGAGGGCAACTAGCCCTCCCCCCATTCCAATCATACCCCCAAACACATCCAATCAAAATTTTGAGATAGCCATTTTGTTCAGCGTAGTTGATTTCCAGATACAAAATATGTTTCTGAGGAGGACACTCCCCCCACAACCCTCAGGGCAAGGGTTTTAAGTTATGCCCTGGGGGCATATAAGGTTTTTATAGAAGGCGTTGTCGTAGAAACTTCAAAAGGGGCTCATTCGATTGGAAATTCAAAGGGCTAGTGCCCTTTAGGGCAAGGGTTGTAAGTTATGCCCTGGGGGCATATAAGGTTTTTATAGAACGCGTTGTCGTAGAAACTTCAAAACAGGCTCATTCGATTGGAAATTCAAACAGCTAGTGCCCTTTTTAATAATCGAAAGTGATTGGAGGGCAACTAGCCCCCCCACGCCCATCATTCCCTCAAACACATCAAATAAAAATTTTGAGATAACGATTTTGTTCAGCGTAGTTAATTTCCAAATAGAAAATATATTTTTGAGGAGGACACTCCCCCACAACCCTCAGGGCAAGGGTTTTAAGTTATGCCCTGGGGGCATATAAGGTTTTTATAGAAGGCGTTGTCGTAGAAACTTCAAAAGGGGCTCATTCGATTGCAAATTCAAAGGGCTAGTGCCCTTTTTAATAGTCAAAAGTGATTGGAGGGCAAATAGCCCCCCTCCCCCACGCTCATCATTCCCCTATACACATCCAACCAAAATTTTTAGATAGCCATTCTATTCAACGTAGTTGAAAGTTTTGGAAATTATGTCTTTAAGGATGACAAACCCTCCCCCCACAGCCCTCAGGGCAAGGGTTTTAAGTTATGCCCTGGGGGCATATAAGGTTTTTATACAAGGCGTTGTCGTAGAAACTTCAAAAGGGGCTCATTCGATTGGAAATTGAAAGGGCTAGTGCCTTTTTTAATAGTTGAAAGTGATTGGATAGCGACTAACGCCCCTCTCATGCCCACCATTTTCCCAAACACATCGAATTAAAATTTTGAGATATCCATTTTGTTCAACGTAGTTGAAAGTTCTGGAAATTATGTCTTTAAGGATGACAACCCCTCCCCCCACAGCTCTCAGGGCAAGGGTTGCAAGTTATGCCCTGGGGGCATATAAGGTTTTTATACAAAGCGTTGTCGTAGAAACTTCAAAAGGGCTCATTTAATTGGAAATTGAAAGGGCTAGTGCCTTTTTTAATAGTTAAAAGTGATTGGATAGCGACTAACGCCCCTCTCATGCCCACCATTTTCCCAAACACATCGAATTAAAATTTTGAGATATCCATTTTGTTCAACGTAGTTGAAAAATCTGGAAATTTTGTCTTTTAGGATGATAACCCCCTCAGAGCCCTCAGCGCAAGGGTTGTAAGTTATACCCTGGGGCATATAAAGTTTTTATTGAAAGTATTGTCGTAGAAACTTCAAAAGGGCTCATTCAATTGGAAATTGAAAGGGCTATTGCCTTTTTTAATAGTTGAAACTGATTGGATAGTGATTAAAGCCCCTCTCACGCCCACTATTTTCCTAAACTCATCAATTCAAATTTTTGAGATATCCATTTTGTTCAACTACGTTGAAGGTTCTGGAAATTAGGTCTTTTAGGAAGATAACCCCCTCTGAGCCCTCAGTGCAAGGGTTGTAAGTTATGCCCTGGGGGCATATAAGGTTTATATAGCAAGTTGTCGTATAAATCATAGGCAGCGTGATCGCGCTGCCTAAGTAAAGAACGGGGACACTCGAGAACGAGACAAGAAATGGGGACTAAGTAAAGAGGAGGACACTCCCCCACAACCCTCAGGACAAGGGTTTTTAGTTATGCCCTGGGGCATATAAGAACGATGTTAGCACAATGTATTATTTATTAATTTTTCCTTTAGAGCAGGGTACTTCGTAATGAAGAAGTTGTCGTAGAAACTTCGAAAAGCGCTCATTCAATTCGAAAATTGACTGGCTTGTGCCCATTTTAATCTTCAAAAGTGATTGGAAGGCGCCTAACACCCCTTCTACGCCAACCATTTCCTGAAACACATCCAATCAAAATTTTGAGATAGCCATTTTGTTCAGCGTAGTTGATTTCCAGATAGAAACTATGTTCTTGAGGACAGTCCCCTACAGCCCTTAGGGCAAGGGTTGTAAGTTATGCCCTGGGGCATATAAGGTTTTTTATAGAAGGCGTTGTCGTAGAAACTTTAAAAAAGGCTCATTCAATTGGAAATTCAAAGGGCTAGTGCCCTTTTTAATAGTCGAAAGTGATTTGAGGGCAACTAACCCGCCTCTCACGCCCACCTTTTCCCCAAACACATCTAATCAAAACTTTGAGATAGCCATTTTATTCAGTGTAGTTTTAAGTTCTGGAAATTAAGTCTTTGAGGATGACACCCCCCCCCCCCCACAGCCCTCAGGGAAAGGGTTGTAAACTATGCCCTGGGAGCATATAAGGTTTTTATTGAAAACGTAGAAACTTCAAAAGGGCTCATTCAGTTGGAAATTGAAAGGGCTAGTGCCTTATTTAATAGTTGAAAAAGATTGGATAGCGACTAATGCCCCTCTCAAGTCCACCATTTTCCCAAACACATCCAATAAAGATTTTGAGATAGCCATTTTGTTCCATGCAGTTCAAAGTTCAGGAGATTATATCCCTTAACATATCAAATCAAAATTTTGAGATAGCTGTTTTGTTCAACGTAGTTAAAAAGTCCAGAAATTATGTTTTTGAGGATGAAACTCCCCCCACAGCCCTAAGGGTAAGGGTTGTAAGCTATGCCATTGGGGCATATAAGGTTTTTTTTATATAAAGCGTTGTCGTAGAAATTTTAAAAAGGAATCATTTGATTGGAAATTGAAACGGCTAGTTCCCCTTTTAATAGTCGAAAGTGATTGGAGGGCAAGCAACCCCCCTCTCACTCCCACCATTTCCCCAAACACATCCAATCAAAGTTGGAAATAGCCATTTTGTTTAACATAGTTGAAAAGTCCAGAAATTATGTCTCTGAGGATGACAACCCCCTCACAGCCCTCAGGGCAATGGTTGTAAGTTATGCCATGGGGCATGTAAGGTTTTTATAGAAATTGTTGTCGTAGAAACTTCAAACGGGCTCATTCGATTGGAAATTGAAACGGCTAGTGCCCTTTTTGATAGTCGGAAGTAATTGGAGGGAAACTAACCCCCCTCTCACGTCCACCATTTCCCCAAACATATCCAATCGAAATTTTGAGATAGCAATTTTCTTCAACGTAGTTGAAAGTTCTGGAAATTAGGTCATTGAGGATGAACCCCCCCCCCAGCCCTCAGGGTAAGGGTTGTAAGTTATACCCTTGGGGCATATAAGGTTTTTATTGAAAGTGTTGTCGTAGAAACTTCAAAAGGGCTCATTCGATTGGAAATTGAAAGGGCTAGTGCCATTTTTAATAGTTGAAAGTGATTGGAAAGCAACTAATGTCCCTCTCACGCCCACCATTTCCCCAAACACATCCACTCAAAGTTTGAGATAGCCATTTTGTTCAACATAGTTGAAAGGTCCAGAAATTATGTCTCTGAGGATGACAAAAACTTATAACGTAGTTGACAGTTCTGGAAATTAGATCATTTAGGATAACGTCCCCCAGCCCTCAGGGCAAGGGTTTTAAGTTATGCCCTGGGGGCATATAAGGTTTTTATTGAAAGCGTTGTCGTAGAAACTTCAAAAGGGCTCATTCGATTGGAAATTGAAAGGGCTAGTGCCATTTTTAATAGTTGAAAGTGATTGGAAAGCAACTAATGTCCCTCTCACGCCCACCATTTCCCCAAACACATCCACTCAAAATTTTGAGATAGCCATTTTGTTAAACGTTGTTGAAATTTCTGGAAATTAGGTCTTTGAGGATGACAACCCCCTCACAGTCCTCAGGGCAAGAGTTGTAAAATTGTTGGTAAAATTCTAGGATACATGATCAATTTAAAAAAAAACCTGAGGCTTATCTGGCCCTGTCTTATGCTCTGTAAGTTACAAAAGACCAACAGAATCTTGGGTCCATTTTAGGGTGTCATACACCAATGTAGTCAAAATAATTTTCTAGTTTTTTTTTTCTCTAGAGATATACCTAGTGAAGAAACTTATAATCGTTATTTTATTTCTGTTGGAAAAGACGATACATAATACCTTCTTTTTGTGCATCCCAAGTTTTTTTTTAGTCTTTTATCTCAAAAAGCAACAAAATTGTCATAAAACTGAACTCAACAAAAGTATTAGGAGGTTTAGTTGATCTGAGAATGTTTATGTCCTTTCTCTAGCGAGACGGTTTTCTGTTGAGTTTTTCTTTTCTGTGCATAAGAATTCCCCTAACCCAATAGCTCACGAACATAAGTTTCAAGCTTAAAAAAAAAAAAAAAATTAGGCTCTTTTTTCGGATGAACCAATAGTAGACAAAAGACTTCATATTTTGACGTTCCCCGTACTCATAAGATACTTCCTAAACGTTTTTATTTTATTTCCTTAGTCGTTCCCGAGTAGTAAAGATAGGTTATTTTGATAGCCTGCGCGAATCCACCGTCTTTTGATTTTCCTCACTACTTCAGCATGAATAAACTCCATGTTCAACTCAAGCTATTAGCTTAAAAACTTTAAATAGATAAAAAAAATTCACACCCTCGCATTTTCTTCCTCGAAACACAACAAGGAAAGTCCCTTTTGCTCCTCCCTCCCCAACACTCCAAAACTTCAGCTCAATCTCCATCTGTAATTCCCAAGATGTCACAGACATGCAATTTGATAGCCTGAACAAATATTTTCTTTCAATTTACTTCTGCCCGTCCCCCAAGTCAAAAGTTGAGTTTTACTTGGCCCCCCAACTTCTCCAATAATTTTAATATGGTCCCCCAAACTGATCCTGAAATAATTCAGATAATATATTTTGATATCCTGGGTCCACATGGCTTTTTTCGTTCTATATTGCAAATTCATTGGGAATAAATCTTAAAGACTTTGATTTTATTTAACATTATAAAATCAATAAACAAAAATATAAAAAATTACAAATATAAATGACTACGCTAGGGAAAAAAATCATTTTTTGCTAACATGTAGCAATTACCTACTTAAGCATTCCCAGAAACATCCTAAGCTAATAAATCAATTAAAAAAATCACCTTCTTCCACAGATCCCAAGGGCAAAAGTGTCATCAAAATATAACTCCAGCCACTCAGCAATTCCTTCCAAACACTCTTCCCTCCCAGCTCTACAGCCCACTCTCATCCCCCTCCCCTGAAAAAACTAACTAATTCCCCAAGAAATACTCTTTTAATCAATTTTTATACTCTTTGAGGTGCTCAGCTGCCCTAACACTCACAGGAAGCGAATTCCATAGAGAAGTGCCAAGATACTTCAAAGTAAAACCAGATCTAGTATTATTTTTAATCTCCCCACCAAGTTAAGACATCTTCTTGTATCATGATGAAGGGCTGTAGGTTGGAGGGCTAACTGCCCTCCAGCCTCTTTAACTACTTAAAAAGGGCCCTGGAACTTTTAATTTCCGTTCAAAAGAACTCTGTCGATCTTCTAGGACCGTTGGTTCGATGCGATTCCCTTTATGTCACCATAAGTGTTCAACTTGCTGCCCTTTTACAAGGGACTATGGAGGGTCATCTCATCGTCTAAAGTATAGTTATTGAACCTTTGAAATATGCTGAAAAGAATAGGCATCACCAAATTTTGATCAGACGACTTTGAGTAGGTGGCTCGGGGGAGGAGGGCTTGCTGCCCCCAGATATTTTGGTCACAAAAAGGGTTTGGAGGGGGGAGCTGGTTACCCTCCGATATCTTTTGATGCTTAAAAAGTGAACTAGAACTTTCAATTTCCAGTCAAATGAGCCCTCTCTGAAGTTTCTACGAGCATTCCTTCCATAAGAACCATATATGCCCCCAGGACATAACTTATAGCCCTTGCCCTTCACTCTTTCAACTACTTACAAACCTTTCAACTAAGTTGAACAAAATGGCTATCTCAAAACTTTGATTGGATGTGTTTGGGGAAAAGGTGGTCATGAAAGGGGGGCTAGTTGCCCTCCAATCACTTTAGACTATTAAAAAGGGCACTAGCCCTTTGAATTTCCAATCGAAAGTCCTTTTTGAAGTTTCTACGACAAAGTTTTCTATAAAAGTCGTAAATGTCCCCAGGGCATAACTTACAACCCTTGCCCTGAGCGCTGTGGGGGAGTGTCCTCCTCAAAAACATAATTTCTATCTGGAAATCAACTACGCTGAACAAAATGGCTATCTCAAAATTTTGATTCGATGTGTTTGGCGCACTGGTGGGCGTAGAAGGGGTGCTAGTTGCCTTCCAATCACTTTTGACCCTTAAAATGGGCACTAGAAATCTCGATTTCCAATCGAATGAGCCCCCTTTGAAGTTTCTACGACGACTCCTTCCATATGAAGTGCCTCTGGAAAAAAACACAATAAAACATTGAGCCGTATGGCCTTTACTATAGGCAATTCTATAGCATAGCCTCTGATGATACCATAATTTAAGAAGGGGGATAGGTCTGATCATAATAATTATCGAGGAATTCATTTAGGAAATAGTTTACCGAAGTTATTTTGTAAGGTGTTAGACTTCAGACTAAGGAGGAGGATAGAAATACGGATGGTTGGGATAAGGTTCAGGCTTGTTTTAGAGAAGGCTTTGGGACGACTGATCATATATTTAGTCTGCAGGCTTTAATAAATAAATATACTAGTGCTAAAAAAGGAAGGTTACACACGACATTTATAGATATTAAAAGAACTTTTGATAATGTTTGTAGGTTCCTATTAATGGAAAGTTTGTTAGAGATAGGTCTCCTGATCCCATTTGTGTTAGTTTTAGTTCAAATATATATGCTTACTAGAGTAGTTGTGAGAGTCGGTAGACAAGTTTCAAGGGTAGTTAGAGGATATAAAGGTAATAAGCAGGGTTGATCATTGTCTCCTAAATTATTCGCCCTGTTTATAAGTTTTGTAGTGACTTTTATGGAAAAGAAGGAGGCGCCGATAGTGAATTAGATATTGTATCCATTTGGATGATGTTGCTTGCAGATGATATTATTTTGGTTGCCGATTCACAAAGGAACCTTCAGAAATTACTTGAAATTTTAGGTGATTATTTGGATACGAAAAAGTTAGCACTTAATGTGGATAAAACCATTGTGTTAGTATTCCGTAAATGTGGTAGACTTGAGGAGGATGTCAAACTTAGTTTGAAGGGTAGAAGGTTATATTAGTGGAGGAATGGTCATATTTAGGTGTTAAATTTAAGGCGAAAAAAAAAATTTATTTAGTAGCCATATAGAAAGTAGGATCGGAAAAGGTAAGGCATGTTGTAATATGGAGTTAAGAAGTCAGGTTAGGGATATTAAAAAGATCCAAGTAGTTAAAGAAGTTTTCAGGGCTAAGGGAGTTTCATGTGCTAAGGGAGATAGAGGCTAGAAACAGTGCAATAGGTTTACCAAAATCCAAATGATTTACCAGCATTAGTGGTTCACGACAGTAGCCTATACACCGAAGAAGAAGAAATCTAAAGTGAAGATTTAAAGACATTATTATATATATATGCATTTTATCAATAAACAAAGTAACAAAACAATCTTCAAATATTTATTCTATTGTGATATCGATATTTATCACAGTTTTAATGTATACTATCTCAGGAGGTTCAAATATCATGACCTCGTCCTCCTCCACTGGCATAATATTTATGAGAGAGGATATCTCCTGAGATTGAGTCACCTCTGCAAATAAATCCTCGCGCACTTGAAGTCTCGGGTTAGGTATTCGATCCGAAGACCCATTCCTCAAGAGATCCTCTGATCTACATGTACAGAGGAGAAGCTCTTCCTCCACCTCTGGTGTAATCTCGATGGTGTCGATTTCATTACATGTAGCTAGAAGCTCCTCCTCCTCCTCGATAGTGAGCCCCCACACATGCCACACATCCTAAAAAAGATTGAGAACACTATGATGGAAATATAAATTTAAATTTAAACAATGTTGTGGGAGAATGGTTCTTGGAAATTTTCAGTGGGTTTCAATTTCTGAAAAAAATTACATTTTGACATCGTTTGACAATTTACTAAATTTTAAGGTTTTCTTTAGTTTCAAAAATGTTTTTGTCAGTCACCATCTTTTAATCATTCACAAACAATACTGAAGAAGACCAGTTTCCACTGTTTATCAATGTTAAATTATTAAGAAGGCTATTATTTCTTTGAAATACACATTTTACATTTTTAATTTTCATGTTTTTGATTTTATATTGATGAAGAATTTAAACACAACTTCAACTAGTTATTTTTTTCGTTCGGCATAGATGAAAGGTCCAATACCTCAGTTAAATTATGAGGTTACTTTCTGTAAACTTATGTCTAGTGATAAACTTGTTAGAGTGACAAAAACTTTTTTTTCCACAAGAGGACATTTTTCAACTAAAAGTAAAGAGCTACTAGACTAAATCAAAGATGAGCAGAAATAATAACGAATAATTGTTCAAACTTAAATTTTCTGTAAAGTTATGTTTAGTGATAAACTTGTTAGAGTGACAAAAAGTTTTTTTTCCACAAGAGGGTATTTTTCAACTAAAAGTAAAGAGCTACTAGACTAAATCAAAGATGAGTAGAAATAATAATGAATAATTGTTCAAACTTAAATTTTCTGTAAAGTTAAGTCTAGTGATAAACTTGTTAGAGTGACAAAAACTTTTTTTATCCACAAGAGGATATTTTTCAACTAAAAGTAAAGAGCTACTAGACTAAATCAAAGATGAGCAGAAATAATAACGAATAATTGTTCAAACTTAAATTTTCTGTAAAGTTATCTCTATTGATGAACTTGTTAGAGTGACAAAAACTTTTTTTCCACAAGAGGGTATTTTTCAACTAAAAGTAAAGAGCTACTAGACTAAATAAAAAACGAGCAGAAATAATAACGAATAATTGTTCAAACCTAAATTTTCTGTGAAGTTATGTTTAGTGATAAACTTGTTAGAGTGACAAAAACTTTTTTTTTCCACAAGAGGACATTTTTCAACTAAAAGTAAAGAGCTACTAGACTAAATCAAAGACGGGCAGAAATAATAACGAATAATTGTTCAAACTTAAATTTTCTGTAAAGTTATGTCTAATGGTAAACTTGTTAGAGTGACAAAAACTTTTTTTCCACAAGAAGGTATTTTTCAACTAAAAGTAAAGAGCTACTAGACTAAATCAAAGATGAGCAGAAATAATAACGAATAATTGTTCAAACTTAAATTTTCTGTAAAGTTATCTCTATTGATGAACTTGTTAGAGTGACAAAAACTTTTTTTCCACAAGAGGGTATTTTTCAACTAAAAGTAAAGAGCTACTAGACTAAATCAAAGATGAGTAGAAATAATAATGAATAATTGCTCAAACTTAAATTTTCTGTAAACTTATGTCTAGTGATGAACTTGCTAGAGTGTCAAAAACTTTTTTTCCACAAGAGGGTATTTTTCAACTAAAAGTAAAGAGCTACAAGACTAAATCAAAGATGTGCAGAAATAATAACGAATAATTGTTCAAACTTAAATTTTCTGTAAAGTTATGTCTATTGATAAACTTGTTAGAGTCACAAAAACTTTTTTTCCACAAGAGGACATTTTTCAACTAAAAGTAAAGAGCTACTAGACTAAATCAAAGATGAGCAGAAATAATAACGAATAATTGTTCAAACGTAAATTTTCTGTAAAGTTATGTCTATTGATGAACTTGTTAGAGTGACAAAACTTTTTTTTCAAGAAGAAGACATTTTTCAACTAAAAGTAAAGAGCTGCTAGACTAAATCAAAGATATGCAGAATTAATAACGAATAATTGTTCAAACTTAAATTTTCTGTAAAGTTATGTCTATTGATAAACTTGTTAGAGTGACAAAAACTTTTTTTCCACAAGAGGACATTTTTCAACTAAAAGTAAAGAGCTACTAGACTAAATCAAAGATGAGCAGAAATAATAACGAATAATTGTTCAAACTTAAATTTTCTGTAAAGTTGTGTCTAGTGATAAACTTGTTAGAGTGACAAAAACTTTTTTTTCCACAAGAAGACATTTTCAACTAAAAGTAAAGAGCTGCTAGACTAAATAAAAAAAATCATGAATTTATACACAGTTTTAACTAGCTAGGGCTAAATTTGTTAACGATGGATCATTGAGGACATTTTTCAACTAAAAGTAAAGAGCTACAAGACTAAATCAAAGATGTGCAGAAATAATAACGAATAATTGTTCAAACCTAAATTTTCTGTAAACTTTTGTCTAGTGATGAACTTGTTAGAGTGACAAAAACTTTTTTTTTCACAAGAGGACGTTTTTCAACTAAAAGTAATTAGCTGCTAGACTAAATAAAAAAAATCATGAATTTATGCACAGTTTTAACTAGCTAGGGCTAGATTTGTTAACGATGGATCATTGAGGACATTTTTCAACTAAAAGTAAAGAGCTACTAGACTAAATCAAAGATGTGCAGAAATAATAACGAATAATTGTTCAAACTTAATTTTCTGTAAAGTTTTGTCTAGTGATGAACTTGTTAGAGTGACAAAAACTTTTTTTCTCACAAGAGGACATTTTTCAACTAAAAGTAAAGAGTTGCTAGACTAAATAAAAGATGAACAGAAATAATGTCGAATTGTTCAAACGTAAATTTTCTGTAAACTTATGTCCAATGATATATTAGTTAAAGTGACAAAAACTTTTTTCCACAAGAGGATATTTTTCAACTAAAAGTAAAGAGCTGCTACACTAAATCAAAGATGAACAGAAATAATAACGAATAATTGTTCAAACGTAAATTTTCTGTAGACTTGTGTCCAATGATATATTTAATAGAGTGACAAAAACTTTTTCCACAAGAGGATATTTTTCAACTAAAAGTAAAGAGCTGCTACACTAAATCAAAGATGAGCAGAAATAGTGTCGAATAATTGTTCAAACGTAAATTTTCTGTAAACTTATATCAAATGATATATTAGTTAGAGTGACAAAAACTTTTTTCCACAAGAGGTTATTTTTTAACTAAAAGTAAAGAGCTGCTACACTAAATCAAAGATGAACAGAAATAATGTCGAATAATTGTTCAAACGTAAATTTTCTGTAAACTTATGTCCAATGATATATTAGTTAGAGTGACAAAAACTTTTTTTCCACAAGAGGATATTTTTCAACTAAAAGTAAAGAGCTGCTACACTAAATCAAAGATGAGCAGAAACAAAAACACACACACACAAAAACACAAAACACACACACACAAAAACACACACACACGCAAAAACACACACACAAACACAAACAAAAACACACATACAAGCACAAACAAAAACACACACACACACACACACACAACACAAACAAACAAAACACACACACACACACACAAACAAAAACACACACACACAAAAACACAAAACAAACACACAAAAACACACACACGCGCAAAAACACACACACGCACGAAAACACACACACACACACACAAAACACACACACAAAAACACACACACACACGCAAAAACACACACAAAAACAAACAAAAACACACACACACACACAAAACACAAACAAAAAAAACACGTCGAATTTGCGTTGGAGCTAGGTATTGAGTTATTGTTTGAAATTAATTCTTATAAACTATATCATTAGCTTAGAGCAGATCTTCATAGAAGGAAATGAAATGGAATAACCATTTGAAAATCGAATTCACGTTTGAGCTTGGTATTGAGTTATTGATTGAAATTAATCCTTATAAACTATATCATTAGCTTAGAGAAGACCTTCATAGAAGGAAATTAAATGTTCTAGTGTCTTTTTTAAGTGCTCGAAAGACTGGAGCTTACCCCTTACTTAAACCTCGTGCTTTATACACTAATTTTTATCTTTTTGTCACAATTCTTCAAAAAATTACTTCCAAAGGCTGTCGAATTTGAACGAGAAGCATTTTTTAAAGAGTTTTTAATACTATAGCGTAAAGAGTGAGGGTTGAGAAGGGGGCAGTTCCCCTAAATACAGAATAATTACTGTTTGTTTTAATTTCTATGTTAATCATTACTTACAGTTGAAAAAATGCTGTTGTTTTTAAAACTAAGATGATCAGAAAGAGAGTTCTAAAATGATTTAAACTTAAAACGGTGTCTGATGAACGTATAGGCTTCGGATCTTTCTTTCTTTATTGACAAACCAGGCAAAGAAGAGAGCAAACGAAGCATCTAATCATTGTGTTTTATTAAATTAAAAAACAGATTTTTGTAAGTGAAAGTAAGGAGTAACATTAAAAAAAAGAAAGATAGTATAAACAAAAAGTCTTGCAATGTTTGAGTTACTCATAGCAATTCTTTGTTTAACGAATCTTTAGTTCAATACAGACTGCTCTAATAAACAATAAACATGAACTTATATTGCAAAAGAAAGTAACGGTCCAACAACTAGATTAGTCTATGTTATTAAACAATTTGAAAAACATGCAAATGTCCCCTCTAACTATCATATAGAACTCTTCAGGATGAAACCATTATAAAAATCAGATAAAATATTATCTTTAATTCCCAGAGCAACTTATTTTTCGATCCAAATCTACGAGCCTGAGAAAATTAGAGAGACGAAAAAATTTTAAATACTGTTCCAAATTTTTTATAGAAGATAGAAAAGTTCAAGTTCTCTTCTGAATTTTACCAAAGAACACAATTCAATTCTAATTTCTCCAGAGAAAATAGAAAGCTTCCGCTTCAGTTTTAAGTTCACCAAGACATAAAAATTTAAAGTTCAGTTCTAAAAAAGTTATTTAAACTTACATCAAACATTGGAGAAACATCGCATACATTTGAACTATTCATTATTTTTATATCTCTCGTCTATATTTCAGTTTATACTGATTTTTAAACCTACAAAACCTTGAAATATACTAAAATAACGGTTAATTATTTACGAAAATCATACGAGGTGATGATTATAGAACAATAGTTACCTAGCATTTATCACATAACACTCATGGGAAAAGGTTTCGTACAGAAACAAAACATCTTACATCATTTAATGTTTCTATTCTAAATTCTAACGGCACTTTTTTTTCCCAATGTGCGTATACAATTGGAAATTTTAAAACTTTAAAATTAAAACGCATCCGTGATCTTTCTTCTGGCAAAAATACTAAGTTGCAAATTTTTGCAGATATGAGCTTGAAACCTATGTAATGTGGTTTTTCTGATACGCTGAATCTAACGGTGTGACTTTTCATTAAAATTCTTTCAATTGTAGGGGATCTTTCCCCCCTCTTTCAAAAATCAGGTAAATTTTCTCAGGGTCGTAGCCTTTGACGAGTAATACTGAATTGAATAAAATTTATATATTTAGAATCAGCATTATAAGCCAATTCTTTTGATACATTTATTGACATCAAAATTCCGTTTTTTAAAAGTTTCGACTACTATTGAGCCGTATCACTTGGTTTTTTACTGTTTTTTTTTATTACGTATATGAAGGGGTTCTCCCCTTAGTCAATACCACACTCTTTATGCTAAATTTTAAATTTTGTTTAAATTACAAACCCCTGAATCATTTTTAAATAATGCTGGGAAATCCAGCGTCCCCTTCATAGAATTGTCCCTTAACCCAAGGAAACATCCTCCACAGAAAGATTCTCCCGAGTAACCCCCTCCTCAAGAAAAAAATCCTTCCTGAGAATGTCTGTATACTTCCCAATAACCAATCCACGGGACACTCCCCCACAACCCTCAGGGCGCGGGATCCCCCCCCCCTATTCCTCAGGGCTGCAGGCCGAAGATCGGCCACGGACCAGGATCCCCCACCCCAGGGGCCAAAGGCCGAAGGCCGGTCGCAGGCGGCACAGTCGGGGCATCCATCCCCAGGTTAGGTTAGGTTACCTAACATTTCTAGGGTTAGCAGCTTAGGTTAGGTTACATTAGGTTAAGTGGCCGACCAGTTAGGTTAGGTTACCTAACATTTCTAGGGTTAGCAGCTTAGGTTAGGTTACATTAGGTTAAGTGGCCGGTCACTCGGGGCCTCCATCCCCAGGTTAGGTTAGGTTACCTAACATTTCTAGGGTTAGCAGGTTAGGTTAGGTTAGATTAAGTGGCCGGCCACTTAACCCTAACCTAACCTAACATTTCTAGGGTTAGCAGCTTAGTTTAGGTTACATTAGGCTAAGTGGCCGGTCACTCGGGGCCTATACAAGGTTATACAAGGTTAGGTTAAGTGGCCGGCAACTTAACCTAACCTAACCTGCTAACCCTAGAAATGTTAGGTAACGTAACCTAACCTGGGGATGGAGGCCCCGAGTGACCGGCCACTTAACCTAATGTAACCTAACCTAAGCTGCTAACCCTAGAAATCTTAGGTAACCTAACCTAACTGGTCGGCCACTTAACCTAATGTAACCTAACCTAAGCTGCTAACCCTAGAAATGTTAGGTAACCTAACCTAACCTGGGGATGGAGGCCCCGACTGTGCCGCCTGCGGCCGGCCTTCGGCCTGTGGCCCCTGGGGTGGGGATCCTGGTCCGTGGCCGGTCTTCGGCCTGCAGCCCTGGGGAATAGGGGGGGGGTCCCGCGCCCCGAGGGTTGTGGGGGAGTGTCCCGTGGATTGGTTATTGGGAAGTATACAGACATTCTCAGGAAGGATTTTTTTCTTGAGGAGGGGGTTACTCGGGAGAAACTTTCCGTGGAGGATGTTTCCTTGGGTTAAGGGACAATTCTATGAAGGGGACGCTGGATTTCCCAGCATTATTTAAAAATGATTCAGGGGTTTGTGATTTAAACAAAATTTAAAATTTAGCATAAAGATTGTGGTATTGACTAAGGGGAGAACCCCCTCATATACGTAATAAAAAAACAAAAAAAACCAAGTGATACGGCTCAATAGTAATCGAAACTTTTAAAAAACGGAATTTTGATGTCAATAAATATATCAAAAGAATTGGCTTATAATGCTGATTCTAAATATATAAATTTTATTAAGTTCAGTATTACTCATCAAAGGCTACGACCCTGAGAAAATTCACCTGATTTTTGAAAGAGGGGGGAAAGATCCCCTACAATTGAAAGAATTTTAATGGAAATTCATACCGTTAGATTCAGCGTATCAGAAAAACCTCATTACATAGGTTTCAAGCTCATATCTGCAAAAATTTGCAACTTAGTATTTTTGCCAGAAGAAAGATCACGGATGCGTGTTAATTTCAAAGTTTTAAAATTTCCAATTGTATACGCACATTGGGAAAAAAAGTGCCTTTAGAATTTAGAATAGAAACATTAAATGATGTAAGATGTTTTGTTTCTGTACGAAACCTTTTCCCATGAGTGTTATGTGATAAATGCTAGGTAATTATTGTTCTATAATCATCACCTCGTATGATTTTCGTAAATAATAAACCGTTATTTTAGTATATTTCAAGGTTTTGAAGGTTTAAAAATCAGTATAAACTGAAATATAGAACAAGAGATATAAAAATAATGAACAGTTCAAATGTATGCGATGTTTCTCCAATGTTTGATGTAAGTTTAAATAACTTTTTTAGAACTGAACTTTAAATTTTTATGTCTTGGTGAACTCAAAACTGAATTGGAAGCTTTCTATTTTCTCTGGAGAAATTAGAATTGAATTGTGTTCTTTGGTAAAATTCAGAAGAGAACTTGAACTTTTCTATCTTCTATAAAAAATTTGGAACAGTATTTAAAATTTTTTCTTCTCTTTAATTTTCTCAGGCTCGTAGATTTGGATCGAAAAATAAGTTGCTCTGGGAATTAAAGATAATATTTTATCTGATTTTTATAATGGTTTCATCCTGAAGAGTTCTATATGATAGTTAGAGGGGACATTTGTATGTTTTTCAAATTGTTTAATAACATAGACTAATCTAGTTGTTGGACCGTTACTTTCTTTTGCAATATAAGTTCATGTTTATTGTTTATTAGAGCAGTCTGTATGGAACTAAAGATTCGTTAAAAAAAGAATTGCTATGAGTAACTCAAACATTGTAAGACTTTTTGTTTGATACTATCTTTTTTTTAATGTTACTCCTTACTTTCACTTACAAAAATCTGTTTTTTAATTCAATAAAACACAATGATTAGATGCTTCGTTTTCTCTCTTCTTTGCCTGGTTTGTCAATAAAGAAAGAAAGATCCGAAGCCTATACGTTCATCAGACACCGTTTTAAGTTTAAATCATTTTAGAACTCTATTTCTGATCATCTTAGTTTTAAAAACAACAGCATTTTTTCAACTGTGAGTAATGATTAACATAGAAATTAAAACAAACAGTAATTATTCTGTATTTAGGGCAACTGCCCCCTTCTCAACCCTCACTCTTTACGCTATAGTATTAAAAACTCTTTAAAAAATGCTTCTCGTTCAAATTCGACGGCATTTGGAAGTAGATTTTTGAAGAATTGTGACAAAAAGATAAAAGTTAGTGTATAAAGCACGAGGTTTAAGTAAGGGCTAAGCTCCAATCTTTCGAGCACTTAAAAAAGGCACTAGAACATTTAATTTCCTTCTATGAAGGTCTGTTCTAAGCTAATGATATAGTTTATAAGGATTAATTTCAAACAATAACTCAATACCAAGCTCAAACGTGAATTCGATTTTCAAAGGGTTATTCCATTTCATTTCCTTCTATGAAGATCTGCTCTAAGCTAATGATATAGTTTATAAGAATTAATTTCAAACAATAACTCAATACCTAGCTCCAACGCGAATTCGATGTGTTTTTTTTTGTGTTTTGTGTGTGTGTGTGTTTTTGTTTGTTTTTGTGTGTGTTTTTGCGTGTGTGTGTGTGTTTTTGTGTGTGTGTTTTGTGTTTTTGTGTGTGTGTGTTTTCGTGCGTGTGTGTGTTTTTGCGCGTGTGTGTGTTTTTGTTTGTGTGTTTTGTGTTTTTGTGTGTGTGTGTTTTTGTTTGTGTGTGTGTGTTTTGTTTGTTTGTGTTTTGTGTGTGTGTGTGTGTTTTTGTTTGTGCTTGTGTGTTTGTTTTTGTTTGTGTTTGTGTGTGTGTTTTTGCGTGTGTGTTTTTGTGTTTTTGTGTGTGTGTTTTGTGTTTTTGTGTGTGTGTGTGTTTTTGTTTCTGCTCATCTTTGATTTAGTATAGCAGCTCTTTACTTTTAGTTGAAAAATAACCTCTCGTGGAAAAAAGTTTTTGTCACTCTAACTAATAGATCATTGGATATAAGTTTACAGAAAATTTAAGTTTGAACAATTATTCGACATTATTTCTGCTCATCTTTGATTTAGTGTAGCAGCTCTTTACTTTTAGTTTAAAAATATCCTCTTGTGGAAAAAAGTTTTTGTCACTCTATTAAATATATCATTGGACATAAGTCTACAGAAAATTTACGTTTGAACAATTATTCGACATTATTTCTGCTCATCTTTGATTTAGTGTAGCAGCTCTTTACTTTTAGTTTAAAAATATCCTCTTGTGGAAAAAAGTTTTTGTCACTCTAACTAATAGATCATTGGATATAAGTTTACAGAAAATTTAAGTTTGAACAATTATTCGACATTATTTCTGTTCATCTTTTATTTAAACTAGCAACTCTTTACTTTTAGTTGAAAATGTCCTCTTGTGGAAAAAAAGTTTTTGTCACTCTAAAAAGTTCATCACTAGACAAAACTTTACAGAAAATTTAAGTTTGAACAATTATTCGTTATTATTTCTGCACATCTTTGATTTAGTCTAGTAGCTCTATACTTTTAGTTGAAAAATGTCCTCAATGATCCATCGTTAACAAATTTAGCCTTAGCTAGTTAAAACTGTGCATAAATTCATGATTTTTTTTATTTAGTCTAGCAGCTCATTACTTTTAGTTGAAAAATGTCCTCTTGTGAAAAAAAAGTTTTTGTCACTCTAACAAGTTCATCACTAGACAAAAGTTAACAGAAAATTTAAGTTTGAACAATTATTCGTTATTATTTCTGCACATCTTTGATTTAGTCTAGTAGCTCTTTACTTTTAGTTGAAAAATGTCCTCAATGACCCATCGTTAACAAATTTAGCCCTAGCTAGTTAAAACTGTGTATAAATTCATGATTTTTTTTATTTAGTCTAGCAGCTCTTTACTTTTAGTTGAAAATGTCTTCTTGTGGAAAAAAAAAGTTTTTGTCACTCTAAAAAGTTCATCACTAGACATAACTTTACAGAAAATTTAAGTTTGAACAATTATTCGTTATTATTTCTGCTCATCTTTGATTTAGTGTAGCAGCTCTTTACTTTTAGTTGAAAAATAACCTCTTGGGGAAAAAAGTTTTTGTCACTCTAACTAATATATCATTGGATATAAGTTTACAGAAAATTTAAGTTTGAACAATTATTCGACATTATTTCTGCTCATCTTTGATTTAGTGTAGCAGCTCTTTACTTTTAGTTGAAAAATATCCTCTTGTGGAAAAAGTTTTTGTCACTCTATTAAATATATCATTGGACATAAGTCTACAGAATATTTTTGTTTGAACAATTATTCGTTATTATTTCTGCTCATCTTTGATTTAGTGTAGCAGCTCTTTACTTTTAGTTGAAAAATATCCGCTCGTGGAAAAAAGTTTTTGTCACTCTAACTAATATATCATTGGACATAAGTTTACAGAAAATTTACGTTTGAACAATTATTCGACATTATTTCTGTTCATCTTTTATTTAGTCTAGCAACTCTTTACTTTTAGTTGAAAATGTCCTCTTGTGGAAAAAAAAGTTTTTGTCACTCTAACAAGTTCATCACTAGACAAAACTTTACAGAAAATTTAAGTTTGAACAATTATTCGTTATTATTTCTGCACATCTTTGATTTAGTCTAGTAGCTCTTTACTTTTAGTTGAAAAATGTCCTCAATGATCCATCGTTAACAAATTTAGCCCTAGCTAGTTAAAACTGTGCATAAATTCATGATTTTTTTATTTAGTCTAGCAGCTCATTACTTTTAGTTGAAAAATGTCCTCTTGTGAAAAAAAAAGTTTTTGTCACTCTAACAAGTTCATCACTAGACAAAAGTTTACAGAAAATTTAAGTTTGAACAATTATTCGTTATTATTTCTGCACATCTTTGATTTAGTCTTGTAGCTCTTTACTTTTAGTTGAAAAATGTCCTCAATGATCCATCGTTAACAAATTTAGCCCTAGCTAGTTAAAACTGTGTATAAATTCATGATTTTTTTTATTTAGTCTAGCAGCTCTTTACTTTTAGTTGAAAATGTCTTCTTGCGGAAAAAAGTTTTTGTCACTCTAACAAGTTTATCACTAGACATAACTTTACAGAAAATTTAAGTTTGAACAATTATTCGTTATTATTTCTGCTCATCTTTGATTTTGTCTAGTAGCTCTTTACTTTTAGTTGAAAAATGTCCTCTTGTGGAAAAAAAGTTTTTGTCACTCTAACAAGTTTATCAATAGACATAACTTTACAGAAAATTTAAGTTTGAACAATTATTCGTTATTATTTCTGCACATCTTTGATTTAGTCTAGTAGCTCTTTACTTCTAGTTGAAAAATGTCTTCTTATGAAAAAAGTTTCTGACACTCTAGCAAGTTTATCACTAGACATAAGTTTACAGAAAATTTAAGTTTGAACAATTATTCATTATTATTTCTACTCATCTTTGATTTAGTCTAGCAGCTCTTTACTCTTAGTTCAAAAATGTCGTCTTCTGGAAAAAAAAGTTTTTGTCACTCTAACAAGTTCATCAATAGACATAACTTTACAGAAAATTTAAGTTTGAGCAATTATTCGTTATTATTTCTGCTCATCTTTGATTTAGTCTAGTAGCTCTTTACTTTTAGTTGAAAAATGTCCTCTTGTGGAAAAAAAATTTTTGTCACTCTAACAAGTTTATCAATAGACATAACTTTACAGAAAATTTAAGTTTGAACAATTATTCGTTATTATTTCTGCACATCTTTGATTTAGTCTAGTAGCTCTTTACTTTTAGTTGAAAAATACCCTCTTGTGGAAAAAAAGTTTTTGACACTCTAGCAAGTTTATCACTAGACATAAGTTTACAGAAAATTTAAGTTTGAACAATTATTCATTATTATTTCTACTCATCTTTGATTTAGTCTAGTAGCTCTTTACTTTTAGTTGAAAAATACCCTCTTGTGGAAAAAAGTTTTTGTCACTCTAAAAAGTTCATCAATAGACATAACTTTACAGAAGATTTAAGTTTGAACAATTATTCGTTATTATTTCTGCTCATCTTTGATTTAGTCTAGTAGCTCTTTACTTTTAGTTGAAAAATACCCTCTTGTGGAAAAAAAAGTTTTTGTCACTCTAACAAGTTTATCACTAAACATAACTTTACAGAAAATTTAAGTTTCAACAATTATTCGTTATTATTTCTGCTCATCTTTGATTTAGTCTAGTAGCTCTTTACTTTTAGTTGAAAAATGTCCTCTTGTGGAAAAAAAGTTTTTATCACTCTAACAAGTTTATCACTAGACATAAGTTTACAGAAAGTAACCTCATAGTTTAACTGAGGTATTGGACCTTTTATCTATGCCGAACAAAAAAATAATTAGTTGAAGTTGTGTTTAAATTCTTCATCAATATAAAATCAAAAACATGAAAATTAAAAATGTAAAATGTGTATTTCAAAGAAATAATAGCCTTCTTAATAATTTAACATTGATAAACAGTGGAAACTGGTTTTCTTCAGTATTGTTTGTGAATGATTAAAAGATGGTGACTGACAAAAACATTTTTGAAACTAAAGAAAACCTTAAAATTTAGTAAATTGTCAAATGATGTCAAAATGTAATTTTTTTCAGAGACTGAAACCCACTGAAAATTTCCAAGAACCATTCTCCCACAACATTGTTTAAATTTAAATTTATATTTCCATCATAGTGTTCTCAATCTTTTTTAGGATGTGTGGCATGTGTGGGGGCTCACTATCGAGGAGGAGGAGGAGCTTCTAGCTACATGTAATGAAATTGACACCATCGAGATTATACCAGAGGTGGAGGAAGAGCTTCTCCTCTGTACATGTAGATCAGAGGATCTCTTGAGTAATGGGTCTACGGATCGAATACCTAACCCGAGACTTCGAGCGCGCGAGGATTTATTTGCGGAGGTGACTCAATCTCAGGAGATACCCTCTCTCATAAATATTGTGCCAGTGGAGGAGGACGAGGTCATGATAATTGAACCTCCTGAGATAGTATACATTAACACTGTGATGAATATCGATATCACAATAGAATAAATATTTGAAGATTGTTTTGTTACTTTGTTTATTGATAAAATGCATATATATATAATAATGTCTTTAAATCTTCACTTTAGATTTCTTCTTCTTCGGTGTATAGGCAACTGTCGTGAACCACTAATGCTGGTAAATCATTTGGATTCACTGTATATTGTTCCTGATTCGTTAGCCCTAACCTAACCTAACCAGAGAAGAAAGGGAACATTTTCGATTTCGAAACAATTTTATTGAATAATTACAACAACAATAATACTAAGCATGTACAATTAGCGATACAGTTTATTGTCTTCGATATGTTTCACTAATGCACTTAAAGCACATTGAAGTCTATTCACATGTGCTATATCAACTTTTGTAGCGAAACATAATTGATCCTCCATTTTAAATTTGCTCAAGGATATCACATATCTTGCATATACTTCATCCCATTCCAGACAAAGTCGTGATCCTCTCGTGATTTCCACCGCAATGTTAGGTGCTCTTGTATTATTGCCATCAACTCCACTATCAACTTCTAATAGGGTAAACATTCCACTCATCAAGACACAAATATATATCCAAATAAGTAAAGTCAAACTGTTCTTACTCCTTTAAATTCTATTCACAGACTAATAAAAAAACTATAGCAAAAATCCTTTCCTCATATTCTCTGCAAACCTCCGCCGCTAATATGTAAGCAAGTCTCTGATTGGCTGAGAAAGGAGATGTAACCGACTCGCTGATTGGCTGAGAAGGAAACACGTGATCTAACTGTTTCCTATTCCTGGAAACTCTTAACATTCGACCCTAGCATGCACTTGGCCAAAACAACAACAAATAAATCGACCTTGGAAAAAGAGGTCGTTGACCCTGTCCCCGTTAGACTCTATAATCCAGAAAACATCCATCAAAGTGAGAAAAATCCTGTTTCTTCATTCTCACTGACAAAAACCATAAAACAGACATAAATTGCTGATGACATCCATGAAAAACAACAAATAAATTGAATAACACTCATAACCGTCCAAGAAACATCCATTAAAGTGAGAAAAATCCTGTTTTTTCATTCTCACTGACAAAATCCATCTCCCTAGGGACTCTATGCCCATATATGGTGCCCCCCTCGGACCTCATGAGGCCTTTCTACTGGTTTCACACTTGGTAGATTATTTGATTTTATTTTTGCTCATATTTTGTTTAATGGAGTTCTTTACTTTTCTTTGAAAAACTTATTTTGTGGAAAAAGTTTTTTTAATTAATTAGATCAGTGTGGACTAAGCCATATGTGGGGGATGGCTTAGGGCTCGAAAATATTGGGGACAAAGTAAGTGGATTAGTTGAAAAGATGTTACAGGACCAAGAGATAAAGATATGACGGGCCCAGCGTTCGCTTTCGGATTCAGTAGTGATTTGTACATTGCCCACTGGGCAATTGATATCTACCCTAAAAGACTGGAACATATGGAAACATCAGTCTTTTTTAGTTATTTCGGTCTTTAGTGTCAGTCGATGGATATTTGGGGCGAAGTTTTATTTTTTAAGGTGGGTTTGAATAAAAATGAAATAAAGTTTTTAATTGAAATGAAGGCTTATAGTTGGCCACTGGGCCAAAAAAGAAAGTTTATTGGGAGGGAAAGGCCAAAGGCTGGTCCTTTTTATTGTTCTATGTGGGGAGGTATAGATGACAGTGTATATCACTTAATGTGTGAATTTGAAGAGCTGAGTAACTGGAGACTTTAAGTGTTTGGTAGGGGGGATTATGATTTTGAGTGGTCGGTGAGAGTGTCTGCGGATGAGTGTTTTATGGGTATCAGAAGTTTAGCACTAGGGTAAGAGGTACCATTTTGCTTGCCTGATGTTCCTTCCTGTGTTATTTGCTTGCCTTATGTTCCTTCCTGTGTTATTTGCTTGCCTTATGTTCCTTGGTACCTTTCCAGAGCATGTACTTATGGATTTGGGTGGATTATGTTCCCTCCCATGCTATTCTAGGAGCTTATGTTCCTTCCTATGCTATTACAAGGGCTTATGCTCCCTCCCATGCTATTTTAAGGGCTTATGTTCCTTTCCATGCTATTCTATGTTCCCTCCCATGTTATTCTAAGGGTTTATGTTCCCTTCCATGTTATTCTATGCCCCTTCCATTGTTATTCTATGGGACATCTACAAATGATTAAACATGTTATGAAACTATGTGCTATTTGCTTATGTCCCGTTGGTACCATTCCAAACGAGTGGGGATTCCCCGTCTGTTCCTAAACATTGCAAAAAAGATAGCAGTATGAACGGGGGATTCCCCGCACAAATTTGTTTCAACTCCAAGTTTTTCAACCAGAGTGTTTTTTTTCGAGATGACACCTGTTTTTTAGGCAGCCAATCAGAGAACTGCTTAACAATTCGTCATTGAAACCCCGTATAAAATGTTCATGCTTTGGAATTTAATTTTCATTATTTTCACCATTAAATTCAAATTTCAGGGGGACTTAGCCCCCTCCCCCCTCCAACAACACAAGCCGTAAAATATGATGTGTATACTCGATAGAAAACGCTAAGTATGCTTTTTTCTATTATGTAAAACAAAAACTCTCTCACCCACTGCTGTGTTACGATTATAATTCCTTATTTTTAATTATTTCATTCAAAAAATGCCCCTTTTTCCCAATTATCAGAAAATCTTTTTTCCAGTCTAAAAACCACATGTGTTTATAATTACGGAAAGTCCCTTTTGAAGTCAGAGTTTAAACGTGTCTTATCTGAGTTATGAAAACAAAAGGTTGATGATTAAGACAAGGATTTTTGTAATTCTAAATGCTTTGGCCATTCAAAAAGCGAGGATTTCTGTTAAATAAATAATTCTTATACATTTTAAAATAGCTTATTTCGTTCCAAAGCTTGGCTTTTTTCATAACCAAAGGTTCACATTTGACCCAAGAAAATGTATTTTCTATAATTTTCTTACAATAACTAGTGTTTACCTTCAAAAAAAGCTTTATAGTTTAGTTTTTACGGAAATGGCTTATTTTCGTTCCAAAGCTGCGCTTTTTCATAACCAAAGGTTCACATTTGACCCAAAGAAATGTATTTTCTATAATTTTCTTACAATAACTAGTGTTTACGTTCAAAAAAGCTTTATAGTTTAGTTTTTACGGAAATGGTTTATTTTCGTTCCAAAGCTGCGCTTTTTCATAACCAAAGGTTCACATTTGACCCAAAGAAATGTATTTTCTATAATTTCCTTACAAAAACTAGTGTTTACCTTCAAAAAAAGCTTTATAGTTTAGTTTTTACGGAAATGGCTTATTTTCGTTCCAAAGCTGGGCTTTTTCAGGGCTTGAGTTGCACGGGAGTTGAGTTGCACGAGGGTTCAGTTGCACGGGGGTTCGGTTACATGCGGATTCAGTTATACGGGGTTTAGTTAAATGTGGTTGAGTTGCATAGTCTCGTCGGAAAAAAATGGAGTTCATACTTAAACAGTTCTATTAAGAGCTATTGCTATGGAAATGGCTCATTTTTGAATCGAAACTAGGCTTTTCTGACTGAAGATACACATTATAATCAGAGAAATGTATTTTGATAGTATTTTCTATATTTTTGTTGGAAAAAATTGGAGTTCATACTTAAACAGTTCTATTAAGAGCTATTTTTATGGAAATGGTTTTATGAGTGCTGGCATATCTGATGAAATAATTTAGGTCGTATGATCAATTTAATTTATTTTTTAATTCACTAGTTTTTCAGTAAGGACACTCGATATCCTAAAAGTGTTTGATTCAAACTTTTACCTTGAGGATCTATGCTGTTAGCAGAATTTCAAAAAAGGAACGTTTATGAGTGCTGGCATACCTGATGAAATAATTTAGGTCGTAAGATCAATTTAATTTATTTTTTAATTCAGTAGTTTTTCAGTAAGGACACTCGATATCCTAAAACTGTTTGATTCAAACTTTTACCTTGAGCATCTATGTTGTTAGCAGAATTTCAAAAAGGATCGTTTATGAGTGCTGGCATATCTGATGAAATAATTTAGGTCGTATGATCAATTTAATTTATTTTTTAATTCAGTAGTTTTTTTTTCAGTAAGGACACTCGATATCCTAAAAGTGTTTGATTCAAACTTTTACCTTGAGCATCTATGTTGTTAGCAGAATTTCAAAAAGGATCGTTTATGAGTGCTGGCGTATCTGATGAAATAATTTAGGTCGTATGATCAATTTAATTTATTTTTTAATTCAGTAGTTTTTCAGTAAGGACACTCGATATCCTAAAAGTGTTTGATTCAGACTTTTACCTTGAGAATCGATGTTGTTGGGTCCCAGTCCACCAGCCAGAATGGTTGAAATCCACTAGCTCAGAAGTGGGGTCTTAGTCCACCAGCCTGAATGGTTGAAATTCACTAGCTCAGAATTGGGGTCTTAGTCCACCAGCCTGAATGGTTGAAATTCACTAGCTCAGAATTGGGGTCTTAGTCCACCAGCCTGAATGGTGGAAATTCACTAGCTCAAAATTGTGGTCTTAGTCCACCAGCCTGAATGGTTGAAATTCACTAGCTCAGAATTGGGGTCTTAGTCCACCATCCTGAATGGTGGAAATTCACTAGCTCAGAATTGGGGTCTTAGTCCACCAGCCTGAATGCTTGAAATTCACTAGCTCAGAATTAGGGTCTTAGTCAATGTTCAGATTGGAGCTTTGGGGTCCGACTATCTGGGCTTTATTTTTCAAGGCCTGAATGCTAAGCGATGGACATGAGCTCGATTGGGATCCCCATTGTGAAAATGGAAAACAAAAAACAAAAATATATTGTCGGTATGTGTGTAGAGCTTGGCGTGGTTACCGCTAGGGTAACAGTCTAACCCTTGACGGTTTTAGGTATCCGTGAATAAGTTCAAAGAGGAGAGTGGAAGTTGGAACAAATTTTTGGAGGTGCCCACCTCACCTGCCCAGAGTCTCAGGCAAGTGACCCTAAATTTGAAAAAGTGGAAATTGGCTCAGATTTTCTAAGCTGAGCTGAGACAATGAATAGATAGTATTGGGAAAGTGATTGGAGACGCTGGGCATCCGTGAACAAGTGCTAAATTGAGAGAGGAATTTGGGACAATATTTGGGGGTGCCCAACCGCCCAGAGTCTCCGGCAAGTGAGCCAAAAATTTAAAAAACACACAATTATTTTTTCTGTTCAATTATTTTCAGTGTAAGCCAATATAATTACCTCATTCTTTTATTCTGACTTAACTTGTAGGAATAGGAATTCTAGAATAAGGATTCATTCCCTCGACTAAATCAGTTTTTTCATGTAAAATGGTGAACAAAAGACTATTAATTCTCCGTATTCTTCTTCTTCTTCTTCTTATCTAGCTAAACGTTGCGCTGTGTTTGTCACACCAACTAGTAAATATTTATCGGGCTTTCATTTTTTCCGTTCAATTATTTTCAGTGTAAGCCAATATAATGCTAGGGGGAGTAAAAATGGTAGTTATTTAGTACCCGGTAAACAGGTGACTTGATATGCTTCATTAGAATTAGGTTATTGCTAATGATACCTCCTCGACAGATATTTTTATGGCTCTAACAATTGTACTCTATGCTTGCCCAGAGACACGATGTGGCTTTCCCACTATTGCTCTATGGCCGGTTATCGACACTACCTAGTTTATTGCATGTATTAAATCAGTAGTTCTTACACAGTGGAACGATAAACACATAACTAATATCTCTAAAAAAGTGAAGATGGAGCATTTTAATAAAGTGTGTTCACATAACAAGGTTATTGTAGCATTGAATGCCAACATGGATAAGTATTTAAACTATGAAACAAGTACAAGTGGAAGCACTATTGGAAATGTATGCATGCATTGTCATGACAGTAAGGAATTAAATTTCTTTGGAATACCGAAAAAATTCAACTCTTATGTTGGTGGTTATGCGAGATTGAGATCTCCAGAGATGATTGCACTCAAAGAGAATGCCAACATAAAAAAAATCGTTGATGATAGAGGACAACTCCTTGCTACTGTTGCAGGTAACACATTACCTACTGATACATCCAATCGTCACCTTTCGGGTATTAGCATTCAACGGAAGATCAATAAAAGAAAGCCCTACTCTTCTACTAATATCGTAAACCATATCATGTCTACGTGCCGAAACTGTTACCTGTGTAAAAATAATGTGATAATAGACAATGAAATTGCCAGAAAAATAAAAAGGGCATTGTCAGAAAATATCACTATGGAATATAAAGATGAATCGATGAAAAACAAAGCACCAGCAAACGTTACTACCATTGATCAAACAGTCAATGAACCAAATAATACCAAGGATGAAAAGCATATTGAACCTGTTGATGAGACACCAGTAAAAATTGTGTATGACTCAAAATGGAATAATGATTATTCTACTGATTGCGAAGCCGTTCTGGCTAAGTGGACGCGCGCTGGGCTGAGAATCCGTGAATTCGGGTTTGATCCCTGGTGTGGTCAGTTTCTTAGTTTGGGACGCAGGTCAGTGGTGTGACCTTGTAAGCTTAGCCAGAGTCAACCCAGCTCTAAATGGGTACCTGGAGAAATCTGGGGAAGGTAAACAGGAAGGGTTTGCGAAAGCATAGGTTGGCTGGCCCCCAGCCCCCCATTGCACTTCCTGGCTGAAGGGCCACGAAACGGAGATCAGCACTGCCGGTTTGGACCTTAAGGGTCTAGTGCCGCATCCTTTACCTTTTTTTTACCTTTTACTGATTGCGAACTAAGAGAAGACAATAGCTATAATATCAAGAGAGAACATGGTGAACTATTTTATGGAACAGATTCAAAATGTCCAAAGTTAATCATTGATATTAATAATGTATCATAATATATTTTTTGTATTAATATTCTACATAGCATTATTTCATTAAAAATATATTATGCATTACATTGTTATGTGTTCATTATTTTTAGAGTAAGCTAGCATATCAAACGTTTAGAATGTCTAATAAAACGTCGGAGATGTAAGAAAAGGAATTTGCATACATATATTGTCAGAAACATGGGATAACATTGACAAAATCCGTGAGGTGGGCACCTCCAAAAATTTGTCCCAACTTCCACTCTCGCCTTAGAACTTATTCACGGATAACTAAAACCGTCAAGGGTTAGACTGTTACCCTAGCGGTAACCATGCCATGCTCTACACACATACCAACAATATATTTTTGTTTTTTGTTTTCCATTTTCACAATGGGGATCCCAATCGAGCTCATGTCCATCGCTTAGCATTCAGGCCTTGAAAAATAAAGCCCAGATAGTCGGACCCCAACGCTCCAATCTGAACATTGACTAAGACCCTAATTCTGAGCTAGTGAATTTCAAGCATTCAGGCTGGTGGACTAAGACCCTAATTCTGAGCTAGTGAATTTCAACCATTCAGGCTGGTGGACTAAGACCCCAATTCTGAGCTAGTGAATTTCAACCATTCAGGCTGGTGGACTAAGACCACAATTCTGAGCTAGTGAATTTCCACCATTCAGGCTGGTGGACTAAGACCCCAATTCTGAGCTAGTGAATTTCAACCATTCAGGCTGGTGGACTAAGACCCTAATTCTGAGCTAGTGAATTTCAACCATTCAGGCTGGTGGACTAAGACCCCAATTCTGAGCTAGTGAATTTCAACCATTCAGGCTGGTGGACTAAGAACCCATTTCTGAGCTAGTGGATTTCAACCATTCTGGCTGGTGGACTGGGACCCAACAACATCGATTCTCAAGGTAAAAGTCTGAATCAAACACTTTTAGGATATCGAGTGTCCTTACTGAAAAAAACCACTGAATTAAAAAATAAATTAAATTGATCATTTAGGATATCGAGTGTCCTTACTGAAAAACTACTGAATTAAAAAAATAAATTAAATTGATCATACGACCTAAATTATTTCATCAGATACACCAGCACTCACAAACGATCCTTTTTTGAAATTCTGCTAGCAGCATAGATGCTCAAGGTAAAAGTTTGAATCAAACACTTTTAGGATATCGAGTGTCCTTACTGAAAAAAACTACTGAATTAAAAAATAAATTAAATTGATCATACGGCCTAAATTATTTCATCATATACGCCAGCACTCATAAACGATCCTTTTTGAAATTCTGCTAACAACATAGATGCTCAAGGTAAAAGTTTGAATCAAACACTTTTAGGATATCGAGTGTCCTTACTGAAAAAAAACTACTGAATTAAAAAATAAATTAAATTGATCATACGACCTAAATTATTCCATCAGATATGCCAGCACTCATAAACGATCCTTTTTGAAATTCTGCTAACAACATAGATGCTCAAGGTAAAAGTTTGAATCAAACACTTTTAGGATATCGAGTGTCCTTACTGAAAAAACTACTGAATTAAAAAATAAATTAAATTGATCATACGACCTAAATTATTCATCAGATACGCCAGCACTCATAAACGTTCCTTTTTTGAAATTCTGCTAACAGCATAGATGCTCAAGGTAAAAGTTTGAATCAAACACTTTTAGGATATCGAGTGTCCTTACTGAAAAAAAACTACTGAATTAAAAAATAAATTAAATTGATCATACGACCTAAATTATTTCATCAGATACGCCAGCCCTCATAAAACCATTTCCATAAAAATAGCTCTTAATAGAACTGTTTAAGTATGGACTCCAATTTTTTCCAACGAAAATATAGAAAATACTATCAAAACACATTTCTCTGATTTTAATGTGTATCTTCAGTCAGAAAAGCCTAGTTTCGATTCAAAAATGAGCCATTTCCATAGCAATAGCTCTTAATAGAACTGTTTAAGTATGAACTCCAATTTTTTCCAGCGAGACTCTGCAACTCAACCGCATTTAACTAAACCCCGTGTAACTGAATCCGCATGTAACCGAATCCCCTTGCAACTGAACCCTCGTGCAACTCAACTCCCGTGCAACTCAAGCCCTGAAAAAGCCAAGCTTTGGAACGAAAATATGCCATTTCCGTAAAAACTAAACTATAAAGCTTTTTTGACCGTAAACGCTAGTTTTTGTAAGGAAATTATAGAAAATACATTTCTTTGGGTCAAATGTGAACCTTTGGTTATGAAAAAGCCCAGCTTTGGAACGAAAATAAGCCATTTCCGTAAAAACTAAACTATAAAGCTTTTTTTGAAGGTAGACACTAGTTTTTGTAAGGAAATTATAGAAAATACATTTCTTTGGGTCAAATCTGAACCTTTGGTTATGAAAAAGCGCAGCTTTGGAACGAAAATAAGCCATTTCCGTAAAAACTAAACTATAAAGCTTTTTTGAACGTAAACACTAGTTATTGTAAGAAAATTATAGAAAATACATTTCTTTGGGTCAAATCTGAACCTTTGGTTATGAAAAAGCGCAGCTTTGGAACGAAAATAAGCCATTTCCGTAAAAACTAAACTATAAAGCTTTTTTGAACGTAAACACTAGTTATTGTAAGAAAATTATAGAAAATACATTTCTTTGGGTCAAATGTGAACCTTTGAATGTGAAAAAAGCCAAGCTTTGGAACGAAATAAGCTATTTTAAAATGTATAAGAATTATTTATTTAACAGAAATCCTCGCTTTTTGAATGGCCAAAGCGTTTAGAATTACACAAATCCTTGTCTTAATCATCAACCTTTTGTTTTCATAACTCAGATAAGACACGTTTAAACTCTGACTTCAAAAGGGACTCTCCGTAATTATAAACAAATGTGGTTTTTAGACTGGAAAAAAGATTTTCTGATAATTGGGAAAAAGGGGCAATCCCCACTCGTTTGGAATGGTACCAACGGGACATAAGCAAATAGCACATAGTTTCATAACGTGTTTAATCATGTGTAGAGGTCCCATAGAATAACAATGGAAGGGGCATAGAATAGCATGGAAGGGAACATAAACTCTTAGAATAACATGGGAGGGAACATAGAATAGCATGGAAGGGAACATAAGCCCTTAAAATAGCATGGGAGGGAACATAAGAGTAGAAAGGCCCCTATTGATACAAACGGGAGTCCATATATGGGCATAGAGTCCATAGGGAGATGGTTTTCTCACTGAGAATAAAAAAACAGAATTTTTCTCACTTGAAAAAACAGGAATTTTCTCACTTTTATGGATGTTTCTTGGACGGTTATGAGTGTTGGTCAATTTATTTGATGTTTTTCATGGATGTCAACATCAATTTATGTCTGTTTTATGGTTTTTGTCAGTGAGAATGGAAAAACAGTATTTTTCTCACTTTGGTGGATGTTTTATGGATTATTGGAATGTTATGATCCAGAAATAGGAAAACAGGATCACGTGTTTCTAACAGATGATGTCATGATTGATTGATTGTCACGAAAGGGGAATTAATTTGTTGTTTCTAAGGGGAATTATTGATTCACGAAAGGGGAATTAATTTATTTTTTCCAAGGAAAATTGTCTCCTGGACGAAGTTTATTAATATCTTTGGAGTTCGACCAGAATTGTTTCCGGGGCAAAGTTTATAAATAACTGACAGGTGATGGCAAGGTTAATTGTAACTCCGGCGAATGTTTTGATCTTAGAGTTTAACGCGGGAAAAGGTTTCTTAGTAATTTCAAATGTGACAGCGCAGGGATGCCAAAAACAAAGGGAACACGATGAAATTACGTTTAGAGATTATTTTAGCGAAACCGTTTTAGACATTTCCTATCTATAACTTTTCCTATCTTCTACGGAAAAATTTAGAACTGAACTTTAAATTTTTTATGTCTTGGTGAACTTAAAGCTGAAGTGGAAGCTTTTTATTTTCTCTGGTGAAATTAGAATTGAATTGTGTTCTTTGGTAAAATTCAGAAGAGAACTTGAAACTTTTCTATCTTCTAAGAAAAATTTGGAACAGAACATTAAATTTTTTCATCTCTATGTGAAAAGTCGGAACTGAATTTAAGAAATTTAGAATTAAAGTGAAACTTTTTATCTTCATGGAAAATAATCATAATCATAGTATAACTTTTCCTATCTTCTATGTAAAATTTCGAACTGAACTTTAAATTTTTTGTGTCTTGGTGAGCTTAAAACTGAAGTGGAAGCTTTTTATTTTCTCTGGAGAAATTAGAATTGAATTATGTTCTTTGGTAAAATTCAGATTAGAACTTGAACTTTTCTATCTTCTAAGAAAAATTTGGAACAATATTTTAAATTTTTCATCTCTTTGAGAAAAATCTGAATTGAAGTGGAAAATTTTATAATATTTTGAGAAAATAGAATTGATCAATAACTTATTTCATTTTCATTGAGAAAATTCAGAATCGAAGTTGAACTTTTCTTCTTCCGGGGAAATATTTGGAACGGAACTTTAAATTTTTTCATCTCTTTGAGAAAGGTTGGAACTGAATTTAAGAAAATTTAGAATTAAAGTGAAACTTTTTATCTTCATAGAAAATAATCACAATCATGGTATAACTTTTCCTATCTTCTACGGAAAAATTTAGAACTGAACTTTAAATTTTTTATGTCTTGGTGAACTTAAAACTGAAGTGGAAGCTTTTTATTTTCTCTGGTGAAATTAGAATTGAATTGTGTTCTTTGGTAAAATTCAGAAGAGAACTTGAACTTTTCTATCTTCTACGAAAAATTTGGAACAGTATTTTAAATTTTTTCATCTCTTTGAGAAAAGCCGGAATTGAATTTAAGAAAATTTAGAATTAAAGTGAAACTTTTTATCTTCATAGAAAATAATCACAATCATGGTATAACTTTTCCTATCTTCTACGGAAAAATTTAGAACTGAACTTTAAATTTTTTATGTCTTGGTGAACTTAAAGCTGAAGTGGAAGCTTTTTATTTTCTCTGGTGAAATTAGAATTGAATTGTGTTCTTTGGTAAAATTCAGAAGAGAACTTGAACTTTTCTATCTTCTAAGAAAAATTTGGAACAGAACTTTAAATTTTTTCATCTCTATGTGAAAAGCCGGAACTGAATTTAAGAAAATTTAGAATTAAAGTGAAACTTTTTATCTTCATGGAAAATAATCATAATCATAGTATAACTTTTCCTATCTTCTATGTAAAATTTCGAACTGAACTTTAAATTTTTTGTGTCTTGGTGAGCTTAAAACTGAAGTGGAAGCTTTTTATTTTCTCTGGAGAAATTAGAATTGAATTATGTTCTTTGGTAAAATTCAGATTAGAACTTGAACTTTTCTATCTTCTAAGAAAAATTTGGAACAATATTTTAAATTTTTTCATCTCTTTGAGAAAAATCTGAATTGAAGTGGAAAATTTTATAATATTTTGAGAAAATAGAATTGATCAATAACTTATTTCATTTTCATTGAGAAAATTCAGAATCGAAGTTGAACTTTTCTTCTTCCGGGGAAATATTTGGAACGGAACTTTAAATTTTTTCATCTCTTTGAGAAAGGTTGGAACTGAATTTAAGAAACTTTAGAATTAAAGTGAAACTTTTTATCTTCATAGAAAATAATCACAATCATGGTATAACTTTTCCTATGTTCTACGGAAAAATTTAGAAGTGAACTTTAAATTTTTTATGTCTTGGGCCTTTTCTCCTTCCGGGAAAAGTATTTCTTGGTGTTGAGGTAACCAAAAAGCTGTAAAGTATAGTTGTGGGTGAAAAAGATAAGTACTTCAACTTGTAAAATGGGTTTAGGAGGGACATTAAGAAAGTAACTTGCTCTGAAATGGTCTTTGAAAAGTATTTCTTGGTGTTGAGGTATCCAAAAAGCTGTAAAGTATAGTTGTGGGTGAAAAAGATAAGTACTTCAACTTGTAAAATGGGTTTAGGAGGGACATTAAGAAAGTAACTTGCTCTGAAATGGTCTTTGAAAAGTATTTCTTGGTGTTGAGGTAACCAAAAAGCTGTAAAGTATAGTTGTGGGTGAAAAAGATAAGTACTTCAAGTTGGAAAATGGGTTTAGAAGGGACATTAAGAAAGTAACTTGCTCTGAAATGGTCTTTGAAAAGTATTTCTTGGTGTTGAGGTATCCAAAAAGCTGTAAAGTATAGTTGTGGATGAAAAAGATAAGTACTTCAAGTTGGAAAATGGGTTTAGGAGGGACATCAAGAAAGTAACTTGCTCTGAAATGGTCTTTGAAAAGTATTTCTTGGTGTTGAGGTATCCAAAAAGCTGTAAAGTATAGTTGTGGGTGAAAAAGATAAGTTCTTCAAGTTGGAAAATGGGTTTAGGAGGGACATTAAGAAAGTAACTTGCTCTGAAATGTCTTTAGAAAATATTTCTTGGTGTTGAGGTATACAAAAAGCTGTAAAGTATAGTTATGGGTGAAAAAGATAAGTACTTCAAGTTGGAAAATGGGTTTAGGAGGGACATTAAGAAAGTAACTTGCTCTGAAATGGTCTTTGAAAAGTATTTCTTGGTGTTGAGGTATCCAAAAAGCTGAAATGGTCTTTGAAAAGTATTTCTTGGTGTTGAGGTATCCAAAAAGCTGTAAAGTATAGTTGTGAGTGAAAAAGATAAGTACTTCAAGTTGGAAAATGGGTTTAGGAGGGACATTAAGAAAGTAACTTGCTCTGAAATGGTCTTTGAAAAGTATTTCTTGGTGTTGAGGTAACCAAAAAGCTGTAAAGTATAGTTGTGGGTGAAAAAGATGAGTACTTCAAGTTGGAAAATGGTTTAGGAGGGACATTAAGAAAGTAACTTGCTCTGAAATGGTCTTTGAAAAGTATTTCTTGGTGTTGAGGTATCCAAAAAGCTGTAAAGTATAGTTGTGGGTGAAAAAGATAAGTACTTCAACTTGTAAAATAGGTTTCAAAGGGACATTAAGAAAGTAACTTGCTCTGAAATGGTCTTTGAAAAGTATTTCTTGGTGTTGAGGTATCCAAAAAGCTGTAAAGTATAGTTGTGGATGAGAAAGATAAGTACTTCAAGTTGGAAAATGCGTTTAGGAGGGACATTAAGAAAGTAACTTGCTCTGAAATGGTCTTTGAAAAGTATTTCTTGGTGTTGAGGTATCCAAAAAGCTGTAAAGTATAGTTGTGGGTGAAAAAGATAAGTACTTCAAGTTGGAAAATGGGTTTAGGAGGGACATTAAGAAAGTAACTTGCTCTGAAATGGTCTTTGAAAAGTATTTCTTGGTGTTGAGGTAACCAAAAAGCTGTAAAGTATAGTTGTGAATGAAAAAGATAAGTACTTCAAGTTGGAAAATGGGTTTAGGAGGGACATTAAGAAAGTAACTTGCTCTGAAATGGTCTTTGAAAAGTATTTCTTGGTGTTGAGGTAACCAAAAAGCTGTAAAGTATAGTTGTGGGTGAAAAAGATAAGTACTTCAAGTTGGAAAATGGGTTTAGGAGGGACATTAAGAAAGTAACTTGCTCTGAAATGGTCTTTGAAAAGTATTTCTTGGTGTTGAGGTATCCAAAAAGCTGTAAAGTATAGTTGTGGGTGAAAAAGATAAGTACTTCAAGTTGGAAAATGGGTTTAGAAGGGACAATAAGAAAGTAACTTGCTCTAAAATGGTCTTTGAAAAGTATTTCTTGATGTTGAGGTATCCAAAAAGCTGTAAAGTATAGTTGTGAATGAAAAAGATAAGTACTTCATGTTGGAAAATGGGTTTAGGAGGGACATTAAGAAAGTAACTTGCTCTGAAATGGTCTTTGAAAAGTATTTCTTGGTGTTGAGGTATCCAAAAAGCTGTAAAGTATAGTTGTGGGTGAAAAAGATAAGGACTTCAAGTTGGAAAATGGGTTTAGGAGGGACATTAGAAAGTAACTTGCTCTGAAATGGTCTTCGAAAAGTATTTCATGGTGTTGAGGTAACCAAAAAGCTGTAAAGTATAGTTGTGGGTGAAAAAGATAAGTACTTCAAGTTGGAAAATGGGTTTAGGAGGGACATTAAGAAAGTAACTTGCTCTGAAATGGTCTTTGAAAAGTATTTCTTGGTGTTGAGGTATCCAAAAAGCTGTAAAGTATAGTTGTGAGTGAAAAAGATAAGTACTTCACCTGTGAAAATAGGTTTAGAAGGGACATTAAGAAAGTAACTTGCTCTGAAATGGTCTTTGAAAAGTATTTCTTGGTGTTGAGGTATCCAAAAAGCTGTAAAGTATAGTTGTGGATGAAAAAGATAAGTACTTCAAGTTGGAAAATGGGTTTAGGAGGGACATTAAGAAAGTAACTTGCTCTGAAATGGTCTTTGAAAAGTATTTCTTGGTGTTGAGGTATCCAAAAAGCTGTAAAGTATAGTTGTGGGTGAAAAAGATAAGTACTTCAAGTTGGAAAATGGGTTTAGGAGGAGCATTATGAAAGTAACTTGCTCTGAAATGGTCTTCGAAAAGTATTTCTTGGTGTTGAGGTATCCAAAAAGCTGTAAAGTATAGTTGTGGGTGAAAAAGATAAGTACTTCAAGTTGGAAAATGGGTTTAGAAGGGACATTAAGAAAGTAACTTGCTCTGAAATGGTCTTTGAAAAGTATTTCTTGGTGTTGAGGTATCCAAAAAGCTGTAAAGTATAGTTGTGAATGAAAAAGATAAGTACTTCATGTTGGAAAATGGGTTTAGGAGGGACATTAAGAAAGTAACTTGCTCTGAAATGGTCTTTGAAAAGTATTTCTTGGTGTTGAGGTATCCAAAAAGCTGTAAAGTATAGTTGTGGGTGAAAAAGATAAGTACTTCAAGTTGGAAAATGGGTTTAGGAGGGACATTAAGAAAGTAACTTGCTCTGAAATGGTCTTTGAAAAGTATTTCTTGGTGTTGAGGTATCCAAAAAGCTGTAAAGTATAGTTGTGGGTGAAAAAGACAAGTACTTCAAGTTGGAAAATGGGTTTAGGAGGGACATTAAGAAAGTAACTTGCTCTGAAATGGTCTTTGAAAAGTATTTCTTGGAGTTGAGGTATCCAAAAAGCTGTAAAGTATAGTTGTGGGTGAAAAAGATGAGTACTTCAACTTGTAAAATAGGTTTAGAAGGGACATTAAGAAAGTAGCTTGCTCTGAAATGATCTTTGAAAAGTATTTCTTGGTGTTGAGGTATCCAAAAAGCTGTAAAGTATAGTTGTGAATGAAAAAGATAAGTACTTCGTGTTGGAAAATGGGTTTAGGAGGGACATTAAGAAAGTAACTTGCTCTGAAATGGTCTTTGAAAAGTATTTCTTGGTGTTGAGGTATCCAAAAAGCTGTAAAGTATAGTTGTGGGTGAAAAAGATAAGTACTTCAAGTTGGAAAATGGGTTTAGGAGGGACATTAAGAAAGTAACTTGCTCTGAAATGGTCTTTGAAAAGTATTTCTTGGTGTTGAGGTATCCAAAAAGCTGTAAAGTATAGTTGTGGGTGAAAAAGATAAGTACTTCATGTTGGAAAATGGGTTTAGGAGGGACATTAAGAAAGTAACTTGCTCTGAAATGGTCTTTGAAAAGTATTTCTTGGTGTTGAGGTAACCAAAAAGCTGTAAAGTATAGTTGTGGATGAAAAAGATAAGTACTTCAAGTTGGAAAATGGGTTTAGGAGGGACATTAAGAAAGTAACTTGCTCTGAAATGGTCTTTGAAAAGTATTTCTTGATGTTGAGGTAACCAAAAAGCTGTAAAGTATAGTTGTGGGTGAAAAAGATAAGTACTTCAACTTGTAAAATAGGTTTAGGAGGGACATTAAGAAAGGAAATTGTTCTGAAAAGATATAGTAAAGCCTTATAAAAGTATTAAAAAATGAGGGCTCAGGGGCCTTTGGGGCGCCGGGGGCCCTTTGGGGGGCCCGGGGACCTTTGGGGGGCCCGGGGACCCTTTGGGGGGCCCGGGGGACCCTTTGGGAGCCTGGGGGAACCTTTGGGGGCCGGGGGCTTCCTTCGGGGTTGGGGTAGGGGGATCGGAGCCCTTTGGGTCAGGGTATGGGGATCGGAGCCCTTTGGGGTTGGGGTAGGGGACCTCACGGCACTGTTTAAATAGAACTTGTGTATTATAACGACCACACTCAAAACCTCTTCTAAAACATCTTCTAAAATCATCTTTTAAAATGTCTCTAAATGTTTCGCCGAAACAATTCCCTAAAATGTCTAAAATAATCTCTAAACGTAATTTCATCGTGTTCCCTTTGTTTTTGGCATCCCTGCGCTGTCTACATTTGAAATTACTAAGAAACCTTTTCCCGCGTTAAACTCTAAGATCAAAACATTCGCCGGAGTTACAATTAACCTTGCCATCACCTGTCAGTTATTTATAAACTTTGCCCTGGAAACAATTCTGGTCGAACTCCAAAGATATTAATAAACTTCGTCCAGGAGACAATTCTCCTTGGAAACAATAAATTAATTCCCCTTTCGTGAATCAATAATTCCCCTTAGAAACAACAAATTAATTCCCCTTTCGTTACAATCTATCAATCATGACATCATCTGTTAGAAACACGTGATCCTGTTTTCCTATTTCTGGAATATAACATTCCAATAATCCGGAAAACATCCATCAAAGTGAGAAAAATACTGTTTTTCCATTCTCACTGACAAAAACCATAAAACAGACATAAATTGATGTTGACATCAATGAAAAACATCAAATAAATTGACCAACACTCATAACCGTTCAAGAAACATCCATAAAAGTGAGAAAATTCCTGTTTTTTCAAGTGAGAAAAATTCTGTTTTTTTATTCTCAGTGAGAAAACCATCTCCCTAGGGACTCTATGTCCATATATGGACTCCCGTTTGTATCAATAGGGGCCTTTCTACTCATAAGCCCTTGTAATAGCATAGGAAGGAACATAAGCTCCTAGAATAGCATGGGAGGGAACATAATCCACCCAAATCCATAAGTACATGCTCTGGAAAGGTACCAAGGAACATAAGGCAAGCAAATAACACAGGAAGGAACATAAGGCAAGCAAATAACACAGGAAGGAACATAAGGCAAGCAAAATGGTACCTCTTACCCTACTCTTAGCACGATTCCTTTGTCTCACGATGAATTATAGAATTAGATTTATGTAGGATTACCTTAAGATCTCTGCAAGTTCTTTGTAATTGTGCTTTGTTTACATTTTTTTTGCCATGGACTATGGGCTTTTAGCGCAAATAAATTCTATGCTATTCTATAGTTAATGAGCTTCGCCATTGGTTATAACTTAGCTAGCTTAGAATGATACTTTCTGAATAAGTTCACATGGGATTGATGATGCAATGCAGTTGTTAGTACCTCTAATTGGATGCGACAACTTTTGTGAATAATTAAACTAGAATTAAACATATATAAGATAAATAAAACATACTACCAAATTACGAGTTTCAATAATTGCCGGGCAAATAATTCACATTAATCAGTATTTGTTGCATTTGAAAATTTTGGTTTATTAGCTAAAATTTAGCTCATACAATCATTCTCAAAGAGTTCCAAGCTTGTTGGAAATTTAAATAAATGCAATCCTTTTTGTTAACTTGGAAATTTGTTGTGGTGGCAAAATAGAATATTCGAGTAACCTCGCACTCAGGAAAGGATTGGATGTAAAAACTTCAAAACACCTTCCTAGACGTTTATATATGCTTTAGGTCCGTTTTCGAAAGTTTCAATTATCTAGCATTACAATTACTCCGAGTTCATAAGAAGTCAGTCTCTTGGAGCACATCCTGCACCGCATATTTGGACAGTGCATCCATTCCTAAAAGTTTTACTTGTAGCTTCCCAATTTTTCCAGAAAGTCCTCGTTCTAAGCTATCCAAAATAAGTCATTTTGGGCTTCATTTACCAAGTTTTATGTTTGCTATTAAAATTTTAACTTTTTCCAATTCTCATCTTCTTCTGAAAGTTTAAAATAAGCGATTTATACGTTTCAATTGCGATTTTAACAAACTCACACCAGTTGGGTACACAAGTAGTTTTGCGGAAAAAAAGAAGCAAATATGATCTGGAAGTTCAAGGATAATTATACAAAAGTTTCGATTCTATATTTTATTCATTAAAGGTATGCACCTGTCAATGACATGCTTTGAGCGTAAATTTATTCTCCGAAAGAGTAACTTTTGAAAAATAGCCTGGCGCCTCCCATTCTAAGGAGTGTAATTAATTATTTTTTCCCACAGACTTCAAGCAGAAGAAAGGAGTAAATAATAGGGAAAGAGGTGACAAATTTGATCTTTTCCATGACATAAGATAAAATGGATTTTAAAATGGAAATATAATCTTGAGCGTGGTAATTCAGTCGCAGTTACAGGCGTTACAGCTAAAAAGTATTCTTTTACAGAGGATTGAAAAGACCAGAAGAATTTTCGCTTCATTGTACAAAAATAGTGGTTTTGTTTTGGAAAAAAAATATTTGCCTAACGCATTAAAACTTAACCTGAAAATATCAAAATTGTATAATATTTAAATCCATAGTTTTTCGGTTTTCTAATTTACTTTTGGTTTAAATTTTTGTTTCCTGCATTCCACATTTCTCTCTCCTAAAATTCTTTTTGAAAATTTCCCCTCCCACTGAAATTATTCCGAGGGGTGTACCTATTCTAGGATGATCAAAACATTTTTGAACAAATATTAGACTAAAATTTCAAAAAAACAGGGGTTAAGAAAAGAGAGAAGTTTTGGGAATACAGTTCCTTTTTCAAATTTAAGAGAACCTTAGATCAAACAGTTAAGGGCTGGGCACACGTAGCTGATTTCGGGAACTGATTTCCAAATCAGCGCCGATTTTTAAAGAAATAGGCGTCGATTTGAGCTTGAAAAATTTTCTAGTTTTCGGCGCCGATTTACAAAATCAGCGCCGATTTTCATCATGATCATCACAAAAAAATAAGGATACAAATAAATAGTCAGCCAGAGGCATCTGTGGTGAAAGACCCCACTACTGAGCTGAGAAATAAACTGAAAACTGAGCTGAGATCAATCAAGCAACTATTAATAAACTTCAGTTGACTATTTGTGTCCATGATTTTTTGTTTTGAAAATTTTGCGCAATATATTTTTCTTTCAACCAAATTTTTCTTACCGCTATCATTTGTCCACTGATGCCGAAATCGGTTCCCGAAATCAGCTACGTGTGCCTAGCCCTTTAAATAATTAAATAAAAAAAACAAGTTTTTTAAACTGAAAGTAAGGAGCGACATTAAAACTTAAAACGAACAGAAATTATTCCGTATATGAAAGGGGCTGTCCCCTCCTCAACGCCTCGCTCTTTACGCTAAAGTTTTTTATTGTTTTAAAAAATAAAGTTGTGAGACAGAGTCAAACTTTAGCGTAAAGAGCGAGGCGTTGAGGAGGGGACAGCCCCTTTCATATACGGAATAATTTCTGTTCATTTTAAGTTTTAATGTCGCTCCTTACTTTCAGTTTAAAAAACTTGTTTTTTTTTATTTAATTTCTGATCGTTTTTTAGTTAATGCAGCTTTTATTTTGGCTCACCGTCATTGAATAAGTAAACAAAATTTGCATAAAAATTTTACTTTTCTTTTGCTAAATGGCTGTCTCTAAATCTGGTTCTGACGTAATTTACAAATTAACTTACGTAACGAACTTCTATATTCGTATATTTTTCTTCTGGCAAAAAATACGAAGTTGCAGATTTTTGCAGATATGAGCTTGAAACCTATGTTATAGGGTTTTCTGATACGCTGAATCTGACGGTGTGATTTTCATTAAAATTCTTTCACTTGTAGGGGATGTTTCCCCCCTGTTTAAAAATCAGGTAAATTTTCTCAGGCTTGTAGCCTTTGATGAGTAATACTAAACTTAATAAAATTCATATATTTAGAATCAGCATTATAAGCCCATTCTTTTGATACATTTATTGACATCAAAGTTCCGTTTTTAAAAGTTTCGATTATTATTGAGCCGTATCGCTTGTTTTTTTTATTGTTTTTTTATTACGTATATGTTATTACGTATATGATGGGGTTGTCCCCTTAGTCAATACCACGCTCTTTACGTTAAAAGTTAAAAAAAATTTAATTCACAAACCCCTGAATCACAAAGGCCGTTTAATTAGAATAGATAGCTCTTTTGAAAGCACTAAAAAAAAACTATAGCGTAAAGAGCGAGGTATGGACTTGGGGGGAACCCCCTCATATACGTAATAATTTCTGTTCATTTTAAGTTCTAATGTTGCTTCTTACTTTCAGTTGAAAAACTTGTTTTTTTTAATTTAATTTCTGATCGTTTTTTAAATAATGCTTGGAAATCCGGCGCCCCCTTCATAGAAATGTCCCTTACCCCAAAGAAACATCCTCCACGGAAAGATTCTCCCGAGTATCCCCCTCCCCCCACCAGAAAAAAATTCTTCCTGAAAATGTCTGTATACTTACCAATAACCAATACAATATGTAAGCAATGAGTAGTAACCAAGGTACTACTTTGCCCAGACATATGGCAAATACCATGTTATTCTACAACGCCCCCGTACCAAACAGGTTTTTCTAGTAGTTACAGGTCATTACACTCTTTGCCAAGAGGAACAAGTATAACTTGATTGGCGATTAGGATTTGAATAAAAGGAATAGTTTTCACTACAATTCATATTAGTAAGAGAATTGGATTCAAAGAGAATAGTTTTTTTTTTATTTGAGAGGATATTAGTGGAGAGAAAAAAATGAGTGGTGCATTTACATTATTGGAGATTAATGATGGAACTGACAGCAGCAGTAGCAACGATATCCGAGTACCCAATGTGGCTGTGGAAATAACTGCTGGCTGTAGACTATGTCTTGAATGGGACACTATGTATGCTAGATACGTGATATCATTAAGCAAATTTAAGCAGGAGGAGACAGCTGTGTTTTGCTGGAAAAGTAAATATTCTCCATATAAATAAACTTCGGTCAGCATTAGATGTTCTATCGAAATATATTGATGAGAACAAAATGCATCAGTGAATATTATTATTGTAATTATGTTCAATAAAACTGTTTCTAAATCAATGGTATTTTTTCTTTTTTTCTATAGTAGACTAGCGTATATTTTGAGTACAAAAAGAGATTCTGATTAGTCTGAAGTTGGTTGTGAGAGAGTTAGGACTCTAAAAAAAATGGATAGATTCGAGAAAGATCGAATCATGAGGAATCTAATTCTTATGGAAAAACGTTTGATTCTAGATGATGATTTTCTAGAGTTGTCTATTCAAAGGAAGATATTTTCTCGGGGATGCTTGTCGATATAATGAAAACTGATTCTCCATCATTAGACTATTGTATGAAGCTTCTACATCGTGGTCCAAATGCATTTACACAATTTATTGATATATTGATCACGACACAGCAAAATGATATTGTGGATATGCTTTTAAACATTAGTTTTTAGAAATTTAGGACTTTTTTTTTCATAAGAAAGATGGTGCTCAAGGATGATTTACTCCTCTCTCTCTCTCTATCTCAGGCAATTTTTTGATGTTGCTAGCTCAGTTTCATTGTGGCAGTGAGAGCGTCAACACATGACAAAATGTTCCATACATGTCCACTATGTATGTACTCACTGGGCAGTTGGTCATCATGTGAGAATTGCACAATGATTGAGGAGTATGATGAAAAGTGTAGATTATGCAACCCGTGTAAATTGCATAGAGGATATGCTGTACAAATTAAAGGTTGTAATTCCTGTCTTGAAGAGGTGTGTGACTCTCATCCTAGAGGCCACCTATGCTCCAATTGTCATTATGAAAAATGTAAGCAATGGGAGAGTACATATCCCGGTATGATTGGAAAGAATCCTAACCGGGATTTTAGTTTATTGCTACGAGATTGGTATCGTCGTGGTTTTAGATTGTTCTGGGAGGAGGAACCAGGTCAACGATTCAACTGTTGGAACAACAAGAGAATATGGTTTCTACGTCATTGTTGTGAAGACACTGGGTGTTATGATTATAAGCCCACTGATTTTTATTTGGCAGTGACAGAATGTGATTCGACACTTGAGGACACTGTTTGTGAAATTGCTTCAAATACACAAATTGAAACATGTGAATTCTATAGAATGAATGCGAATAGTATCATTGACTATACAAAGAGATATGACAAGAGTGAAGTCACACTCTACTGTAGAAAATGTGACCCTGACATTGCAGTACATCAGAATCAGTACACTGTGAATTCAAATAATCTACCTGCACTAGTTGTCGTTTTATCATGTATATAATTTTTTTTTTTTATTAATAAACAATTTCACATACATCTTTGGAACATTTTATTCTTAGGGCACTAAAATCAATATTAAATACACTTGTAAGTATATTCTCCACTAGAAAGTCGTTCAATTGAGGTAAGTCAACGTAGATGTTGAGAAACTGCTTGTAGGTGTAGCCACGACATCTGAACATGAAAAAGAGTAGTGCATGAAAGCCACATGTCTTAGTCGCTAAATCCTGTACTCTTCGTTGATTTTGAATAATGGTTTTCCCCACTGCTTTCAATAAAGTTGCTGATGTATGGAACGTAGAATTTATACGATAGGCCAAGAGGATCAAAAAATTCAATATTCTTCGCTGTTTGAAAGATGCATAGCCAATGACCGGTCTTCAAAGTCGATGGACTGCTATTAACAATGATTAGGGTATTGTTAACACTTGGAATTTTTTCAATGAAGTCCGAGGGTATGCAATAGGACTTGTATTGGGACATGTATGGATCCATACTAAATACATTGATTATTTGATTTGTGTTCATGGTGCAAGGTCTAGTAGAACACTGCCGTCGGGTGTGATTTCCCAATAGGTTTCAAATTGGCTCAGTGATATTAGCGTGATACTCTCAGTCAGAGCATCGGCAAATGTACACTCTAAACGTACATTCCCAGTTCGTACTATGCTCATATCCTGTGTGCCTGACAAGTCCAAAACAATAACCCCATGATTTTTTGAAAACATTGATTCAGTTATTCCATTTTCAAATAGTTGAGAGTCATGATCTAGGGATTGCATGGTCAACTCGTACAGAGTTCTATAGGATTTTTTGTCAAATGATAGAGTGTACAGTGGAATACCATTCACTTTGCACACAAGGCTAGATAGACCGAAAAAATTAAAATCATGGGGGGATTCAGTCCAGGATCCAACGGCACTGCCACTCTTCACAAAGGTCAAAGCCAATTTTGATGGGATTTCTCCATTGATAAATGATGAATCGCTATAGCTACGAGAACCGGTGGCAATGTGACGTTGATTGGTGATTGTATGAGGGACAAGAAGTTTAATGTTGTTACCATTGGCTCTTAGCTTTTCCACTGCCAATGCAACAGAGCTCATAACTTGTTGTTTTCGGACGTGGAGAATTGCCGATGTGATAATAACATTTGCATCGGGTGCTGCAGGAAGTGTTTTTCTCAGAATGAAATTCGATGGGGCCATCTGTAACTTTATGTCAATCTTGACATTGGGGGGTAGCCATTGGGATACATTGAATATCTCATGATTTAATTTTCCAACTAGATGATACTCCTGGGTCACTGCTGTAGTCAACTCACCGTCAGTATCAACACCTGTTCGATATTCATAGCCCAATGATTGTCCTCTCATCTCCTTGTACGCCTTTGGCGTCATCATCATAAATTGTATGTAGCTTGCATAGTTGGATAAATTATTGCTAGTGCTCACCAATGTCCCATTAATAAATACATTAATTTGTTTGAATAGGTTGTGTAGAATACAGTTTTCATAGGAGAGACCATCGCCGGCATTTGGAGTTGTATTATCTGACTTTTTCTTCACCACAATATTTAAATCAATAAATGTTGATGACAAATCAATGAAATAGTCTTCATTGGAAAATATTTGAAAGTGTATATTTTCCGAGAGGGGTTGTTGAGGGTGAAATTGTTCATAGTAGCCATACTTGACACTGACATCAACATTTTCAGCATTGAATAGATTCAATGAGGAAGTGATTGATGGATATGATTCCTTGTGAGGGAGATAAGTCATCTTAAGAGAAGAAATCCTTCTTTGATCTAACAATCTTTTTCTTCTTCTTCTTCTTCTGCTGCTTATTGGTCTTTGTTGTTTTATTTCTCAAAGTCCTTGTTGATGTCCTTTGCTTCCTGCCTGGGTGGAGACTGATGAGTGAATGACGCGAACGCATCCTTTTCAATCCCTCCCCATTTTGTCGAGATTTTAATTGTTCGCCAACGGCTCTTGCTGAAGATCTAATATTTTCTTTAACACTCTCCTTGAAATTCTTGCCCGACCCCCAGTCCTGTAGTGTGGAGGCAGCAAAATTTGATGCAGCAGGTACAAGATATTTTCTGGCAAGGGGTAGTGCAGAACGAAATAGCTTAGCAAACCAGCTACCAAGACCATAGCCAGACATTGTAGTACGCCCCTTGTAGTAGTCCAATCCATTGCCTATTTGACGTGGACTCAAAGCACCAACATAACAGTCAATATCGGGACAGACAAATGGAATTCTTCTATTGTTCATTTTTTAGGTGATTGTACCGTCTTTGTCGTTGACAATAGGTCGAAAATGACATGTAATCACTGCTAGGCCCTTTGAAATTGCTATTGGATCACCTAATTCGGTTCTTAGTGTTAACTGACAGAGTTCCAAATAGGAAGTGTTTACGGGAATATACTGAAGATGCTTTATATTGTAGTGGTGAACATGTTCTTGATTGGTTTTTCGTTCAAGAACTCGTAGGAGGGGAACATTTGAATTACCAACCCGAGATGTTTCCACAAATGAAGCGTAGAGAAATATACAAGTGTCCGTGGAGAAGCTGGGTGCATAGTCTGCATAGATAACATGGTCACTACCACTGAAATTTTCTGTCTTAATAATACGTTTTTTAAAACCAAGAACCTCACGTAAATTCTCATTGAGGAAAATTCTTTCATTCTCAAATGGATTGGTAATATAAATTCTCCTTTGTTCCGTCGAGTAATTGAAAGTGAAACCACCTTTTTTTCGACTTGCAATTTTTTTGTTGATAACTCGACACAGTTCATGCATGTTATTGTATTCCCTGTAGGGGATGTTAGCAATAGGGTACTGATTAGAGTCAAAAGTTGCCATTGCACCTTCATCACCGAATTCAAACGGTCTAATTTTTATTTCATATTTACGATCCTTTCTCAGGATGTCATAGGTATTTTTGAGGATACAGTCGACAAGGGCCACTTCATATGCACCGTCAAATTTGATGGCGGGTGAGAGTTTTGTCCAAAAATCACTTGTTGTATTCAAGTCATTGTAGAGAGGATCGGAAACGTTGGACATGAAAGTTACATAGAAATCATTGGGCATTGTCAATATCTTCAACACCAATCCAAGAATCAAAATCGGAGTTGTATCCTAGCCAGCGAACAAGTAACTGTTTCTTACCCCCGCGAGTACGTGTCTTTAATATCTTTTCAATTGATAGATTTCACTAGCATTTTTAACTTTTTGCAATTCATAGTCATAAAAGCCGCCGAGAATCTCTTCATCTTTGGTATCACGCAGGCGATAAGTTATGGGTTTAGTGTCTAGGATTTTTGCCACTTTAAAAAGTTCAGTGGACCACAAGTAATTCCCCTTTTCAAAAACATTAGTTGTTCTATTAATTCGAACAGTATCACCAACCTTGAATTTATTTTTCTTCTTCTTGACTTTTGATTCATTGGAATATTGTTTAAGAAAGGTGTCAATTGTATTATGATCCGAATGATGAACTTCCGTTGGTGTAGAGTTGGACAATGAGCGATGAGGTCGTTGATTATAAATCAACATGATTTTATCTAGATCATGAATAAAAGCCGGCGTATTTTTCAATGTACAATATCTTGAAATTAAAAGTCGAATAGTTCTTATCAATCGTTCGGCCAATGCAGCCTTTATAGGACTGTGACTATGATAGAGCAGTGTACTATATTTCTCTAGTACTTTTGCAACATGAGGATTAACAAATTCACTACCGCGATCCGTTTGAATTTTTTTATATGAATCCTTTTCGAGAATACTTTCAATGGCCTGAGCAACTTCAACACCTCTCTTTGATCGCAATGGAATTGCATATGCATAGCGACTAAAAACACTGATTGCAAGTAGAATGTACTTGTACGGTGTATTGTGACGTCTTTGAAGCTCATCTAGAGTCAGGAGATCTGCTTGCATTATATCCAATGGGTAAAAGGATTTAGTTTTTCGATATTGATTGGCACGAAGTCTATGATTTCTATGCAGAGTGTAACTTGGTTCATTTTGTAGATAGTCTTGTACACTTTTAGTGCGAACACCCGTGACTTTGGAAAGAGTTGTGGGGGAACTTAAACTCCCCGCCTCGCCAATATTTTCATAAACACCTTTCAGAACTTCAGCCATTTCGAACGTAAACACGTTGTGTAACGTCCGCTACCCTTTTGTATACTGGCTGCTGCTGCTGCTGGTGGCGGAGACGTTGACTTGATACGTCTTCGCTTTTGTCTAGCTATCAGTGGTGTGCTAGTATTTTCCAAAATTGATTTAAAATCTTCTTCTGCTTCAAGTTCATCTTTTAATGTGATGATGATGATGCACGTTCATTTAATTTTTTTAGAATTTGTCTATTGCCAATAAGACTTTTGGGGAAGTTTAATGTATTTAGAAAGTTGTATAGACGAGTGTCAAATGATAATAGTCCTTTACGATTTGTAACCATGTCATACATTAAATCAAGTAGATTATAGCTCTTGCCCTGAATTATAATCCTTTCCCCATTGCTCTCAACTTGAATTTGATCACTTTCCAAGAGATAGATTAGGAGTCGTTTACTTTGTTCACGATATGAGTGGGGCATTAGATTTCCAATTTTCAATACAATTGAATCCAATTCCTCCTTCTTTAATTGTGTTCCAGCAGCAGCAGGAGACTCTTGAGGAGATGATTCTTTTTGGGATCAGCAGCAGCAGTGGGCTTTGATCGATAGTGTTTGTCCACTCGGCGAAGTGCATCTTGAAGTAAAATCAGTTTTTTATCATCATCAATAGTTTCATTGTCGAGGAATTTACTCAGATTGTCCTCAAAGTGTTCGACGGGTGAGAGAGCGAGTTCTATTGGAGTCAATTTATAGGGTTTTGCCATTCTCTAGAGAAAACTGTTTACAAGTCCTGCAATTATTGGCAGTAAAAGTGTGAAAAAGCTACCGCCCGCCTGAAGAAGTCGTTTCCTTTTAAAATTCTTTCCTTTCTTTTTAGAGGCCAATGTACGTACAATGGAACGATGTTGCTTTGCCTGTTGCTTAACTACTTCTGGTAGTTGAACATTACCCTCGGTCAAATTTAAACAAAGTTCAGATATTAGATTAATGAAATCATTGTCAATACCATGTTTGAGTATTGCTTTTCTAAGCTGAGGTTTTGAAGTGCTTAGAACTGAAAACAAGTGTCTATTTTCATGTAGTTTCTTCAGTGTCATGATAGCGACTAATAGGTCTTTTTAGTGTTCACCGGGAGATATACTGTAATTTCATTGTCGAAAATATCTGTGACTACACGCAGATCCTCGGGTGTATTTTGATTAAGATCCAGCAGGATATAACCGTGGGGTTTATTAGTTGCCTGATTGTATGCCGAGAGCAGAAATTTAGGGGCACCTGGATAGATTTGTTTATTGAGGGTTATTAGCGAGCTAGAATCACGAACAACTCTGTAGATGATATAGTAGGTACAGTTCAAAGCAAGTGTTCGCATACATTTGCTCTGATGAAAGAGATTGTGTAGAACCAGAGTAACGGAAATCTGTTCATGATGAGAGCGAACAGTGAACAATTGCAACATTTGCTGGGACCATTGTTCAATGGATTCAGCCAGATCGTCAATGATCAGCCAAGAGTTTGGTTCAATAATGTTGAAAACATCAAGTCCCTGTATGAACTGTATCTGCATCGATCCCATGGCAGCAATTGCTTTTATTTTATTGTACGACTCCTGCCAAATACTATAGCAATAGTAGATTTTTTTCGGCTTTTCCGCAAACATTTTATCACAATTTTTAATTATTTTAGTTAAGAGTGTTGTTTTGCCCGACATTGAGGGCCCACACAGAAACGATCTGAATGGTGTTTTAAATTGATACATGTTCCTTTCAACAGTTCACCTGGACAACTAACTGTAGACCCTAATTGTCTAATGACTAAATAATTTTTTTTTTCCCTACTACTCTGTTCTTCCAGAAGACAAAGACAAAAGACAAAGAATCATATTTTTTTCTTTTATTATATGCAGATAAAAAAGTAACAATACATTGAAAAAATACACTTTTTTTTAAATTTATTCATAATAAAAAAATACAACAACAACAACAACATTTACATAGGTACACACAGATAAAAAACACTTTTTTTTTACAGAGAAAAAAAAACATTAAATTAGAGAGAGAGCACTTGAAAAAATAAATTTTTTTTTTAATTTATTTATAATAATAAAATACAACAACAACATTTACATGGAATGCACACAGAGAGAAAAAACATTTTTTTTTTTTTACAGAGAAAAAAATATTAAATTAGAGATGGCACTTGAAAAAAAAAAAAAAATCTGCTCTAAGTCCAAAAAAAAGAGATAACTTTGGTGACGATGCGCCCCCCGCGCTGGCGGCGGCCGCCCCCCCCCCCGGGCCGCGAGGCCCCCCCCCCCCCGGGCCGCGAGGCCCCCCCCCCAAAGGTTTTTAGGAAATTAGTTACAGGACTTTATTTAAACCGAGACTTTCACGGTGGGCAATACATTCGATCCGGTCTGAAGTTAAATAGTGACCAAGGGGGAGGGTGGTCACACCATCTTGACAAACATAGACCTTGTCGGAAATGGTACTCATGGCTATTTTCTCTACATTTACAGTATAGTTCTTGTACTTCAATGAACGAATTGCCAACAATTTGGCTCGTGGAATTGCATTTTGAACAATACAATTCCTATAAATGTCCATATTGAAATTCTTGTCCACATAGTGCGTGGGTACTCCTTTGCAACGTTTCTTGATTTCCTCGTCGTGTGTCTGTATAAAGTACACCTTCGGACCTACAAACATACCACGGGAAATCAAGTCGCTACCCGTTTCAGATTTTAAAAATAAAAGTTGATTGGGCGCCCGACGTTTTACTAGCTCAGGGTAAAGACCAACACTCCAATTGGTGTAGTCCATCCGTGAGCTGATAATTTCACCGTGCGCCAAATCATCGATTAGATTTGATGTTTTTACTTTGAGCAGTAGAGAATCCGTGTCACCGTAGCAGACCTCTACTTGCCCCTTTTCCGGCCACTGTACCCTAGCCACATTGTAGTAGAACTCCAACATGAGCTTTTTTGAGATCTCCAAGATAGCACTGCCTGCAGCAATATTTTTATTCAGGACAATGCGTCTTTTTTTCCTATTCAAAAGTACCATGTCCGGGCCAATGATTGTAAAGGAAGTGTAATTGGGATCGGCAATAATTCGAGCACATTGTTCTGGATCGGTCACAACGTCGCAACGATTCCTATTACGAACACTCTCACACATTTTGCCGAAAGCTGAATTCAAAATGAGTTTATAAATTTCTTTTTCAGCTTTCGTCTTTGCTGCAGAACGTTTGCTGACAAAAGTGTCAACAAACGTTTTCAAATAAGGCTTTTGACTAAACTCGAGTGCTCGGTGAACCTTTGTGACGTTGAAACCATTGTTACACATCCATTTTAACGCTACATGATGTACAACTATGTTTTTTTTCGGCAGAAGGTCAGCAATAAGTTTTTGTTTTGAAGGCGCCCAATGCAATCCGTCCACCTCGACTAAACGCCTATTGCGAGGACTCAAAGAGTCCTTAGTCACAGGTCTATTGATACACGGGAAAACAAAATCCTTTACTGAATCGTGAAGCTCGACTGGTATCTCTCCATCAATTTCAAAAAACCATCCAACCGGTCCATTCTCCTCAACACCACTGTCAATGTTGGGGAAATGGGGAGCTTGAGGGTCATTGAGCCATTTATAGTCGCCGCAAGGTAGTGCATAATGGGACATGGCCGAGGGGTAGAGAGAATTCATATCGAGGAAAACTGCATTTGATTTTGTCCCCGTCTTCTCCCCCGTAGGATCAGTTTCCAAGATACGGTCTCCGTGAAAAACAAAACCCCCCCTCATTGACCTCTCGATGAACAGATGCTGATCAATGTCAGTGATTAGCCCGATTTTTTCCCCACTAATTTTCAGGATGAGGTCCATCACTAGATGAGGCGAAGAAAAATAATAGCCCAAATCAAGATTAAACTCCTCATAGATTTTATCCGTATTTTTACACATAATGTCTAACAAAGTTAACACGTCACTCGACAAATACAGCTTGCAGTAGTCAAATCCATTTTACACCCTCCCGCTGCCCAAACTTTTTTAGCAAAACTGTATTCCTCGGGGGTGCAACTACGATCGTGAAGACTGTCGTAAAACGATTCAATACAAGGAATAGTCTCCTCGGCGAATCTCGACATGGAACAATAATAATCATAAGGATAGATGCCCTTGACCGTTAACAAATCATATAAATCATTTGGAAATTGTTGCTTGAGAAGGGGGAAAGCGTTGCAGCCGTCATCGTTTTTCTGCACTTGAATTAATTCGCTCAATGATTTGGGAAAAAAACTGTAGGAATCTAAAAAGCGAATTTTATTCGTGTACTCAACACCGGCTTCAACAAATTTCCACATAAATTCCAAAACAAGCAACTTTTCCGATGACTTAGGTATGATTTTGTACGTAAAGCTGTCTATCACCCATGCATCATCATCCACTGTTCCATTTCTTTGAAGATGTGCCAATGCAGGTAGCACAAACTTCAGATCGTAGTTAGAGTTATGTATAAAAACCGGTAGAAAAAGTTGTTGTTTAATTTTTAAATTACATGAATTGTGAGCCCACCCCCGAAAGTTACTTTTTCCCGTTGAATTGGGGTCAATAAGGTGATTGTGGTCCTGCACCGCGTCTTTTGGGGCAAGGGCACCCCTACACACCCAGCAAATTGTTCCCTTTTCCAACGCCAGTTGCTCTTTATCCGACAATGTCATCGGATAATTAGTATGACGTAATCGTGAAATTGCTCTGTTTGCCGTTTTTATTAAAGAAACCAATAGCTTTTCCATACTGCCCTCCTCGTCCATAGTCAAAAAAAACTCTTCCAATTGCATTTTATTGTTGGCGTCGCGACGGGCATGTGCATAGGAACACGCAACTAGTTTGTGTTCCTTGACTATATTTGGCCTTGATGGGTCTGATACCTCAACCAGTCTTGTTTCACAATCCAAAGACATTTTATCAGATTGCAGAAGAGAATTTTGAAAATTTTTAAATTGTAAAATGTCTTTGCCTTCTGCCGGCATTTCTATTCTTTGATTTCCGTGAATTTTGCAATGCCCCATGTGATCTGAAAACGTTCGCTCGGATCTAAATGGGGAGAGGCACATGGGGCAATAGAAACGTTCACCTTTCTTCGCGCCTTGACAGAGGAGTCGACTTATCGCCGTAACGGGGAAAAAATGACCATAAGAATTTACATCTTTGGGAGGCTGGTAAATAACCCATACAAAATTTTTAACATTTTCCACAATCGGTGTCCTCACTGAGTACAAAACCCCTTTTTTATTCGGTTTTTTCCCCCCATCTACAAATTCAGTGTCGTACTGGAGAACAACTACCCCCACCCCAAGATTTTCATTTGCTTTCTCGAATATGCTTATTTCTTTAAAGGACACCGGATATTTTCCCTCTAAACAATCAAAATTTACTTTAGGGAAATTTTTTCCACCGTTGCGAGCAAGTTTGTCAAGATTTTTCATTGTTGACTCATTATATAATGTCTTATGGGCCGCCGCTAAAAATGCATACTTAAAGCATTGAAGTCCAGTGTCAAATTGAAACCCTGAACTCCTCTGTAGTCGACAAATCTGGGTGGCATTTTATTTTGTTACCCCGCCCTCCCCTTAAAATAAAGTTTTTTTTAAATCTACTGAGATTCAGATCCATGCGTTCAATGTATAAAATGGTGGACCCACTCCCCTCTCATTAAATGTATCCAAAGTTGAAATTAGTTTATTTACCCAGTTGAAAAAAGTTGTCTTCAAAATCGTTTAGACCTGGGTAAAAAGTCTGGTTGCCCGTCGAAAAATGAAAATAAAAAATGTCCCCAGATGTCCCCTTTTGTAAATAAACTTTTTGGTTCACTGATGCTTTAATTCCCCCCTGACCTCCCCATTTCTGGATCTGAATATCAATAAGTGCTCGAATTTTGTCGATATAGCTATGGAGATTTTTCACGGGGTCAGTTAAAATAATGCCAGCGTTTTCCTCGGGAAGGCTAAAATCTACCCTGTACGTTTGCAAATGACCTAGAGCAGATTCTAACAGATAAAAATCAGGCAATTCCGGGGACGTAGTACTGTTTTCATGTCCTGACCCTGTTTGTTCAGGACTCAATTCACTAATTATAAAGTTCTCATTAAAAATGTCCCCGGAAGAATTAGGGCCAACAATTTGAATAAGACTGTCCATTTCTTCAGCTGTAAATTGAAAATCCAGGGGGATATCAAATAACATACCTTCACTAACATCTGGCGAGAGGGGGCAATTACCCATAATACTTTGAAGTCCTGGACCAGGGAAGGCAGAAGTTTTCACAGCTTCCCCCTGAAACTAGAAAATGAATGGATTAAGTTTTTTTTTTTCTTTTGACGAAAGTCTTATCACAATTATAATACACTTTTTTTTTTTTTTTTTTACTTAAAAGTTACCCCCCCCCCTCCCAACTGAAATTTAGTTTCTTCCAAATGTTTTCAAAACTAAGAAAAGAAACTAGAGTATTTCACGTAAAAAAAAAAAATCTATCAAACGTTACTGTCATTGATCAAACAGTTCAAGTTATCAAAAACCTTGCCCGTTAAAGCTCGAAACAAGACACGCTGGTTTTATAATACAGGTTTAATTAATTACGTAAATCTCTTGACAAAGAAAGAAATCGCTTGAGTCCTCTCGCAATAGCAAACCAAACCAGATTATACCCACTTAACCAGCCTATACCTGTATGGAATGCCATAAGACACATTTTTAAATACGATACATGAAAAAAAAATTTCAATAAAAAATACAATTTCAACTATTAGCTACGTTTGAAATTTATTCAGAATATTAATGGGGGGGGGGATTGCACCCTTCCCACCTCCCCAAAGCCCACTCCAAATACATTAACGATATTGTTTGTATTTAAAGGAGACGTGTTGTTCAATTATAGTCTTAAAAACGAGATATTTCTGTAAAGTACATAAGAAACATTTAGAGCCAAATAGCCTATACCTATATGGAATGCCATAAAACACATTTTTAAATACGATACATGAAAAAAAAAATACAGTTTTGTTTATTTATTTCATCTATTATTTATTCAGAATATTAATGGTGGGGATTGCACCCCTCCCACCTCCCCAAAGCCCTCTCCAAATACATTAACGATATTCTTTGTATTTAAAGGAGACGTATTGTTCAATTATAGTCTTAAAAACGAGATATTTCTGTAAAGTACATAAGAAAAATTTAGAACCAAATAGCCTATACCTGTATGGAATGCCATAAAACACATTTTTAAATACGATACATGAAAAAAAAAATACAGTTTTGTTTATTTATTTCATCTATTATTTATTCAGAATATTAATGGTGGGGATTGCACTCCTCCCACCTCCCCAAAGCCCTCTCCAAATACATTAACGATATTCTTTGTATTTAAAGGAGACGTATTGTTCAATTATAGTCTTAAAAACGAGATATTTCTGTAAAGTACATAAGAAAAATTTAGAACCAAATAGCCTATACCTGTATGGAATGCCATAAAACACATTTTTAAATACGATACATGAAAAAAAAAATACAGTTTTGTTTATTTATTTCATCTATTATTTATTCAGAATATTAATGGTGGGGATTGCACTCCTCCCACCTCCCCAAAGCCCACTCCAAATACATTAACGATATTCTTTGTATTTAAAGGAGACGTATTGTTCAATTATAGTCTTAAAAACGAGATATTTCTGTAAAGTACATAAGAAAAATTTAGAACCAAATAGCCTATACCTGTATGGAATGCCATAAGACACATTTTTAAATACGATACATGAAAAAAAAATACAGTTTTGTTTATTTATTTCATCTATTATTTATTCAGAATATTAATGGTGGGGATTGCACTCCTCCCACCTCCCCAAAGCCCACTCCAAATACATTAACGATATTCTTTGTATTTAAAGGAGACGTATTGTTCAATTATAGTCTTAAAAACGAGATATTTCTGTAAAGTACATAAGAAAAATTTAGAACCAAATAGCCTATACCTGTATGGAATGCCATAAGACACATTTTTTTTTTTTTTTTTTTTTTTTTTTATATTTAGAAATGCATGATAAGCACTCCATAAATATCATTAATTTGGTTAATGAAAGAAAATTAAATAGCTTAGAAACAAATTTTAAGTTTTTAAAAAGCTATGCGCCTGAGAAAATTTTGTCTTATTTTGAAAATAGGGATAGAAAAAAATTATGTATATACTTACAAATTCTGATTGGACTTCTATATCTGAACTCCTTTGTAATACTTGAGGGGGGTTTGCCATGGAGCCAACGCGGGAGTCAGAGGGTTCTGTCACTATAAGTTGAGTGTTCGATGGATGGTCCGGATCGCGAGTAACTTTTCCAGCGAATTTGATAACAGATGCCCTTGTAGTCTGTATTAATGAAGGTTCGCCATATTTTGCTTTTTTCTCAGAAGGAGGATTATTGCAAGTCTCTTCTTCCTTAAAAAAAAAAAAAAAAAAAAAATTAGCATGTAGCAAAAATGCATTTTGGGTTTTTGGAAAATAATTCAGTTTATGTTAGACATCTTGATTTCAAAATCAGAGTTTTGATAGTGGGATGGAGGACCTTTTATAAACTGCTCCCCCCCCCTCTCCTCCTATGTCCATGCTTCCGTGACTGTATTTGTAAATTCAAACTTAAAAAGCAGTATTTGCGTTCCTTATTAAACAATATGGAGAAGAATTGCATATGACAGTCAAGTAAAACTATCAGATTTCAATCAAATGTAGACATAAATAGAAATTTAAGAAGTGGAAAAGTTAATTAGCACGGCTCAGTCAATCCCTCTTATGAGATAATTAGGTCCGTTAAATAAAAAGGATAGCTAACAATGTTATTTATTAAATAGGGTTATAAGGTAACAAATTTTATTTTTGAGGAAATGGGGGGTGAGGGTTTTGAACGCATTAAATTTCAGGAAGAGATTCTTCAACGCAGACTGGTCAGGAAATATTTTCAAAAAAAACATCCCTAAAAAACCACTGATCGTGATAAAAAAAAAAAATCGCACTGTAATAAAAAAGGAAGCTTTTGTAACAATTAATACATTAAAAGAATCAACATTTTATTCTAATCCCAATTTACCGATCGAAAGCTAAGCACTTTTTTTCAAAAACATCCTTAAAAAGGCCACTGATCTTGATAAAAAATCACACCATAAATGCAGACTGGCCTGGAAGTATTTTCAAAAACATCCCTAAAAAAAAAAAACACTGATCTTGATAAAAAAAAAGCCACTGATCTTGATAAAAAAGGAAGCTTTTGTAACAATTAATACATTAAAAAATCAACATTTTATTCTAATTCCCAAATTACCGATCGAAAAGCTAAGCACTTTTTTCAAAAAAAACATTCCCTAAAAAGACCACTGATCTTGATAAAAAATCACACCGTAAATTTCAACCTATAAGAGAATTAGAGGTTTTTTCAACTCCTAAAAACAACAAGCTTCTAAGTACATAAGTACCCTTAGTTCTAGTGTAAGGAAAGAATTTCTTCCTTAACTTAATGACAATTTCTTTTTAATAATGCGAATATTTTTTACTCACCAGAAAAAGGTTAGAATTATCCATTTTTTCTATGTAAATGCCTTTTTACAAAAAATGCTTGTAATCTCGAATATAAACGATTCGAAACTGATGGAGAATCAAATATGGAACCTGATTATATACAAAAAATAATAGGCGAGTAAAAAAGAAGAGACACCGGTTTTTTGAACTAAAAAAAAAGACATTGAACTTTGAAATTGCGTCATTCCTAGAGTGTAAGACCTATAGACCTGTTTGTACGCGGGCGTTGTAGAATAACATGGTATTTGCCATATGTCTGGGCAAAGTAGTACCTTGGTTACTACTGCAATGAGCAAAGTTCATAACTTGCAGCCCTTCCCTGGGAACTGTGGGGGATTAAGTCATCGTAAAAGACATATTTATTAGATTTTCGACTATGCTGAACAAACTGGCAAAATTCTAATTGGTCACTTTGAGAAAAAATGAGCGTGGGAGGGGCCTAGTTGCCCTCCATTTTTTATGGTCACTTAAAAAGGGCACTAGAACTTTTAATTTCCGTTCCAATGAGCCCTCCTACGATATTCTAGGAGCACTGCGTCAATACGATTACCCCTGGGGAAAGAAAAAAAAACAACAAACAAACAAACAAATAAACACGCACCCGTGATCTTTCTTCTGGCAAAAAATGCCAAATTCCACATTTTTGTAGATAGGAGCTTGAAACCTCTACAGTAGGGTTCTCTGATACGCTGAATATGATGGTGTGAATTTTATTAAGGTTCTATAACTTTTAGGGGGTCTTTCTCTCTTTTTTCGAAAATCAGCCAAATTTTCTCAGGCGCGTAACTTTTGATGGGTAAGATTAAACTTGATGAAACTTATATATTTGAAATCAGAATTAAAATTTGATTCTTTTGATGTATCTATTGGTACCAATTGATGTATCTATTGATTCTTTTGATTTATCTATTGGTACCGTTTTTTAGAGTTTCGGTTACCATTGAGCCGGGTCGCTCCTTACTTACAGTTCGTTACCACGAACTGTTTGAAAAACTGTAACGCAAAGAAACTGTACGCTACAAGCTGGTAAGAGTGTCCCTTTTCAAAAGAGAACAACTTTTAAAAACTTATTTTTGATCACACTGCTTATGAACGTAATCAGAATTAACTGTTGTAGTTACTCAAAAGAATTGCTGTTACTCTAAATATACAAAGATCACCAATTTCCAATATGCTCATCGAAAACTATTAGGATAAGAAATCTTTTAGAATTTTGGTAAGGCCTAGGGTACGGGTGATGAAGGCGGCTTATTTAGAAATGTTGATGTTGAAGGGCAGCTCCGGTAGGGGGTGGCCATAGTTAATTAAGAGTGTATTAGATCAGTATGGACTAAGCCATGTGTGGGGGGACGGTTTAGGGCTCGAAGATACGGGGGCCAAGTAAGTGGATTAGTTGAAAGGATGTTACAGGACCAAGAAATAGAGGCATGGCAGGCCCAGCGTTCGCTTTCGAATTCACTGGGTCTTTATTGTCGGTCGAAGGGAGTTAAACAACAGTATAAATTCTAATTGTGACTAAATTAACATTTTTTCCACATAATTTGGTTCAAATTAAAAGAAAAAACGTTCACGGTGGTAAATGTTTAGTAAAGAACAACCCTTATCAATAGGAATCAGCTTCTTATGCTAATTCCGAGTATGTACATTTTTCGAGTTTGAAGTTAGACATCAAAATTTATAGGTATATCATAGTCAGTGCGATCGCGCTGCCTAAGTAAAGAACGATGTGGCACAATGTATTATTTATTTATTCTTTTTTTTATCATTACCGGGCATTTCGTATCGAAGGAGTTGTCAACTAGCCGCCCCCCACGCCCATCATTCCCCCAAACACATCCAATCAAAATTTTGAGATAGCCATTTTTTTCAGCGTAGTTGATTTCCAGATAGAAGATATGTTTTTGAGGAGGACACTCCCCCACAACCCTCAGGGCAAGGGATTTAAGTTATGCCCTGAGGGCATATAAGAACGATGTTGGCACAATGTATCATTTATTAATTTATTGCATCGAAGAAGTTGTCGTAGAAACTAGTAGAATGCGCCTTCTGGATTTGGGCAGACGTATAGCCACTACTCTTTTCTTCCTTATTGGTTTAATATCATGAAAAAGGTTTAACGGTGATTCTATGTTCCTTCCTGTGCTATTTGCTTGGTTTACGTTTCCTTGGCACCTTTCCAGAGCATGTACTTATGGATTCTAGCCGACTATGATCCTTCCTATGCTATTCTAAGGGCTTATTTTCCTCCCATGCTATTCTATAGCGCTATGTTCCTTCCTATGCTATTATAAGGGTTTATGTTCCCTCCCATGCTATTCTAAGGGTTTATGTTCCCTCCCATGCTATTCTATAGCACTATGTTCCTTCCTATGCTATTCTAAGGGCTTATTTTCCTCCCATACTATTCTATAGCGCTATGTTCCTTCCTTTGCTATTATAAGGGTTTATGTTCCCTCCCATGCTATTCTAAGGGTTTATGTTCCCTCCCACGGTATTCTATAGCGCTATGTTCCTTCCAATGTTATTCTATGGGACCTCTACACGTGATTAAACACGTTTTGCTTGCCTTTCCTTGGCACCTTTCCAAAAGAGCGGGGATTCCCCTCTGGTTCCTACCCATTGCAAAAAAAGCGAGCAGTATGAGCGGGGATTCCCCACACAAGTGTGTTTCAACTCCATGTTTTTCAACCAGACTGGTTTTTGAGCCGACATCTGTTTTTTAGGGGGTCAATCAGAAACAACGGAGGTATTTACTCCTCTCTCTCTCTCTCACTCAATTTGTTGTTGTTGGTAGCTCAGTTTCATTGTGGCAGTGAGAGTGTCAACACATGAAAAAATGTTCCATACATGCCCACTATGTATGTACACACTGGGCAGCTGGTCATCATGTGAGAATTGCACAATGATTGATGAGTATGATGAAAAGTGTAGATTACGCAACCCGTGTAAATTACATAGAGGATATGCTGTACAAATTAAAAGTTGTAATTCCTGTCTTGAAGAGGCTTGTGACTCTCATCCTAGAGGGCACCTATGCTCCGATTGCCACTATGATAAATGTAATCAGTGGGAGAATACATATCCCGGTATGATTGGAAAGAATCCTAAGCGTGATTTTAGTTTATTGCTACGAGATTGGTATCGTCGTGGCTTTAGATTGTTCTGGGAGGAGGAACCGGATCAGCAATTCTACTGTTGGAACAACAAAAGAATATGGTTTCTACGTCATCGTTGTGAAGACAATGACTACTATGATTATAAGCCCACTGATTTTTATTTGGCTGTGACGGAATGTGATTCGCCACTTGAGGACACTATTTGTGACATTACTTCAAATAAGCAAATTGAAACATGTGAATTCTATAGAATGAATGCGAATAGTATCATTGACTATACAAAGAGATATGACAAGAGTGAAGTTACACTCTATTGTAGAAAATGTGACCCTGACATTGCAGTACATCAGGATCAGTATACTGTGAATTCGGATAATCTACCTGCATTAGTTGTTATCGCCAAATACCTAGTAGAAGATGAAACCTAAAGAGTAGAAAAGTCGTTTTTATCATGTGCATACATTTTTCATTTATTAATAAACAATTTCACATACATTTTTAGAACATTTTATTCGTAGGGCACTAAAATCAATATTAAACACGCTTGTAAGTATATTTTCCACTAGAAAGTCGTTCAATCGAGGTAAGTAAACGTAGGTGTCGAGAAACTGCTTGTAGGTATAGCCACGACATCTAAATATGAAAAAGAGTAGTGCATGAAAACCACATGTCTTAGTCGTTAAATCTTGTACTCTTCATTGATTTTGAATAATAGTTTTCCCACTGCTTTCAATAAAGTTGCTGATGTATGGAGTGTAGAATTTATACGATAAGCCAAGAGGATCCAAAAATTCAATATTCTTCGCTGTTTGAAAGATGCATAGCCAATGGCCTGTCTTCAAAGTCGATGGACTGCTATTAACAATGATTAGGGTATTGTTAATACTTGGAATTTTTTCAATGAAGTCCGATGGTATGCAATAGGACTTGTACTGGGACATGTATGGATCCATACTAAATACGTTGATTATTTGGTTTGTGTTCATGGTGCTAGGTCTAGTAGAACACTGCCGTCGGGTGTGATTTCCCAATAGGTTTCAAATTGACTCAATGATATTAGCGTGATACTCTCAGTCAAAGCATCGGCAAATATACACTCTAAACGTACATTCCCTGTTCGTACTATGCTCATATCCTGAGTCCCCGACAAGTCCAAAACAATTACCCCATGATTTTTTGAAAACACTGAATCGGTTATTCCATTTTCAAATAGTTGAAAGTTATGATCTAGGGATTGCATGGTCAACTCGTACAGAGTTCTATAGGATTTTTTGTCAAATGATAGAGTGTACAGTGGAATACCATTCACTTTGCACACAAGGCTAGATGGACCGATTAAGATTCAATCGGGTTTAATTAAAACAAATAGAAATAAATAAAAATAAATAAACTTCTCTATGCAAAAAAATGCACGTTGAGTCCCTTAAAAAATAACGATTCCTCCTAATCACGCTTTACGACTCTCGCTTTACTCCTCAACACAACCAACTCCCTCAACCATACAAATCACTATCTAAGAGATTCCCCCCTTCCTCCCCAAAAGCACAGCTACCTTAACCATACAAAAAAAAATCAATAAATAAATAAAAAAAAAAAAAAAAAAAAAAACAAAAACAAACCGAGATAATAATGATAAAAAAAAAAAAAAATCTCAATTATTAATAAACTCTATTTAATGAATATTCAATAAGATATTTTTTCAAATTATTTTTAAAAGACCCAAGAGAGCTCCTACATCTCAGCTCTTGTGGAAGCATGTTCCACACTTTCGCGCACGCCACATCCGGTGCAAAATCCGACCGTACTGTAGGTGTTCGTCTCACCAGAAGGTTTGAGGCAGATCTCGTGTTCCTAGGATGCTGTTCTGATACCAACTGGAATAGACTGTGGAATGCTGATGGAAGTAATCCGGAGAAAAATTTAAAAACGATAACTGAGCACGATAAATGATAAAGTGATTCACGGGAAAGAAAATCGTCCATATTTCCGATTATTTTCAGGGCATGTTTGTGGATTGAATCAAGCCTTTTCAGGTGGGATATAAATGTTGACTGCCAAATTGACGCACAATACTGTAGATGAGGCTTGATAAGTCCATTATAAAGTAGACGAAGGGTTTTTTGAGAGAATGTGTGTTTCAGTTTCCTGATAATGCCAAGATTACGGGAGAGCTTCAGCTCCACAGCGTGGATGTGATGTATGAAGGATAACTTTTCGTCAAGGAGTACACCTAGGTACCTGGCACAACTAGTTTTCGGTCGTCTGATCGTTCCTCGAGAAGTCGTTATTCCCGATACCTCTGGGTGAAGAGGTCCAATCCTTGAGAAGAAGAGAGCGCAAGATTCGTCAACATTTATTACAAATCGATTGGCATCCATCCAAATGTAAGTTTCTTCTAAGATGACCTCAAGTTTACTCTGGAGCGCTGACATGTCGGTGTCACAGGAGACCATTGTAGTGTCATCCGCGAACGCCACAAGTTCATCCGATTCATGATCGTTGCTCGAAATTTCTGGGTCGCAACATAACTTGCAGCACCGTGAAGTCCTGGAGTTAGGGTTCAGAACGCGACTTAGGTCATTCACATGAACCAGGAATAACAGTGGGCCTAAGATTGAGCCTTGCGGCACACCGAAGTTGACAACGGTGTCATTCAGCGGATCATCTCCTATATAAACACGTCGCCTACTAAGGTAAGACCGGAACCATCGTAGAGCCTCTCCTCTAACCCCAATGTGCTGTATTTTACCTAATAGAATCCCATGATCCATACTCTCGAACGCTTTTTTTATGTCAAGCAAAATAGCAGCTGGCACAAGTCCCAGGTCAAGCGCTTTCTTAATGAATAGGCTTAGTGATGCCAGGGCATCTTCCGTCGAGTGTCCTGGTCTGAATCCAAATTGGCGTTGGTTAAGGAATCCCTTAGCTTCCAGAAAAGAGTAAAGTTGGTTCTTCATAGGTTTTTCGAACACTTTGGAAAACACCGAAAGAATAGAGATGGGTCGAAAGTTAGACGGGTCGTCCTGAGGGCCACCTTTGTGGAGGGGAATTATTCTTGCCTTCTTGAGAAGTGATGGAAACACGCCCGTCTCCAAGGAAAGGTTTACCAAATGTGTTAAAGGTTGTACTACGGAGGGCAATACTGCCTTCAACACTTTAGTATGGACGCGGTCGAATCCAGAGGCAGATGCTCCCCTCAAGCCTTTGACAATCATCGAAACATCCGTCGAAGTTACAGGAATGAGTGCCATCGACTTGACACACCGCTGGGCCCAAAAAGTCCCTGCAGGACTTTCTGGGGGGTAGCGCTGTGTTAGCCGTTTTTTCTCCAATTTTGGCGAAGAAGGTACAAAGAGCTTTTGCAACTTGTGCTGGTTCAGTCAAGGTTTCTCCATCAACCGCAATTTTGGATGGTAGTTCAGGCTGTTGGTTATTCGCTCGTAACACTGAATTGACCGTCTTCCATACTTTCCTTCCATCCTTCCCACTTTCGGCTAGCCTTTGATTAAAGTAATCCCTTTTAGCTTTTCTGAGAACAGACCGTAGGCATTTCTTATAAATTTCATAACTCCGCAGGCTAGCTACATTTGGTAGATTACGGTATTCCGCCCAAAGATTATTCTTTTATTGATGCACCTGAGTAAACTTTCTGTAACCCACGGGCAAATTGGTGCGTTTTTTTCTTCCGTGTTTCTTTATTTTTTCTTTAAAACAAAATGCCTCATATAGTGTTGTAAATGTACTATGGAAATTTTCAAATCCTTCATTCAGATCTTCTTTATCCATAACGCTATCCCAGGTCGTTTTTTCCAATTCCTCGTTAAGTAACCGTAAGTTTTATTCACTCAGATCTACAACCGGAATATCATCTCTAGTTTTTGAAAATGACCTTGTTGCCTTTGATGTTTTGAAAACGGTACATAAGGGGAAGTGGGTCTGACATGTCACTGAGGATTACTGAAGCCGAGAGTGGAGGTAGAGTAGAAAAAATATTGTCTATTAGTGAATGAGTACTCTCAGTTACTCTCGTTGGGATAATTGTTGACGGGTAAAGATTAAATCCAGACATAAGAGTGAGAAGATCATTAGCGCTATTAGTTAGGGGATAGGCTAGGTTGATGTTGAAATCACCCATGATGACCACTTCATGATTCTGTTTTTCAATCATTTGGAGTGTTTCCAATAAATATTCCGTAAACGAAGAAACAGAACCTGACGGTGATCGGTAAATTTCTCCAACGATTACCTTCCGTTGTGAAGGAAGGGACATATCAAGAAAAAGTGACTCAAAAATACCTTCTATATTTCGAGTCAGTTTGCCATTAACACAGACTGGGTATTCGCTCTTTGTGTAGATTGCCAATCCTCCTCGTGCTGACTCTTGTCTGTGTACAAAATTCGATGTATACCCGGGGATATCTACCAGGATGTCAGTCTGCCTCGACAGGAATGTTTCACACAGTCCAAGAACGTCAGGTCGTATTTGTCGGCATATGGTCATTACATCTGTCAGTGACGAACATAATCCTTGGCAGTTGAGCTGAACTATACTGAGCTGAGATTCAGAGCATCCCTGGGGCATACTCATTAACTGAATATATTTACTTCGAGGAAATTCATTTTCACTAAAAAAAGAACAATCATTTTCATTACTAATTACTCTATCAAAAATTTCTTCCAAATTTAAGAACGACTTTTCTAACTGTTCTAATTTTTTTTGAGCTGCTGGCAAGATAGTGGGCCTCGGGGACGAAGACCAGGAACTCAAAACTTACCCAATACTCTCTGGGGAATGTGGTCGCATCTTGGAGCAAAGCGGAGAGCCGTGAGAAATGCACACAGCCGAATGAACTTCATTGAAACTGCAACAAAAAACTGATGTAAACAAACATGGATTAACACAAGAAACACAGAAAATTGGAAAATGAAACATTTCTGGAAAACAAATCACTCATTTCGGCAAGCAGCAAAAAAACTAATTCATCAATGACAATCTTTTCCGTTTCCGCTGCTGTAGCCCCAATAACAAATAGTAAAAAAAAATAATAAATAAAAAAAATAAATAAAAAAAACTCTAAACTAATTTTATCATATTTTTCCTTCATCTCTTCGACTACAGCAGGCGGAACTATCAGACATCAACAAACAAATAACACTAAAATCATTTCAAGCATCAAAGTCGGTATCGTCCGGTTCGGCGGGTACTGCCAACTTTAGCGGATCAAAGCAGTCATCTTGAGATTTAGTCCATTGTAATTTCGCGACTTTTTTTACCTCTAACCACAGTCTTGTTCCTCGCTGAACAACACGAGTTTCTGCAACCTTTTCTGCTGCCAATTTAGAACTTTTCAGCTTGTACCCGAGCGCTAGTAATTCTTTTCTTCGTTTACCGAGCTCAGCTGGCAAGTCTGTTGACACACTGAAACCCGTTTTTTTCAGCTTTCCACATTCTTTCATAATAGCTGAGCGTTCAGTGTCTGAGAGGCTAATAAAGATAGGCTCGATAGCTTTCTGCTTTTGTGAATTACTTCGAAGGCTCGGCCCAGTTCCAGATTGGGAGGGAGCCGTCTTCTTAGAAATACGATACAATGTACCCATACTTAGCTGATCAGCATCTGTAATTCAAAGCTTAGACTGAAAAAATGTCACTACAGTTTCTCGGAGATTTTCTGTTCCTTGCGGAGCTTCAACACCGTGAATAAGAATGTTGTTTCTTCGAGCGTACATCTCCGATCGCAGGGCAGTAGTCTTGACATGAACCAGCTCAGTCCTTAGCAGTTTATTTTCTGCTCTCAGTACTTTATTTTCATTTTGAAGCTTTGAAATCAAACTTTGAAGCTCGTCCATACGGCGGTCAAAATGGTCTTTCGTCACTGACATATTGCTACCAATTAATACCGCACTGCCTAAATAAAACTAGAAAGGCATTGAGTGAGACTTACGCGCAAGGGCAAAAAAATTACACGCAAGGCCGAAAAAATTAAAATCGTGGGGCGATTCTGTCCAGGATCCAATGGCACTGCCACTCTTCACAAAGGCCAAAGCCAATTTTGATGGGATTTCTCCATTGATAAATGATGAATCGCTATAGCTACGAGAGCCGGTGGCAATGTGACGTTGATTAGTGATCGTATGGGGGACAAGAAGTTTAATGTTGTTGCCATTGGCTCTTAGCTTTTCCACAGCCAATGCAACAGAGCTCATAACTTGTTGTTTTCGGACGTGGAGAATTGCCGATGGGATAATGACATTTGCATCGGGTGCTGCAGGAAGTGTTTTTCTCAAGATGAAATTCGATGGGGCCAGTTGCAACTTTATGTCAATCTTGGCATTGGGGGTAACCATTGAGATATATTGAATATCTCATGATTTAATTTTCCAACCAGATGATACTCCTAGCTCACTGCAGTAGTCAACTCACCATCAGTATCAACACCTGATCGATATTCATAGCCCAATGATTGTCCTCTCAACTCCTTGTACGCCTTTGGTGTCATCATCATAAATTGTATGTAGCTTGCATAGTTTGATAAATTATTGCTAGTGCTCACCAATGTTCCATTAATAAATACATTAATTTGTTTGAATAGATTGTGTAGAATACAGTTCTCGTAGGAGAGACCGTCGGCAACAGTTGGAGTTGTATTATCTGACTTTTTCTTCACCGCAACATTTAAATCAATAAATGTTGATGACAAATCAATGAAATAGTCTTCATTGGAAAATATTTGAAAGTGTATATTTTCCGAGAGGGGTTGTTGGGGATGAAATTGTTCATAATAACCATACTTGACACAGACATCAACATTTTCAGCATTGTATAGATTCAATGAGGAACTGATTGATGGATATGATTCCTTGTGGGGGAGATAAGTCATCTTAAGAGAAGAAATCCTTCTTTGATCTAACAATCTTTTTCTTTTCTTCTTCTGCTTATTGGTCTTCGTTGTTTTATTCCTCAAAGTCCTTGTTGATGTCCTTCGCTTCCCGCCTGGGTGGAGACTGATGAGTGAATGACGTGCACGCATCCTTTTCAATCCCTCCCCATTTTGCCGAGATTTTAATTGCTCACCAACGGCTCTTGCTGAAGATCTAATATTTTCCTTAACCCTCTGCTTGAAATTCTTGCCCGACCCCCAGTCCTGTAGTGTGGAGGCAGCAAAATTTAATGCAGCAGGTACAAAATATTTTCTGGCAAGGGGTAGTGCAGAACGAAATAGCCTAGCAAACCAGCTACCAAGACCATAGCCAGACATTGTAGTACGCCCCTTGTAGTAGTCCAATCCATTGCCTATTTGACGTGGACTCAGAGCACCAACATAGCAATCGATATCGGGACAGACAAATGGAATTCTTCTATTGTTCATTTTAGGTGATGGTGCTGTCGCCGACAATGGGTCGAAAATGACATGTAATCACTGCTAAGCCTTTTGTTATTGCTAGAGGATCACCCAATTCACTTCTTAGTGTTAACTGACAGAGTTCTAAATACGAAGTGTTTACAGGAACATACTGAAGATGCTTTATATTATAGTGATGAACAAGTTCATGGGTTGTTTTTCGTTCAAGAACACGTAGGAGGGGGACATTTGAATTACCAACTCTCGATGTTTCCACAAAAGATGCATATAGAAATATGCAAGAGTCCGAGGTGAAACCAGGTGGATAATCAGCAAAAATTACTTGATCCATCCCGTAAACGGTGCCAGCATTTTTCCCATTGATCATATTCTGTTTAAAGCCAAGAACGTCTCTCAGATTATCATTGAGAATAATTATTTCACTGTCAACAGGTGAGGTAATGTAAATCCTATCATGTTCCAATGAATAATTAAAATGGAATGTACCATTCCTACGATATGAGATTTTTCTATTGATTGTACAACACAAATCTCTCATATCATCATATTCAATATATTTCAATTTGACATGTGGATATTCGCTAGATTTAAGTGCTTTAACCCATTCATACTCGACAAAGAGTGACCAATCGAATGGTATAACTTTTATATCATACTCACGATCCTTTCTCAGGATGTCATAGGTATTTTTGAGAATACAATCGACAAGAGCCACTTCATATGAACAGTCAAATTTGATAGCGGGGGAGATTTTCGTCAAAAAATCACTTGTCTTATTCAAGTCGTTGTAGAGAGGATCGGAACAGTTGGACATAAAAGTTACATAGAAATCATTGGGCATTGTCAATATCTTCAATATTGATCCAAGAATCAAAATCAGAGTTGTATCCTAGCCACCGAACAAGTAATTGTTTCCTACCCCTGCGAGTACGAGTCTTTAATATCTTTTCAATTTGATAGATTTCCCTGTTATTTTTAACTTTTTGTAGTTCATAGTCATAAAAGCCGCCGAGAATTTCTTCATCTTCGGTATCGCGCAAACGATAAGTTATGGGTTTAGTGTCTAAGATTTTTGCCACTTTAAAAAGTTCTGTGGACCACAAGAAATTCCCCTTTTAAAAAACATTAGTTGTCCTATTAATTCGAACAGTATCACCAACATTGAATTTATTTTTCTTCATGACAATCGTTTCATTGGAATATTGTTTAAGAAAGTGTCAATTGTATCATGATCAGAATGATGAACTTCCGTTGGGGTTGAATTGGACAATGATTGATGAGGTCGTTGATTATAAATCAACATGATTTTATCTAAATCATGAATAAAAGCAGATGTATTTTTCAATGTACAATATCTTGAAATTAAAAGTCGAATAGTTCTTATCAATCGTTCGGCCAATGCAGCCTTTATAGGGCTATGACTATGATAGAGCAGTGTATTATATTTCGCTAGTACTTTTAAAATATGGGAATAAACAAATTCACTACCGCGATCCGTTTGAATTTTTTTATACGAATCCTGTTCGAGAATACTTTCAATAGCCTGAGCAACTTCAACACCTCTCTTCGAGCGCAATGGAATGGCATATGCATAGCGACTAAAAACACTGATTGCAAGTAGAATGTACTTGTACGGTGTATTATGACGTCTTTGAATCTCATCTAGAGTTAGAAGATCAGCTTGCACTATATGCAATGGGAAAAAGGCTTTAGTTTTTCGATAATGATTAGCACGAAGCCTATGATTTCTATGCAGAGTTTAACTTGATTCATTTTGTAGATAGTGTTGTACACTTTTAGTGTGAACACCAGTGACTTTGGAAAGAGTGGTGGGGGACTTAAACTCCCCAATTCACAATATTTTCATAAACACGTTTCAGAACTTCAACCATTTTGAATGTAAACGTGTAGTGTAACGTCCGCTACCCTTTTGCATACTGGTGGTTGGTGGTGGTTGTGGTGACGTTGACTTGATACGTCTTCGCTTTTGTCTAGCTATCAATGGTGTGCTGCTGCTCCTTATTGTCAAGTTTCCACTAGGTGTGCTAGTATTTTCCAAAATTGATTTAAAATGTTCTTCCTCTTCTTCATATTTTAATGGTGTTGTTGGTGCATGTTCATTTAATTTTTTTAGAATTTGCCTATTGCTAACAAGGCTTTTGGGAAAGTTTAATGTATTTAGAAAGTTGTATAGATGAGCGTCAAATGATAATAGTCCTTTACGATTTGTAACCATATCATAGATTAAATCGAGTAGATTATAGCTCTTGCCTTGAATTATAATCTCTTTCCCATTGCTATCAACTTGAATATGATCTTGACCACTTTCCATGAGATAAGTTATGAGTCGTTTACTTTGTTCACGATATGAATGGGGCATTAGATTTCCAATTTTCAATACAATTGAATCCAATTCCTCCTTCTTTAATTGTGTTCCAGCAGCAGCAGCAGACTCTTGAGGAGATGATTCTTTTTTGTAATCAATACCACTGGCCTTCGCACGATAGGACTTGTGTTTGTCCACTCGGCGAAGTGCATCTTGAAGTAAAAGCAGTTTTTTATCATCCTCAATATTCTCATTGTCAAGGAATTTACTCAGATTGTTCTCAAAGTGTTCCACGGGTGAGAGAGCGAGTAAGTGTGAAAAAGCTACTGCCTGCCTGAAGAAGTCGTTTCTTTTTAAAATTCTTTCCTTTGTTTTTAGAGGCCAATGTACGTACAATGGAACGATGTTGCTTTGCCTGTTGCTTAACTACTTCTGGCAGTTGAACATTGCCCTCGGTCAAATTTAAACAAAGTTTAGATATTAGATTAATGAAATCATTGTCAATACCATGTTTGAGTATGGCTTTCCTAAGCGAGGGTTTTGAAGTGCTTAGAACTGAAAATAAATGTCTATTTTCATGTAGTTTCTTCAGTGTCATGATAGCGACTAATAGGTCTTTTTAGTGTTCACGGGGAGATATACTGTAATTTCATTGTCAAAAATATCTGTGACTACACGCAAATCCTCGGGTGTATTTTGATTAAGATCTAATAGGATGTATCCGTAGGGTTTATTAGTTGCCTGATTGTACGCTGAGAGCAGAAATTTGGGGGCGCCAGGGTATATCTGTTTATTGAGAGTTATTAGCGAGCTAGAATCACGAACAACTCTGTAGATGATATAGTAGGTGCAGTTCAATGCAAGTGTTTGCATACATTTGCTCTGATGAAAGAGATTGTGTAGAACCAGAGTAACGGAAATCTGTTCATGATTAGAGCGAACAGTGAACAGTTGTAGCATTTCCTGGAACCATTGTTCAATAGATTCAGCCAGATCGCCAATAATAAGCCAAGAGTTTGGTTCAATAATGCTGAAAACATCAAGTCCCTGTATGAATTGTATCTGCACCAATCCCGTCGTGGCAATTGCTTTTATTTTATCGTATGACTCCTGCCAAATACTGTAACAATAGTAGATTTTTTCGGCTTTTCCATAAACATTTTATCACAATTTTTAATTATTTTAGTTAAGAGTGTTGTTTTGCCCGACATTGACGGCCCACACAGAAATGATCCGAATGGTGTTTTAAATTGATACATGTTCCCTTCAACAGTTCACCTAGACAACTAACTGTAGAATATAGCTGTCTAATGACTAAATAATTTCCCCACAAGTCCGTTCAAGAAAAATAATGAGAAGAACAAAATCAATAAGGAATCATATTTCTTGTATTATAAACAACACTTTACAGAAAACAAAGAAAAATACACTTTTTTAATTTATAATAAAAAAAATGCACTAGAAAAGGCACTTTAATAAATATACTTTATTTGCAAATGTGAAAAATACGCTGAATAATATCACTTTTTTTTAATTTGAATGCAACATGTATATTTACAAAAAAATCTGCTCTAAGTAAAAAAAAGAAGATAACTTTGATAGTGGCGGTGCGCTCCCCGCTTGGGGCCGGCCCCCTCCCCGGGCCGCGAGCCCCCCCCCCCCTCTGAGGCCCCCCCAAGGTTTTGGGAAAAATTTATTGGACTTTATTCAAACCGAAACTTTCCCTATGGTTAACACATTCGGCTCGGTCGGAAGTTAAATAGTGCCCCAGGGGGAGGGTAGTCACACCGTCTTGACAAACATAGACCTTGTCGGAAATGGTACTCATGGCAATTTTTTCTATATTTACAGTAAAGTTCCTGTAGTTGAGTGAACGAATTGCCAGCAATTTGGCTCGTGGAATTGTATTTTGAACAATACAGTTCCTATAGATGTCCATGTCGAAATTCTTATCCACATAGCGCGTGGGTACTCCTTTGCAACGTTTCTTGATTTCCTCGTCGTGTGTCTGTATAAAGTACACCTTCGGACTTACAAACCTACCACCGGAAATCATGTCGCTTCCCGTTTCTGATTTAAAAAATAAAAGCTGATTTGGCGCCCGACGTTTCACTAGCTCTGGGTGAAGCCCACTCCAATTGGTGTAGTCCATCCGTGAGCTGATGATTTCACCGTGCGCCAAATCATCAATTAGGTTTGGGGTTGTTACTTTTAGCAGTAGAGAATCTGTGTCCCCGTAGCAGACCTCTACTTGCCCCTTCTCCGGCCACTGTACCCTAGCCACATTGTAGTAAGATTCCAACATGAGCTTTTAAGAGATCTCCAAGATCGCACTGCCTGCAGCAATATTTTTATTCGGGACAATGCTTCTTTATTTTCTATTCAATAGTACCATGTCCGGGCCAATGATTGTGAAGGAAGTGTAATTTGGATCGGCAATAATTCGAGCACATTGTTTGGGATCGGTCACGACGTCACAACGATTCCTATTGCGAACACTCTCACACATTTTACCAAAAGCCGAATTCAAAATGAGCTTATAAATTTCTTTTTCGGCTTTCGTTTGCGCTTCAGCACGTTTCTTGACAAAGGTGTTAAAAAACGTTTTCAGATAGGGTTTTTGACTAAACTGGAGGGATCTATGAACCTTTGTGACGTTGAAACCGTTGTTGCACATTCATTTTAAAGCCACATGATGTACAACAATATTTTTTTTTCGGCAGAAGGTCAGCAATAAGCTTTTGTTTTGAAGGTGACCAATGCAATCCATCCACCTCGACTAAACGCCTATTGCGGGGGCTCAAAGAGTCCCTAGTCACAGGTCTATTGATGCATGGGAAAACAGAATCCTTTACTGAATCGTGAAGCTCAACTGGTATCTCCCCATCAATTTCAAAAAACCATCCAACCGGCCCATTCTCCTCAACACTATCAATGTTGGGGAAATGGGGAGCTTGAGGGTCATTGAGCCATTTATAGTCATCGCAGGGTAGCGCATAATGGGTCATGGCCGAGAGGTAAAGAGAATTCATATCAAGGAAAACTGCATCCGATTTTGTCCCCGTCTTCTCTCCAGTTGGATCAGTTTCCAAGATACGATCTCCGTGAAAAACGTATCCACCCCTCATTGACCTCTCGATGAATAGGTGCTGATCGATGTCAGTGATTAGCCCAATTATTTCCCCGCTAATTTTTAGGATGAGGTCCATCATCAGAAGAGGAGATGAAAATAATATCCTAAATCAAGATTAAATTCCCAATAGATTTTGTCCGTATTTTTACACATAATGTCTAACAAAGTTAACACATCACTCGATAAATACAGCTTGCAGTAGTCAAACCCATTTTTACACCCTTCCTCTGCCCACACTTTTTTAGCAAAACTGTATTCATCGGGGGTGCACCTACGATCGTGTAGAATGTCGTAAAACGATTCGATCGAGGGAATAGTTTCCTCTGCGAATCTCGACATGGAACAATAATAATCATATGGATAGATGCCCTTGACTGTCAATAAATCATATAAATCATTTGGAAATTGTTGCTTGAGAAGGGGGAAAGCGTTGCAGCCGTTATCGTTTTTCTGCACTTGAATTAATTCGCTCAATGATTTGGGGAAAAAACTGTAGGAATCTAAAAAGCGAATTTTATTCGTGTACTCAACGTCGTCTTCAACATATCTCCATATAAATTCCAAAATAAGCAACTTTTCCGATGATTTAAGAATTATTTTGTAGGAAAAGCTGTCTATCACCCATGCATCATCCACTGTTCCATTTCTTTGAAGATGTGCCATTGCTGGTAGCACATAATTCAGATCGTAGTTAGAATTATGTATAAAAACCGGAAGAAAGAGTTGCTGTTTAATTTTTTAATTGAATGAATTGTGAGCCCACCCCCGAAAGTTACTTTTTCCCGTTGAATTGGGGTCAATAAGATGATTATGATCCTGGACCGCGTCTTTTGGGCAAGAGTACTCCTACATACCCAACAAATTGTCCCCTTTTCTAGTGCCAGTTGTTCCTTATCTGATAATGACATTGGTAGTTGGTGTGACGCAATCGTGAAATTGCACCGTTTGCTGTTTCTATTAAAGACAGCAATAACTTCTCCATGCTACCCTCCTCATCCATAGCCTAAAAACTCTTCCAGCTGCATTTTATTATTGGAATCATGACGGGCATGCGCATAGGAACACGCAACTAGTTTGTGTTCCTTGACTATATTTGGCCTTGATGGGTCTGATACCTCCACCAGTCTTGATTCACAATCTAAAGATACTTTATCAACTTGTAGCAGGGAACTTTGGAAGTTTTTAAATTGTAAAGTATCTTGGCCTTCTGCCGGTATTTCTATTCTTTGATTGCCATGAATTTTACAATATCTCATGTGATCCGAGATTGTTCGTTCAGATCTAAATGAGGAAAGGCACATGGGGCAATAGTGACGCTCCCCATATTTTTTGCCTTGGGATAAGAGTCGACTTATTGCCGTAACGGGGAAAAAATGACCATAGGAATTTACATCTTTGGGAGGCTCATAAATAACCCAAGCCCAATTTTTAACATTATCTACCGACGGTGTCCTAACTGAATATAAAACTCCTTTTTAATTTGGTTTCTTTCTCCCATTTACAAATTCTGTGTCATACTGGAGAACAACCACCCCTAACCCAAGATTTTCATTTGCTTTTTCAAATACAGTTATTTCTTTTAAAGACACCGGATATTTCCCTCTAAACAATCAAAATTTACTTTAGGGAAATTTTCACCACCGTTACGCGCAAGTCCGTCGAGATTTTTTATTGTTGAATCTTTTCTTAATGTTTTATGGGCTGCTGCTAAAATTGCATATTTAAAGCATTGCAACCCGTTTCAAAATTGAAACCCTGAACCCCTCCTGTAGCCGACAAATCTGGGTGACATTTTAGTTTGTTACCCCGCCCTCCCCTTAAAATAATTTTTTTTAAATCTACTGACATTCAGATCCATGTGTTCAATGTATAAAATGGTGGACTCGCTTCCCCTCTCGTTAAATGTGTCCAAAGTTGATATTAATTTATTAACTCAGTTGAAAAAGTTACCCTCAAATTCATTTAGACCAGGGTAAAAAGTTTGGTTGCCAGTTGAAAAATGAAAATAAAAATGTCCCCAGATGTCCCCTTTTGTAAATAAACTTTTTGATTTACCGATGCCTTAATCCCCTCTGATCCCCCCAATTCTGAACCTGAATCGCAATAAGTGCTCGAATTCGGTCGATGTAGGTATGAAGAACATTTACAGGGTCTGTTAAAATGACGCTTCCGTCAACCACGTTTTCCTCGGGGGGATTAAAATCTACCCTATGTGTTTGCATGTGACCTAGAGCAAATTCCAACAAACAAAATTCACGTAGTTCCGGGGACGTGACACTATTTTCCTGTCCTGCACCTATTTGCACAGGATCCAATTCACTATTATAAAGTCATCGTCAAAAGTGTCCCCGGAAACATTAGGTCCAACAATTTGCATAAGGCTATCCATTTCTTCAGTTGTAAATTGAAAATCCAGGGGGATACTTAATGACGTACCTTCACTAACATCATCCGGCGAGAGGGGACAATTGCCCATGATATTTTGAAGTCCTGGGCCAGGGAAGGCAGTTGTTTTCGTAGCTTCCCCCTGAACCTAGAAAATGAATGGATTGAGTTTTTTTTCTTTGACGAAAGTTTTATCACAGTTATAGCACACTATTTTTTTTCTTAGTCGGATTTAACAAACAATTTATTATTTTTTTTAATTGGATTCGTATTTATCAAACAAATGCATAATAAATTACGTATTTTTGCTTATAGCATTATTTACAAAACAAATGCATAATAAATTACAAATTTTGTTAATAACACACACGCACACACACACACGTACACGCACACACACATGCGCACACACTCACACACACACACACACACACACACACACACACACACACGTATGCGCACACACACGTTCACACACACTCACACACACACTCACACACACACTCACACACACACACACACACACGTATGCGCGCACACGTTCACACACACACACATGCGCACACACACATCGCAACGTTTGACTAATAGCAATAAAATATGGTAAAAAAAATCAACTCAATAATTGTCTTAATAGCTCATTAAAAAAAATCGACTCTTTTTTTTCCTGCAAATCTAGTCATCCATAAAAAATAGTCATAAAAATAGCCTATTTTCAATGTGTAGTCTGTTATTTTCAAGATTTTCCGGAGCAAATGATAAAATTGAAACTGTTGAGTCCCGCATCTCATATCAAATTCTTTATTATGCAAATTAGAATCTGGAATTATGTCTAGCGGTACAATTCTCAGTCCTTCAAATTGACTTGGGAAAAAGAATCATTAGCGAGAAATAATATTTGAAAACTCACATTTATATTTGCACCTTGCATGTTGAGGACTGTAGGGGCTACATCATTCCCACCTTGCATTGGTCGTGAAGGGCTCTGTAATGTTGAAGGGCTTTGATGGGGGGTGACTTCACAATCTTGTGCAGCAGTAACGTTATGAGCTATCATCCACTCTCTTTTCAGCTTTCTACCCGGCTGCATAGGGTTGGCACGGGTGGGTCTTGGGCAGGCAGCACCTGTCTGGAATGGATGTGGGTGGCTCCCGATGGGCTATCTATCTCCACTTGTTGCATTGGAGTAATGCCGCTAGTCTTAGCTCTCTTTTCTGGGGGGGAGTAATTGTATGAATCCACCTCCTCCTCCTTAAAAAAGAAGAAAAATTTAGCATGGAAAAACGATTTCCCTTTTTACAGAAGAAAAAATGAAGATATTTAAGCACACTTTCAACTAACTACAGCTAAGTTCGTTAAAGGCGAGCTATTTTCTTGCGAAAGCACAAAAAAAATGCTCATTGTTCCTTTAGTAGCCATGCAATTAGACTATAAATTAAGATATTTATGCATACTTTCACCTAACTACGACTAAGTTTGTTAAATGTGAGCTAAAATCCAAATTAATACAAAACTTAAAATTTCTCCCCAAGACAATATTTGAATACTATTTGAAATACTATTTGAAAATATTTGAATACGATTTGGTTGTATATAAATTCTAAGTTTCTGGCTAGAATTACACAAACCCCGGAAAAAAGATTTTTGATAATGGGAAAAGAGACATTTTTGAACGAAATAACTAAAACTAAGGAAATAAACTCGTAAACATAGGAGGGGAGGGGGGATGTTATTTACATAATAGAAAAAAGAGCGTACTTAAAGTTTTCTAGCGAGTATACTCATACTATTGTAGGGTTTGTATTGTTGGAGGGGAGGGGGGGCTATGTCCCCCTGAAATTTGAATTTATTAGTGGGATGGTAAAATGATTTTATTTGGAAATAAATTAAGAAATTTAGTAAGCTGTACTCACATTGAAAATTGACGTATCCATTGCTTTAAACTTAATAATATTCAATGTACTATTTATGATATATCAAATCATTATGAAAATTAAATCGTAAGGCAAGAGCATTTTATAAAAAATCTCAAGGACAGATAAAAATCAGTCCTTTTATTTATAACCAATCACCAGTCGAGTTATCTTATATGGAGCAAGCTCCGATGTCTCTAATTGGCCCCCTAAAAAACAGATGTTGGCTCAAAAAACAGTCTGGTTGAAAAACTTGGAGTTGAAACAAACTTGTTTTGTTTTCTTTCCAAATAAAATATTTGTCGTAGAAGCTTCAAAAGGGCTCATTCGATTGGAAATAGAGAGGACTAGTGCCTTTTTTCTTAGCCGAAAGTGATCAGAGGGCAAATGCCCCCTCACGCCCATAATTTCCCCAAAAACTTCCAATCAAAATTTGAGATAGCTATTTTGTTCAACGTATTTGAAAATCCTGGAATTATATGTTTGAGGATAAAAAATCCCCCCAGGCCTCAGGGCAAGGGTTAGAAGCTACGTCAAAATAAAACGAACAGAAATTAATTAAAAAAAATTTCCACAAAATATTTTTTTTTTAAAGTAAAGAACTCCATTAAACCAAAAATAAACAAAAATAGAATCAAATATTCTATAAAGCATACAACTACCACAAATCAGTATCAATAACAAAATGAAACCCAAAACAAACAGAAATTTAAAATCAAACAGTTCGTGGTAACGAAATGTAAGTAAGGAGCGACACGACTCAATAGTAACCAAAACTCTAAAAAACGGAATTTTGATACCAATAGATACATCAAAAGAATCAGATTTTAATGCTAATTTGAAATATATAAGTTTCATCAAGTTAAGTCATACCTATCAAAAGTTACGTGCCTGAGAAAATTTGCCTGATTTTCGAAAAAAGGGGGGACAACCCTAAAAGTTATAGAACCTTACTGAAAATCACACGATCAGATTCATCGTTCAGAGAACCTTACTGTAGAGGTTTCAAGCTCCTATCTGCAAAAATGTGGAATTTTTTTATTTTTTGCCAGAGGAAAGATAGGAAAGATCACCGATGCCTGTTTATTTGTTTTTTTCCCCAGGGTTGATCGTATCGACCCAGTGGTCCTAGAATATCGTGGGAGGGCTCATTCAAACGGAAATTAAAAGTTCTAGTTTCCTTTTTAAGTGATCAAAAAAATGGAGGGTAACTAGGCCCCCTCCCATGCTCATTTTTTTCCAAAGTCACCAGATCAAAATTTCGATCAGCATCTATGCAGCAAATATAATAACTATGTCTTTTAGGATAACTTAATCCCCCAAAGTCCCCGGAGGGAGGGCTGAAAGTTATAAACTTTACCCAATGTTTACATATAGTATTGGTTATTGGGAAATATACAGACGTTTTCAGGGGGATTTTTTCTGGTAGTGGGGGGGGGGGTATGTGGGAGGATCCTTCCACGGAGGAAGTTTTCACTGGAGAAGGGACATTGCTATAAAGGGGGTACTGGATTTTCCCAGTATCATTTAAAAAAACGATCAGAAGTTTAATAAAAAAAAGTTTTTCAACTGAGAGTAATGAGCAACATCAAAACTTAAAACGAACAAAAATTATTACGTATATGATTGGGTTCACCCTCTAGTCAATACCTCGCTCTATAAGCCAAAGATTTTTTTAGTGCTTTCATAAGAGCTATTTATTCTAATTAACGGCCTTTGTGATTAAGGGGTCATTTTTAAAGAATTGGAACAAAATTGGAACTTTAGCGTAAAGAGCGAAGTATTGACTAGGAGGCAAACCCCCTAATATACGTATTAAAAATATATGAATATAGATGTTCGTTACGTATGTTAATTCGTAAGATACATATATTTATTACTAGTAAAAACGGTCATAAATAAAATAAACAACTTTCGAGAAAGCCATTTAACCAAATAAAAGTAAAATTAATATGCAAATTTTGTTTTAATTATTGATCTACGGTGAGCCAAAATCAAAACCTGCAGTAATTCAAAAACGTTCAAAAATTAAATAAAAAAAAAAATCAGATTTTAAGGAATAAATATCAGCATATGTATATTAAACTGACAATACACATTTTTTTCAGTAAACTCATTTGAATTTTTCCAGTAAAGTACAAATTATATTCTGGATTTTAGAAAGCTTGGGGCTTAGAACCCTACTCATATTAATTTCTGCTCGTTTTGAGTTTGACTCTTATTTATTTTAGTTTCTGTTTGTTTTGAGTTTCATTTATTTATTGATACTGATTTGTGGTAGTTGTATGCTTGGTAGATTAATTTATTCTATTTTTATTCATTTTGGGTTTGCTGGAGCTCTTTCCTTAAAAAAAACTTATTTTGTGAAAAAGTTATTTTTTAATTAATATAACAAAAAGAAAGAAAACAGTATGTGCAGCATTTCTTAATAACGCTAAGGAATAGATTTGTTTGATATTTCATAATCTGCGCTTTAATCCTTTACTTTGAAAATTTATTATATAAATAAACTTAAGTTTGTATGAACAGACGGTCTGAAGGCACTAAATATGTCAGTGTTTGAAAATCAAACTAAAAAATATCGACATTGCTCGATGATATCCGTTTAACACAACATTCCTCAATAAAGCTGAACTCTTGGAGTTCCCGAGGGGCTAATAACTGACCATCGCAGGTGTCCCTTCCTTCGTGCCTCCGGCTGTGCCTCCGGCACACCTGAAACAGCGTGTTCCCGGAAGCGAAGGAACACAATTTTATCTTTGGCTTATGGAAAGCGCACGGCGCGTTTTTTACGACGGCAAACTTTCTCCTCTTGAGAGGTTATCTTTACTTGGTCGTGTTGTTTACTGCGTTCGACATTGGAGATCCTGGGTCCTAAAAAGTAGACATTATGCTTTGAACGAGAATTTTATTACCACAAACCTTTACCATTGCCTAGAGATAAATATGCATTCCCTAGTGCTTCTCATTCGTCAATTCAAACGGCTTGGGCTCGAACGTCTTTTCAAACTCTCCGACATGAATAGCCAACCGTGTGAAGATTTTTTTAGGAAGATGCGGTCTCAAACCAGCACTTACAGTACTGTAATAAACTTTTCGTTCCTCCAACTTCTACATCGAATTCGTCGATATGAAAGTATAACGGATTTTGACTAATGAACAGTTGTTCCGATTTTTCTTTGCCCGGGGACGATGAAATCGAGCTCGAGCTAGGGCGAGCTCGTATTGAAAGCCAGCGAATAATGAAAGCCTTGATACCTGACGACGTACTTTCTGCTTTCGGTCACCAAGTACCGAATGTTCGTCTTTCTGTACTTCACGACAGTGACTCAGACGATGACTCAGAGGAAAATACTCTGTCCGATAAGCAGGAAAAGGCTTCCGCGACTGACACTGAATCGGGCTCGGAAAGTGACGGCATCTTTGAAGATTTGCCAGTGATTGCTCACTGTTTGAAACACCAAGTTGAGAAAAATTGGGTTAGTGAGCCTGTGACGAACATGAAGAATTCTAGGTTTTGTCTTGTCAAGACTTCTGACGGCTCCATAACACCAATAAAAAAATCCATGCTGTTGTGGCTTCTGAGGGAAAGCTCTGAGAAGCTGAGTAGTGACCGATTAAAACGGGTGATCGTCCGGGGCCAACGAGTAGGACTACGTGAGTCGCCAGAAACCAATGCAGAGGTCGGTGTGAAATCGGAATTGTGTATCGGTGAATGGTGCGTTTACAGACCGATTGGCAGGGGAAAGAGAGTATTAGTTGGGCGGGTCATACAGTTTGGCTACTTGTCTGGGCGAAGATGCCACTCTGTTGACACGCAAAATATGGCGATGCCGTTCCCTGAAGCCATAGGAAATCTGTGCCAGTGGTTCCGGCTGAATACTGATCTCACATTAACTGCCGCATTGGTAGACCAGGGATACTGTGACTCCAGCCTGTATATCATGCATTCAGCAGAACCCGTTTATATGGAAATCGGCACCAACATTGTCTTTGGCTTTGACTCAGACGTCTTCACAATGCTGAATTCATTTATCCAGAAGAAAGGGTTCCAATTTTTTGATGTCTCGTCAGCATCGCAATCATCATGTTAAAAATGGCACCTAAACCCAAAACTGACCTCAAGACCATAACCACCACCATCGCCATGTTCTGTGTGTCAACAGAAGGAATTTTGTTTAACATAAATAAAAGTTCAAATAGGGATAAAATCCTTTTAATAGACAGTGATAGAAATTCACAAAAATACCAGATATTTCGGTCACATATACAGTGACCGTCATCAGTAGTAAAGTTTTACTACTGATGACGGTCACTGTATATGTGACCGAAATATCTGGTATTTTTGTGAATTTCTATCACTGTCTATTAAAAGGATTTTATCCCTATTTGAACTTTTATTATCGTCATGGAAAGGCAGTGTGGTCTCCGAAATTATCTACTTTGTTTAACATTTTTCAGAGGTAGTTGTTATTTTTTCCCCTCCCCTCCTCCTCTCCACTCGGTGATATTTTAATACAAAAACATATAAATTTTACAACTTTATGCATTATCATATCACCTAAACTTCAAAAAAAAAATTATTATATACCAGTCAATGTATAAGTGGACATGAAGGCACACTACCATTTAACTTTTTTCTTGCAAAATATCTATCGCTCCCCTCGTTCCAGGGTGTCCTTCCCCCTCTAGGAGACGCTTTTCCGGTGGCATTTTTACTTCAATTTCTTAAAATTCATATCCTTCAATTTTCACTAATACGAATTCGAATTTTAAAGGTGGTCTTCCAAAAGGCTTACTCTTACAACTTTAAAATTTTTTAACACAAAAAAAAAACTATTTGCTCTCCCGTAGACTGGGCGTCCTCCGTCCACAAGAAACCCATTCTTGCGGTGGTTTCCTTCTTGTTTTTTTCTTTTTTTCAGCCCTTTTTACGACCAACCTTAATCAAAAAAAAAAAAATAAATAAAACCAACCCATCAACAAAAAAAAAACAAAAATAACCTTAATACCGACGTGCATGAGGGCACAGAACTGAACAGAATCTTGAACCATGTCTCCTACGGACGAGGAGGCCACCCACGGCGGGCTGGTCCTTCGAGCTCAAGTGCGTGTGCCCCTCGTCCCCCATTCGCTTGAGTTCTTGATATAATTTTATGAGTCTCGGATGCATTCCGAGATCTAGGGCAGCGGAAGCGATGAATACCATCGCAAAACTTATTAAGCTCAGTAGAAGACTTAGTAGTAGAAGACTTAGTGTTTATACTTGTGCTAACCGAGCTTAGTTTGATTTACTGAAGCTCATTTGTTCAGTTTCTTAGGGTTGTCATTTGAGCTGTGATTATCGAGATGATTACTGAAACGTACCAATAAATATCTGAGAAACTAGTTATTTTTTTAGTTTGTTGCTTTACTTAGCGCTTTTTACTAATAACTCGGTAGTAACAGTTTTTATGACTGTTGCTTTACAGTTTTCTCTTCAAATACCCAAAGGCCTGGGTTTAATACCAAGAAAGTTGGATTCTAAGTACATTCGGGAAAAAGGGATCTGTGTTTCTTCCAGATTCTTTCATGTCAAAGCAGCAGATTCCTTTTTTTTAGTACAATTAAGAATCCGAGATCCAAGGGTGCGTCTTGGCACAGTCACTAAATAGAAAAGCAGGTATGATAAAAGGGAAAGGGACGTGTGAAGACGTGATAAGAGGCAACTTTTACCGCTGGCCAAGCCATATTGATTAGGGCTGCGAAGCGTAACGTCAATTCTTGGGCGGGAAATTCAAATAACGATGAAACGTGGATGCGTAGACACGTTTTTTCGGAATTTTGGCGAATTGATTTGGCCTAAAATATTTGTCGTAATTCCTACTAATCCACCAGAACGTTTTCACGTCGAAATAATACTAGTAATATTGACAATCAGTTGTTAGTTACAACTAGAAACCACGTTTCACGGTACTTTGAATTTCGCACCTTGCTTTTTACGTCATCACCGCGCAGCCCTATGTTGTATAACTTAAAAACCGTGTTCCGGGATTTTTTTTGAAATTTTGGGATTTTTTTTTAAAGAAAAATCGGAATTTTATTTTTGAGCTGGTTGCAATGCTGCATGTGTAATAGGAAAAAGTGACACCATCAGTGCCATCGTAGGGTTACCTAGTTTTTGCATGGATATCAACAACTTGCAGTCCTCTGTTCTTATTCTTTAAGTACATATCAGTTGTTTTCAGTCTTGGGGTTTTTTTTTCTTGCCAAGTAAACCCATAAATGATTTTTTCAGAGTTTTAAAAAATCGCTTTTGAAGGTGCTGAAATATTCGACAGATACTGAATAACAGGCAAGCTGTATATATTTACATATTGCGCCCTTTGGTATATTTTATAAGTTTCCTTCCCTGTCCATTTTTAATGCCTCTGGAGGCATGCCTCTGGCGTGCCTCATGGCTCCATGTGTCCCTCAAAATGCCCAGTTGTTACCCCTCGGGAGTTCCCATCCTATTTTTCTTATGTAGCCTTGTAATTTTGTGTAATTGTTTGTAATTACTTTACTTTTTTATTTTTATATTCTTTTACTTCACTTTGCATACTTTTTTCAGTACTTTTCGAATTTTTTTTGTCTCAATGCTTTGGTACCCATGACAACCATAGAGAGAGTGCTGGAATATTGACCTTTTTTCTGCGTTAGCAAAAGTACCGTGTTTTCATCAAGTTCAAAATATCCAACAGCTTGTGGTTATGAACTCTATGTAAGGAGTGATTCAGCCCGATAATAACTGAAACTCTAAAAGTTAAATTTTGATAACAAATGATGCATCAAAAGAATTGGATTTTTACGCTGATTCCAAATATATGAATTTATTAAGTTTAATGTTACCCATCAAAAGCTACGAGCCTGAGAAAATTCACCTAATTCTAGAAAAGAGGGTGGAGCTTAAGGTCATATCCAGGGATGAGTCCCGATTTTGATCCCTCAAAAATCCCCCAAAAGTGGAAAAAATGCCTATAAACAAATTTTTGATGCATTAAAGTTTTTTTTGTAAATACCCCCCAAACAAAATTCGTGGATGTGCTCTTTGGAGAAACACCCCAAAAATTCAAGGAATATTAATGAAAACAACACCAGCATATACAATGTATCAAATAACACCCCTTTTCCCCCCAAAGCCAACTGACCAAAATACGAGATAGCCCTTTTGTTCTGAACAGTTGAAAGGTCACATAACTACGCTTCTGGGGATGAAACGATCCTCACAGCCTCTGGGGAAAGGGCTGTAAGTTACCACGTTTGTCCATTGCTTAAATGTAGTATTTGTTATTGGGATGTATACGCTTATTTTTCGGGGGGGGGGGGAGATTTTCTGTGGGAGCATTTTCCACGGGAAGAATGTTTGCCTTACTTTCTCTTTGACGACTCAATTTGACGTATGGAGATGTTCTGAAGGAATCCGGGGAAAACATTCAGCGGAACTGGAATCGTTTAGGGGATCTTTCCGTAGAGGGATTTTCCGCGGAAGTAAATCTCAATGGGGGAAGTTTCTACAGGAGAAATAACACATGGTAGAACTTTTCACGGGATAACTATTTAATTGGGAGGGGGGCGGGGAGGGCTGTTTTAGAGATTTCCACTGTGGGGGATTTCCCACATGGTTTGAAAAACGATCAGAAATTAAAAAAAAACAAGTATTTTTCAAAACTATGGAGAATTTTCCTGGCGGAACCGTCCGCAGGATATTTTCTGGGCCGTATCCAGTGGGTGGGGGTTTGAACCTCACCTCAAAATGTTTCACCGTCCCTTAAAACGTATCAATAATGAATATAAACAAATCTTTGATGCGTTTTCCAAAGCTTTTTGTAGCCCCACCCTCAAAAAAGCACTTTTGTAACCCCCCTCCCCTCCAAAAAAAATTCTGGACGTGACCCTGTCTCGAGATCAGTTTAGGATATACAAGAAAACAAACCGTGTTTTCTGCTAATTTTGTAAGTATGTTAGTGTTGCAAGAACTGTAACTGTTCCTACCTTAAAGAAGTCAAAAGTAATTAACGTCTTAAGCTAGCCATTTTCCAAATAGCTATGAATGATCAGTGTAATTAACGAGATTGGCGCTATCATTAAAGAACTTCCGAATGATTAGCATTTAACCCTAACATTCAGTAATTGCCTTAATTAGTTTCTACTTGAATATCGACGCTAAAGAATAATGAAGAAAAAATATCAAGAAATACTAGCAATGTTATTAACTGAGCAAACATTGTAAGTTGCAAATTAATACTTAATCGTGGATAAGAGTAATAACATGAAAACTTTGACAACTTGCAGAGTTAAAAGCATTATTTATTTATAGGTTATATTGGTTTTAATTTTTGTAAAGTAAATTTCTTCACAGCCGTTGGGAACATATGTTGCTATTTGCCCAAGCTAATGCTCATACTAGGAGTTGCACCGCAACTCCTAGTATACTTACTACTAATTTCTGCTGTGTAATAAAAGAAATTTTCTGCTTAATTCTCAATAGGTGCCCAAAGATATGTACGGATACTTTTATGCAACTATATGCATCCCAGTCGGCAAAAAGGTGTACGTGCAATATCTCAGGATCGGCTAGTGGTATTTAGATGAAACTTTCAGGGGATGTTGAACATCATCAAAAGATACATGATCATCCAGTTTGCTAAAATGGTATTTACGATATATTAGGAACGGCTATTGGTGTTAATGTGAAACTTTCAGAGAATGTTGAGGGGGAAGTTGAACTCGATGAAAAGACTCTATGGCATTCTGGTTGACAAAAGGACATAGCTTATCTGTATTATCTCAAGAACAGCTATTGGTATTTATTTAAGACTTTTAGGTAATGTTGACATAAATCCAAAGACATTAATTAGAACTAATAAATTAAAATCAGATATTATCTTTCTTAAGCCGATGACATGAAAAACTTGAGATGTATTCATTATATTAACTGGTTGCATTGATTCTTGAAGGTCTATTGACTCAATAATGTAAACAGCAAGCCAAAATCTTAATTCTAAAGCAGAGAAAGGGGCAAAAATTTACGAATACTGATTTCATTAACCAATAAAAACAGTATCAATTATGAGCGAACGGAAATTAATTAAAAAACTTTCTCCAAAAAGAAGTTTTTCAAAGAAAATTAAAAGCCTACTTTAAACCAAAGACGAGCAAAAACAAAGTAAAAAATTCAAACTTAAAATGAAGATCACAATCAACATCATTGAGTACATTTAATACACCCAAAACAAATAGAAATTAAAGTAAATAAAGAAGTTTAAACTGAAAACAAACAGAAACTATCGCAAGTAGAACCAGAAATGGCATCCCTTAAGCCTACAGGCAGAATGTCTGACACTTGACTATTGTTTTCGGCATAAAGCAAATTACGTTCTAGCATTTAGAAGGCATAGAAACATTAATCTTACGTAATTTCTATTCGTTTTAGGCTTGTCTTGATTATTCATTGAAATTACTCCTCGTTTTGGGTCTTGTGTATTTGTTGGTAGTAATTTCTATTCATTTTCAGTTTGAATTACTGTTTGACTTTTTTTTTCTGCTCGCCTCTATTGCAGCTCTTTATTGCTCTCTGAAATTTTTCTTTCCGTGCTTTCAATAGTAACGGGAGAGCATTTTTCAGTTCTTTTGCAGTTGTACCGTGAGTAAAATGTGATATATTTAAAATATAAAAAACAAAATTCCTTTTTTCTAAAGATAATTCCGACAGAAATTAAACGTCCCCTAATTGAGTTCAAATACCGTTTCCAAGAGTCTAAATTCTTAATCAGCAAAAATAGAAATTGCATTCTAGGTTCAGTCAAACAATGACGTTAGACGGTTTTGAATTTCGCTAAGATCTTTGGTAATAAGAAAAATGATAGATACAATGTTTCGCAGGAAGTCTAAGTTATAAGAGTGTGTGAACGTTGGAATCATCAGAAATATTTGATAACTTTAATCATTAGAATTAAAATTATCAAGTATTTTGCAGTAGGTGGCATAGGTTGCATCAAGACATGGCCAATTGTAGACAGAGAAAAGCCAAGACAGATAGTCCAAGTGTTTGAGCGGCAAATGTTTAAATGGCTGGGACACGGGTAAATGGCAAGAGTAGGCATGACTCTCTTATTGGACACATAATTGTCAGGTTAGTTTTTAGAAAGGCATGCCTGCCTAGAGGCATGCAGGCATGCTGACCAAGAATTTAAAATTGACATAAGACTGTTAGATTGCGTGTAATGAGAGGCAAACAAGTTTGCTTGAAATAAGAGGCAAACAATCGTTTAAAGCCATCTTTATCTTTCAAATAGTACCTATTCGTTGCCTAAGCTTAGCCCACATTCTGAATAAAATTTGAAATTTTTTCACACATTAAAAAAATTTTTGGGTCACTTGCCCGAGACTCTGGGCAGGTGAGTGCTGATTAAGAATTTAGACTCTTGGAAACGGTATTTGAACTCAATTAGGGGACGTTTAATTTCTGTCGGAATTATCTTTAGAAAAAAGGAATTTTGTTTTTCATATTTTAAATATATCACATTTTACTCACGGTACACAGTAGTGAAAGCTTTCTGAATATTCTGTCAACGAGTCATTCTTCAACATCGTACTTGAACAAATCTAATTGAGATTTGAATTCTTTACTCATCATATTAAGAATTGGGAGTATTCACAGGCGTATCCAGGGGGAGGCCGCCCCCCATGATTTTTTCTGGCGCCCTCTTATCCTGTTTTTTTTTCTTTTTTACTATTTTTTGGAATAAATTTGTCAATTTGGTCAATTATAGGCACCTTTGTCTCATTGCCTCCCCCCTCCCTCAAGATTTTACTCGTTTGCGCCCTTGTCACATTGGGCCTCCCCCGAGATTTTGCTCTATACCCGCCCCTTAGTGCTTGTACAAAAATGTTGCTCTCAGTGATTTTATACTCAACAACAACAAACAGTGTTCGTTTTTGTGTGTTTGACCGTTTCTTTCATTTCTGAGACTAGGCTTACTATTAATGATGGGATTTCTCGAGTATAGGGCTCTTTGAATGTCAAGTAGTGGGCAGCTGAAGAGAGCTTCGCATTTCTAAATGCCCTCTGTCTAATTGCCCTCTGTACATTTCTTAGTGTCCCCAGTAAATAAGGAATGAAGAAATTGAAGAGTGCTTTATATGTTCTTGACAAGGCTTGAGGATTCAGAAGTAAGTTTCAAGACGTCGTTTTCACGGTGTGCCAGAACACAAAAGCAGGGTATTTACCTTCTTAAATTATTGTTCAAATGAGCTTAGGTTTCCTCACAACTTCCTGAAATGTCACTGGCAAAACCGTTTGACTGGAAAGTCAGCTCCGTCTCATTGAGACCAACATTTTGAACACACCGTATTGTGTCATTAGCTAGATCCTGGCCTCGCTTTAATTTGGTTCTATTGTTTATACAGGTAATATACACCCTCTAGCTAGTTCTTCTTCATTGATATGTCACACCTCAATAATCAAGAACTCTGGATGGGTTACATTTTCTTTTATTTTACTTTTCATTTCGCCTCCAAGGATAGAAATAAGCTGATTTTGGGACCTCCCACCCATGGAAATAACTTTCGAATACTATTGTCACGGTTTCCCTACCAAACCTTGATAGCTTGACAATGTCAGCCGAAGAGATGGATAAGCAGATACAAGTCCCCTCCTTTACCTGAATCAGATCCCCCTAAAGCTAGCTCATACCAGGCCAAGTATCAACCGTTCAAAGCCAAACCATTCTTCCCTCAAGGCATAGGGGTTGCATTTCGAGAAAACACGACGTGTAACTACCCTTTGATCACTTTTGCTCTTAAACAAGGCACTAGAACTTCTAATTACCAGCCCAATGAGTCCCCTCCGAATTATGTACGACCACACTTTCTATAAGAAACTTATATGCCCCAGGGTGTAACTTACAACTCTTACCCTGAGGACTGGGGTGGGGTGTCATCCTCCGGACATAATTTCCGGACCCTTCAACTACTCTGAACAAAATTGCTATATCAAAATTTTGATTGAATGTTTTTGGGGAATGATAGGTATGAGGGAGGGGGATGGCTGGTTGCTCTCAAATCACTTGTATCTTAAAAAGTAAATTAAAACTTTCAACCTCCGATCAACTGAGCCCCCTCCGAAGTTAATAAGGCCAGCTCTTCCATATGAAGTGTCTATGGGGGAAAAAATTAATAAAATATAAAACTTTGAAGGCTTATGATCTTTACTAGAGGCAATGCTACAGCGATACCTCTGATTATAAAGGAACGAAAGAAAACTTTTTCGAGCATCGGCAGATGTACCCAGGGTGGTGAATTTCAAAGGGCATTATAACTTTTAATTTCAAATCAAATGAGCCCCATCTGAAGTTTATATGACCATCCATTCCATAAAAACTTTGTATGACCACAGGGCATAACTTAAAAACATTGCCCCGGGGCTCTGGGGGGTTGTGTCAACCCTGAAGGCATTGTTAAATGTTCCATGGACCATTTTGAACAAAGTGGTTATCTCACAATTTCAGTCAGATGTGTTTCGTGAAAGAGGGCTTTGGGGGGGTGGGGGAGAATCTAGTTGCCTTCCGTCACTTTTGACTCTTAACGGGGAACCAGAACTTCCTATTTTCAATCAAATGAGCCTCCTCTAAAGCTTATACAACCATCACTTCCATTAAAACCTGAAATGCCCCCGGGGTATAATTTACAACCCTTGCCCCCAGGCTCTGAAGGTTTGTATCAAACCCAAAAGCTTTGTTGTGTGATCTCTGGACTGTTTTTGAATAAAATGGAGGAGTAGCTGCCTTCCAATCACTTTGACTATTTAGAAAGGAACTAGAACTTCTGATTGCCAATCCTATAACTCTGGTTACCGCCCTTCCTATAAAAACCTTATATGCTCTCATGGCATGACTTACAACCCTTGCCCTAAGGGCTGTGGGGGGATTGTCATCCTCGAAGACGTAATTTCCGGACCTTTCAGCTACGTTGAAAAAAATGGCTATCTTAAAATTTTTGATTGGATGTGCTTGGGGAAATGATGGGTGGTGGGGCTATTTGCCCTCCAATAACTTTCAACTATTCAAAAGAGCACTAGCCCTCTCAATTTCCAATTGAATAAACCCTTCTTGAAGTTTCTACGACAACTCCTTCTGTACGACTACAACTCCATCTGTAAGTCTTCAGTGTTTTATGTTTTATTAATTTTTTTTCCAGAGGCACTTCGTATGGAAGGGCTGGCCGTATTAACTTTGGAGGCGGCTCAGTTGATTGGAGATTGAAAGTTCTATTTCCCTTTTTAAGAGTCAAAAGTGACCAGACGACAACTAGCCTCACCCCCTACGCCCTGTTTCCCCAAATGCATCCGATCGGAATTGTGAGATAAAAATATTGTCCAAATAGTTCTGAGACCACATAGAAAAGCCTACGGATTTAACACCCCCCCCCAAACCAGAGGGGTTGGGATTTTAAGCACTACCCCGGAGATATATACTATTTTTATGGAGGGGACGATTGTATAAACTTTCGCAAACACAGGGAGTTCACACTCAAACACACTTACACTCACTCACTTAAATTCATTCACTCACTCATACTCACTCACTAACTCACTATCTCACTCACTCAGTCCCTCAATTACACTCACTCAATCACTCAAACTCGCTTACACACGGTTCGATTGGGAATCAGAAGTTCTAGTCCCCTTTAGGAGTCATAAGGGATCGGAAGGTAACTAGCCCTCCCTCCACGCCCTCCATTCCCCAAATGAATCTGATTAAAATTATTAGATTGACATTTTATTATAATTAGTCCAAAGATCAGATAGCAAAAACTCCGGGTTTGACAACCCCCTCCCCCCCTTGAGCCCGAAGTAAGTGTTGTAGGTTATGTCCCAGGAGCATATAAGGTTTTTATGAAAGGGGTGGTCGTATAAACTTTGGAAGAGGCTTGTTTGTTTAGAAATTGAAAGCTTCAGCTTCTATTAAGAGTCAAAAGTGATCGGAGGACCAATAAACCCTCCACGTCATCGTTTGCCCAAATAAATCTGATCAAAATTTTGAGACAGTCATTTTGTTCAATATAGTCCAAAGATTATATAAGAATGTCTTTTGGGTTGACACTATCCCCCCCAAAAAAAAACTGGGGGAGGGCTGTAAGCTATGCCCTGCGGTTAAATAATGTTTTATGAAAGGTGTGGCCCTATAAACTTTATAGGAGGCTCATTAATTCGGAAATTCAAAGTTCTAGTTCCCTTTTCGATAATTAAAAGTGACCAGAGAACAACTAGCTCCCCACGCCCTCTTTTCCTCAAATGCATCTGATCGAAACTGTGAGATAACAATACGGTCGAATATGATCCAGAGATCATATAAAGATGCCTCCGGAATTGATGCCCCCTTCTCCAAAACAGGAGGGTAAGTATTGTAACCTACGCCCAGGGGGTATATAATGTTTTAATGGTTGTACAAACCATCGCAATCATAGGAGGTTCACACTCAAACACACTCACACTTACTCAATTAATTTCACTCACTCCTCAGAATCACTGACTCCCTCAAACTCACGCTCACGTCATTAACTCACTCACTCAGTCACTCACTCATCAGTCAAACTCACTTACAATCGGTCATATAAACTTCTGAAGGGGCTCATTTGATTGGTAATCAAAAGTTCTATTGTTACTCTAGTAGTAAAAAGTAGCCGGAGGGAAACTAAACACCCCCCCCCCTAGATGCCCTCTATTCCACAAATGCATCTGTTCAACATTATTAGATAGTCATTCTTTCTAGATAGTCCAAAGATCAGATAGCAAAAACTCTGGGTTTAACACAACCCCCAGAATCCAGAGGCCAAAACAAAACAAACCCAAAACAGACAGAAATTAAAATAAATAAGAGTCAAACTGAAAACGAGCAGAAATTATTATGAGTAGGGTTCTAAACCCCAAGCTTTCTAAAAGCCAGAATATAATTTGTACTTTACTGAAAAAAATTCAGATGAGTTTATTGAAAAAAATCTGCATTGTCAGTTTCATACATATTCTGATATTTACTCCTTAAAATCTTAATTGATTTTTGATTTCTTAAAGTTAGAGAAGTGAAGAAATTTAAAGAATTTTTTTCCGTAAAGTAAAAATTATATTCTGGCTTTTAGAAAGCTTGGGGCTTAGAACCCTACTCATATTAATTTCTGCTCGTTTTGAGTTCGACTCTTATTTATTTTAATTTCTGTTTGTTTTGGATTTCATTTATTTGTTGATGCTGATTTGTGGTAGTTGTATTCTTGGTAGACTATTTGATTCTATTTCTGTTCATTTGGTTTAATGGAGTTCTTTACTTTAAAAAAAAACTTATTTTGTTGAAAAAGTTTTTTTTATTAATTTCTGTTCGTTTTATATTGACATAGGCTTTTTCTGGGAGAAAGACTGAGCCTCTTCTAAAGTTAAACAAATAGTTCATTGTTCCTCAAGACTGCCTTGGAAAGGTGCCAAGGAACGTAAAGTACCCGTAGTATAACCTAGCCATCTACTAATAGGTACTAATATAAATGAATAAATAAATCTTAAAACGAGTGAGACTTAATTGAATATACAAATAAAGCTTGAAACGAACAAAAATCACTACAAACAAGAGTTTGGGTTTGGCCTCCATCTCTGACTACAAAAATCTAAAACCTACCTGTGTCAATGGCGCTGTACTGAAAACTATGTGTTTCTTTAACAGTCTTGGGATGTACAAATAAAATAAAACTGAACATTTGGTATGTAATGATACTAACTGTTAAAAGATATTCAGCTCAAGATTTTATTTCACTCTAATTTTATTTTCATTTTTAATGCTATTAATAACTGTAAAAGAAAATATTTGAAATATAATTCATTTTCAGTTTCAGTGAAGCACCAATGACGCAGTAGGCTTTAGACTTTTGCAGTTCGGGAAAAGGGTAGCATCCAGACTCTTGTTTGTAGTGAAACTATATTTGTCTTGAACTGTCTTGGAAAGAACTAATAAAATTAAAGTGAAGATTTCATATATAGTGATATTAATTTCTGAAAACTCACCAGTTCAAAATGTTATTTTACTGTAATTTTTATGTTTATTTTCAATGTTGTAATAAGTACAAAAATAGAATATTTACTCGTTTTCAGTAAAGCACCAATGACGCAGTAGGTTTTAGACTGAATTCATTATCACAAGGGCGCCGATATTTTCCGCCTAGAGTGACAATTGTAGGCTACTTGTCACTTTTGTCGCCTACAGGGTCGTTACCAACAATTTTTTTGTGGGGGGGGGGATAGGAGCAAGGGATTTTACCAACTGACCGGTCATCTTACTGACTGTATTTTGTCAATAATTAGCATAATGTCCGTTCGAATACAATACGTAAAATCACTGCACGAGTCGGTAAAACCGCTGCATTTACCGACCGAGATTCAGACTTCGGTACATGTTATGTCACGATTTTAATGCTCTTTATTTAACCAAATGGATACATTACCGACCAAGTTCGAACTTCCTGTAGATGACATGTCAGTATTTTCGTGGTCTTTATTTAACTGAACAAAGAATTTTAGCGGCGTTGAAAAAAATAATGGCACATCACTTTACGATTTTACGTGACTCCCCCCATACGTGACAGTCCTGGTCGCCTACTTGTCACTGTTGTAGGTAGCTTTTTAACTACCTAAAACAGTAGATTACGCTAGTGTTTAATGAACTATTGAAGAAGTCCAGTGGACAGTAATAAACTAGTCAAATTACCCAATTTATGAATGAATATAACTAGTGCGACATGGCTATTTAATTCGGCACCGAACGGGAACCAAATTAACACACTAAAAAACTGAATTTGTATTTAGGTGGAACTAGACCAATAGAACTACCGAATCTACATAAATTGGGTAGAGAGTGGAAATTAAAGACAATCATTATTTCAGACTTGATTAGTCAGACCATAGGAGATACAGCAATTTCGTATATGCCATTTGAATAGTGAGAAAGTTAGGTTAGAAGCCACCCTTAACTCAAAATCAAGAAAAGTTGCAGATACGCTGTTTTGGAATTCGACAACATAAAGCATATTTTCTTCTTAAATAAATATTTAACGCCTGCACTATTTACGATTGAAGGTAAAGTACCAGCTACCTGCATACTACCTTTTCTCCGGCAGTCTTATCGACAAGCTACTTAAAGTAGGTAGAGAATCTACCTAAGATATATTTTCTTTTTAAAAAGATGATTTTCATCCCTACTGTTTAACATTCAAGGTGAAGTACCTGCAATTGGGTAGGGAGTGGAAATCAAAGAAATTCATTAAGTCATAACGTATATAAATGGACAGAAAAGAAATTCAAACCCGGGGATCGTGGCTTCGCCTTAATGCCTGTTTCTACCAGAATTTTCGCCTTCAGTAAAAATTTATCCGAACCGCCAAAGAGTTGCTGACGCTGTGCCACTCGCCCCTGGTCCTACCATATTATTCCAATGGCCTATTTTCAATTCAAACGTTGTCACTGGTACAAGATGTCATTTTTCTCTTTAGACAGTTAAAACAAACATAAGGTTCAGCATGTAATTAGATAAAATTATACTAATTATTTTACACGGGAAGTAACAATAATTAAAGTAACCGCAGATTTTCCTAGTTCAACACAAAATCAAACCCAATGAACAACCATTGCAATCCTTGTGCTGAAAATTTAACAAAGTAATAATAACTATTTTTAACTCATTTGTTGATTGGAGGAATTCTACTTGGACTTCAAGTTGTGTCTCCTTTATAGATTTCAGGGACGCAAGGAAAAGTTTGTCGCGAGCAAACACAGGCAAATGGTATACAAAAACCTTTCCTATACGAAAATAGATCCTTATATACAAAGTCCTGGGAGATTGCAGAATCTGCCTCAATCCCATGCTTACACACCTTAAAGGTTAATATTTTGATGTAAAATAGCAAGACTCATCCAAAAATTGATATTAAAAACAAATGAGAAATTACGGTTCTACATTAACTCTTATTATATCAAACAGCTCGTTGCAACAAACTTGATGAAACATTATATATTTGAAATCAGCATAAAAATCTGATTCTTTCTATCAGATCTATTTTCTATAAATCTGATTCTTTTGTTGTATCTATTGGTATCAAAATTCCGCTTTTTAGAGTTTCGGCTACTATCGAGCCGAGTCGCTCCTTACTTACAGTTCGTTACCCCGAACTGTTTGATTAATATAAGAAGACGTAGACGGGAATCAAATCCCTTTTCATTACCTCCTTCTTCTTTTTCCACTTTCCGTTGCTTTTTTAAAAGTTGGTTCTGTGCTAAAGAAAGAAAGTAAGGACCTCTGCCCTTTATTACTTTTATTAGCCTGTTATTACCAAATAAAATTGATCCGAATGATATTTGTAAAACTTTATAAAACACATCAAAGTTTAGAGGCTTTAGAAGATGGTTTTTAAGGAACTGGTTAAGGAGCCGAAAGTTTTTCCATCTTACATCTCTGAGCCTACGGACGTGCTTATTCTGAGTTGATAATTTATAGAATATGTAGCACAGCCTAGGAGTCCCGATCCTGGGACCACATTTGTATGCGCTCTTCCACCTGATGGGGGGGGGGGGATTTATCAAACGGTTAAAAAGTAAAGATAGCCTGTTACTTCCCTAAATCTCCGATAGGGCATTTTTCTTGAAGCGATAACGAATAAAAGTTACTATTTAGCATCGATTAAATTAAAAAACTTATTTAGTTAACTTACTTAGTAACTTTAAAAAGTTACTTAGACATCAATCGATTAAATAAGTAGAATGTATATATGGAATTCTACGACCGCAATAGGACCATGCTATTCTACGACCGCCATAGGAAAACATTTCTACGACAGCTCTACACCTTTTCAAAGAGAGTGAGTATCCTCTCACACAGTTTCACGTGCACATTGCAAAAAGCATGCAAAACCTCTACACGTGATCAAACACGTTTTGCTTGCCTTTCCTTGGTACCTTTCCAAACGAGCGGGGATTCCCCTCCGGTTCCTACACATTGCAAAAAAGCGAGCAGTATGAGCGGGGATTCCCCGCACAAGTTTGTTTCAACTCCAGGTTTTTCAACCAGACTGTTTTTTGAGCCAACATCCGTTTTAGGGGCCAATCAGAGACAACGGAGGTATTTACTCCTCTCTCTCTCTCTCAATTTGTTGTTGCTGATAGCTCAGTTTCATTGTGGCAGTGGGAGTGTCAACACATGAAAAAATGTTCCATACATGTCCAATATGTATGTACACACTGGGCAGCTGGTCATCATGTGAGAATTGCACAATGATTGATGAGTATGATGAAAAGTGTAGATTATGCAACCCGTGTAAATTGCATAAAGGATATGCTGTACAAATTAAAGATTGTAATTCCTGTCATGAAGAGGTGTGTGACTCTCATCCTAGAGGACACCTATGCTCCAATTGCCACTATGATAATGTAATCAGTGGGAGAATAGATATCCCGGTATGATTGGAAAGAATCCTAAGCGTGATTTTAGTTTATTGCTACGAGATTGGTATCGTCGTGGTTTTAGACTTTTCTGGGAGGAGGATCCGGGTCAGCGATTCAACTGTTGGAACAACAAAAGAATTTGGTTTTTACGTCATCGTTGTGAAGACAATGACTACTATGATTATAAGCCCACTGATTTTATTTGGCTGTGACGGAATGTGATTCGCCACTTGAGGACATTGTTTGTGACATTACTTCAAATAAACAAATTGAAACATGTGAATTCTATAGAATGAATGAGAATAGTATCATTGACTATACAAAGAGATATGACAAGAGTGAAGTTACACTCTATTGTAGAAAAGGCGAGCCTGACATTGCAGTACATCAGGATCAGTATACTGTGAATTCGGATAATCTACCTACATTAGTTATTGTCGACAAATACCTAGTAGAAGATGAAATCTAAAGAGTAGAAAAGTCGTTTTTTATCATGTACATACATTATTTTTATTAATAACCAATTTGACATACATTTTTAGAAAATTTTATTCGTAGGGCACTAAAATCAATATTAAATACGCTTGTAAGTATATTTTCCACTAGAAAGTCGTTCAATCGAGGTAAGTCAACGTAGATGTCGAGAAACTGCTTGTAGGTATAGCCACGACATACTGAACATGAAAAAGAGTAGTGCATGAAAGCCACATGTCTTAGACGTTAAATCCTGTACTCTTCGTTGATTTTGAATAATAGTTTTCCCACTGCTTTCAATAAAGTTGCTGATGTAAGGAGTGTAGAATTTATACGATAGGCCAAGAGGATCAAAAAATTCAATGTTCTTCGCTGTTTGAAAGATGCATAGCCAATGGCCAGTCTTCAAAGTCGATGGACTGCTATTAACAATGATTAGGGTATTGTTAACACTTGGAATTTTTTCAATGAAGTCCGATGGTATGCAATAGGACTTGTACTGGGACATGTATGGATCCATACTAAATACGTTGATTATTTGGTTTGTGTTCATGGTGCTAGGTCTAGTAGAACACTGCCGTCGGGTGTGATCTCCCAATAGGTTTCAAATTGACTCAGTGATATTAGCGTGATGCTCTCAGTCAAAGCATCGGTAAATGTACACTCTAAACGTACATTCCCTGTTCGTACTATGCTCATATCCTGAGTCCCCGACAAGTCCAAAACTATTACCCCATGATTTTTTGAAAACATTGAATCGGTTATTCTATTTTCAAATAGTTGAGAGTCATGATCTAGGGATTGCATGGTCAACTCGTACAGAGTTCTATAGGATTTTTTGTCAAATGATAGAGTGTACAGTGGAATACCATTTAATTTGCACACAAGGCTAGATAGACCGAAAAAATTAAAATCATGGGGGGATTCAGTCCAAGATCCAACGGCACTGCCACTCTTCACAAAGGCCAAAGCCAATTTTGATGGGATTTCTCCATTTATAAATGATGAATCGGTATAGCTACGAGAGCCGGCTGCAATGTGACGTTGATTGGTGATTGTATGGGGGACAAGAAGTTTAATGTTGTTGCCATTGGCTCTTAGCTTTTCCACTGCCAATGCAACAGAGCTCATAACCTGTTGTTTTCGAACGTGGAGAATTGCCGATGTGATAATGACATTTGCATCGGGTGCTGCAGGAAGTGTTTTTCTCAAAATGAAATTCGATGGGGCCAGTTGCAACTTTATGTCAATCTTGACATTGGGGGGTAACCATTGAGATATGTTGAATATCTCATGATTTAATTTTCCAACCAGATGATACTCCTGGCTCACTGCAGTAGTCAACTCACCGTCAGTATCAACACCTGATCGATATTCATAGCCCAATGATTGTCCTCTCAACTCCTTGTATGCCTTTGGTGTCATCATCATAAATTGTATGTAGCTTGCATAGTTGGATAAATTATTGCTAGTGCTCACCAATGTTCCATTAATAAATACATTAATTTGTTTGAACAGGTTGTGTAGAATACAGTTTTCGTAGGATAGACCGTCGACAACAGTTGGAGTTGTATTATCTGACATTTTCTTCACCGCAACATTTAAATCAATAAATGTTGATCACAAATCAATGAAATAGTCTTCATTGGAAAATATTTGAAAGTGTATATTTTCCGAGAGGGGTTGTTGGGGATGAAATTCTTCATAATAACCATACTTGACACTGACATCAACATTTTCAGCATTGAACAGATTCAATGAGGAACTGATTGATGGATGTGATTCCTTGTGAGGGAGATAAGTCATCTTAAGAGAAGAAATCCTTCTTTGATCTAACAATCTTTTTCTTCTTTTTCTGCTTATTGGTCTTCCTTGTTTTATTCCTCAAAGTCCTTGTTGATGTCCTTCGCTTCCCGCCTGGCTAGAGACTGATGAGTGAATGAGGCGCACGCATCCTTTTCAATCCCTCCCCATTGTGCAGAGATTTTAATTGCTCACCAACGGCTCTTGCTGAAGATCTAATATTTTCCTTAACACTCTCCTTGAAATTCTTGCCCGACCCCCAGTCCTGTAGTGTTGAGGCAGCAAAATTTGATGCAGCAGGTACAAGATATTTTCTGGCAAGGGGTAGTGCAGAACGAAATAGCCTAGCAAACCAGCTACCAAGACCATAGCCAGACATTGTAGTACGCCCCTTGTAGTAGTCCAATCCATTGCCTATTTGACGTGGACTCAGAGCACCAACATAGCAATCGATATCGGGACAGACAAATGGAATTCTTCTATTGTTCATTCTAGGTGTTGGTGTCGCCGACAATGGGTCGAAAATGACATATAATCACTGCTAAGCATTTTGTTATTGCTAGAGGATCACCCAATTCACTTCTTAGTGTTAACTGACAGAGTTCCAAATACGAAGTGTTTACAGGAACATACTGAAGATGCTTTATATTATAGTGATGAACAAGTTCATGGGTTGTTTTTCGTTCAAGAACACGTAGGAGGGGGACATTTGAATTACCAACTCTCGATGTTTCCACAAAAGATGCATAGAGAAATATGCAAGAGTCCGAGGCGAAACCAGGTGGATAATCAGCAAAAATAACTTGATCCATCCCGTAAACGGTGCCAGCATTTTTCCAATTGATCATATTCTGTTTAAAGCCAAGAACATCTCTCAGATTATCATTGAGAATAATTATTTCAGTGTCAACAGGTGAGGTAATGTAAATCCTATCGTGTTCCAATGAATAATTAAAATGGAATGTACCATTCCTACGATATGAGATTTTTCTATTGATTGCACGACACAAATCTCTCATATCATCATATTCAATATATTTCAATTTGACATGTGGATATTCGCTAGATTTAAGTGCTTCAACCCATTCATAGTCGACAAAGAGTGACCAATCGAATGGTATAACTTTTATATCATACACACGATCCTTTCTCAGGATGTCATAGGTATTTTTGAGAATACAATCGACAAGAGCCACTTCATACGCACCGTCAAATTTGATGGCGGGGGAGAGTTTCGTCCAAAAATCACTTGTCTTATTCAAGTCGTTGTAGAGAGGATCGGAAACGTTGGACATAAAAGTTACATAGAAATCATTGGGCATTGTCAATATCTTCAACACCGATCCAAGAATCAAAATCAGAGTTGTATCCTAGCCACCGAACAAGTAACTGTTTCCTACCCCTGTGAGTACGAGTCTTTAATATCTTTTCAATTGGATAGATTTCACTATTATTTTTAACTTTTTGTAGTTCATAGTCATAAAAGCCGCCGAGAATCTCTTCATCTTTGGTATCACGCAAACGATAAGTTATGGGTTTAGTGTCTAGGATTTTTGCCACTTTAAAAAGTTCTGTGGACCACAAGTAATTACCCTTTTCAAAAACATTAGTTGTCCTATTAATTCGAACAGTATCACCAACATTGAATTTTTTCTTCTTGACACTCGTTTCATTGGAATATTGTTTAAGAAAAGTGTCAATTGTATCATGATCAGAATGATGAACTTCCGTTGGGGTTGAATTGGACAATGATCGATGAGGTCGTTGATTATAAATCAACATGATTTTACCTAAATCATGAATAAAAGCAGATGTATTTTTCAATGTACAATATCTTGAAATTAAAAGTCGAATAGTTCTTATCAATCGTTCGGCCAATGCAGCCTTTATAGGGCTATGACTATGATAGAGCAGTGTATTATATTTCGCTAGTACTTTTGCAACATGGGGATTAACAAATTCACTACCGCGATCCGTTTGAATTTTTTTATACGAATCCTGTTCGAGAATACTTTCAATAGCCTGAGCAACTTCAACACCTCTCTTCGAGCGCAATGGAATGGCATATGCATAGCGACTAAAAACACTGATTGCAAGTAGAATGTACTTGTACGGTGTATTGTGACGTCTTTGAATCTCATCTAGAGTTAGGAGATCTGCTTGCATTATATGCAATGGGAAAAAGGCTTTAGTTTTTCGATAATGATTAGCACGAAGTCTATGATTTCTATGCAGAGTGTAACTTGATTCATTTTGTAGATAGTCTTGTACACTTTTAGCGTGAACACCAGTGACTTTGGAAAGAGTGGTGGGGGAACTTAAACTCCCACTTCACCAATATTTTCATAAACACGTTTCAGAACTTCAACCATTTTGAATGTAAACGTGTAGTGTAACGTCCGCTACCCTTTTGTATACTGGTGGTTGGTGGTGGTGGTGACGTTGACTTGATACGTCTTCGCTTTTGTCTAGCTATCAGTGGTGTGCTATTATTTTCCAAAATTGATTTAAAATCTTCTTCTTCTTCTTCATGTTCATATTTTAATGGTGTTTGGTGCATGTTCATTTAATTTTTTTAGAATTTGCCTATTGCTAATAAGGCTTTTGGGAAAGTTTAATGTATTTAGAAAGTTGTATAGATGAGCGTCAAATGATAATAGTCCTTTACGATTTGTAACCATATCATAGATTAAATCGAGTAGATTATAGCTCTTGCCTTGAATTATAATCTCTTTCCCATTGCCATCAACTTGAATATGATCTTGACCACTTTCCATGAGATAAGTTATGAGTCGTTTACTTTGTTCACGATATGAGTGGGGCATTAGATTTCCAATTTTCGATACATTGAATCCAATTCCTCCTTCTTTAATTGTGTTCCAGCAGCAGCAGCAGCAGAATCCTGAGGAGATGATTCTTTTTTGTGATCAATACCACTGGCCTTCGCACGATAGGGCTTATGTTTGTCCACTCGGCGAAGTGCATCTTGAAGTAAAAGCAGTTTTTTATCATCCTCAATATTCTCGTTGTCAATGAATTTACTCAGATTGTCCTCAAAGTGTTCCACGGGTGAGAGAGCGAGTTCTATTGGAGTCAATTTATAGGGTTTGGCCATTCTCTAGAGAAAACTGTTTACAAGTCCTGCAATTATCGGTAGTAAAAGTGTGAAAAAGCTACCGCCCGCCTGAAGAAGTCGTTTCTTTTAAAATTCTTTCCTTTGTTTTTAGAGGCCAATGTACGTACAATGGAACGATGTTGCTTTGCCTGTTGCTTAACTACTTCTGGCAGTTGAACATTGCCCTCGGTCAAATTTAAACAAAGTTCAGATATTAGATTAATGAAATCATTGTCAATACCATGTTTGAGTATGGCTTTCCTAAGTGGGGGTTTTGAAGTGCTTAGAACTGAAAATAAATGTCTATTTTCATGTAGTTTCTTCAGTGTCATGATAGCAACTAATAGGTCTTTTTAGTGTTCACGGGGAGATATACTGTAATTTCAATGTCAAAAATATCTGTGACTACACGCAAATCCTCGGATGTATTTTGATTAAGATCCAATAGGATATAGCCGTAGGGTTTATTAGTTGCCTGATTGTATGCTGAGAGCAGAAATTTGGGAGCGCCTGGATAGATTTGTTTATTGAGAGTAATTAGGGAGCTAGAATCACGAACAACTCTGTAGATGATATAGTAGGTGCAGTTCAATGCAAGTGTTCGCATACATTTGCTCTGATGAAAGAGATTGTGTAGAACCAGAGTAACGGAAATCTGTTCATGATGAGAGCGAACGGTGAACAATTGCAGCATTTCTTGGGACCATTGTTCAATAGATTCAGCCAGATCGTCAATAATCAGCCAAGAGTTTGGTTCAACAATGTTGAAAACATCAAGTCCCTGTATGAATTGTATCTGCACCAATCCCGTCGTGGCAATTGCTTTTATTTTATCGTATGACTCCTGCCAAATACTGTAACAATAGTAGATTTTTTTCGGCTTTTCCACAAACATTTTATCACAATTTTTAATTATTTTAGTTAAGAGTGTTGTTTTGCCCGACATTGACGGCCCACACAGAAACGATCTGAATGGCGTTTTAAATTGATACATGTTCCCTTCAACAGTTCACCTGGACAACTAACTGTAGACTATAGTTGTCTAATGACTAAATAATTTCCCCTATTACTACTAGTCTGTTCAAGAACAAAATCAATAAAGAATCGTATTTCTT
>CM051260.1:54066487-54146487 GCA_027921565.1 Artemia sinica | reverse complement strand
CCCCCCCCCCCCCCCCCCCCCCCCCCCCCCCCCCCCCCCCCCCCCCCCCCCCCCCCCCCCCCCCCCCCCCCCCCCCCCCCCCCCCCCCCCCACCCCCCCCCCCCCCCCCCCCCCCCCCCCCCCCCCCCCCCCCCCCCCCCCCCCCCCCCCCCCCCCCCCCCCCCCCCCCCCCCCCCCCCCCCCCCCACCCCCCCCCCCCCCCCCCCCCCCCCCCCCCCCCCCCCCCCCCCCCCCCCCCCCCCCCCCCCCCCCCCCCCCCCCCCCCCCCCCCCCCCCCCCCCCCCCCCCCCCCCCCCCCCCCCCCCCCCCCCCCCCCCCCCCCCCCCCCCCCCCCCCCCCCCCCCCCCCCCCCCCCCCCCCCCCCCCCCCCCCCCCCCCCCCCCCCCCCCCCCCCCCCCCCCCCCCCCCCCCCCCCCCCCCCCCCCCCCCCCCCCCCCCCCCCCCCCCCCCCCCCCCCCCCCCCCCCCCCCCCCCCCCCCCCCCCCCACCCCCCCCCCCCCCCCCCCCCCCCCCCCCCCCCCCCCCCCCCCCCCCCCCCCCCCCCCCCCCCCCCCCCCCCCCCCCCCCCCCCCCCCCCCCCCCCCCCCCCCCCCCCCCCCCCCCCCCCCCCCCCCCCCCCCCCCCCCCCCCCCCCCCCCCCCCCCCCCCCCCCCCCCCCCCCCCCCACCCCCCCCCCCCCCCCCCCCCCCCCCCCCCCCCCCCCCCCCCCCCCCCCCCCCCCCCCCCCCCCCCCCCCCCCCCCCCCCCCCCCCCCCCCCCCCCCCCCCCCCCCCCCCCCCCCCCCCCCCCCCCCCCCCCCCCCCCCCCCCCCCCCCCCCCCCCCCCCCCCCCCCCCCCCCCCCCCCCCCCCCCCCCCCCCCCCCCCCCCCCCCCCCCCCCCCCCCCCCCCCCCCCCCCCCCCCCCCCCCCCCCCCCCCCCCCACCCCCCCCCCCCCCCCCCCCCCCCCCCCCCCCCCCCCCCCCCCCCCCCCCCCCCCCCCCCCCCCCCCCCCCCCCCCCCCCCCCCCCCCCCCCCCCCCCCCCCCCCCCCCCCCCCCCCCCCCCCCCCCCCCCCCCCCCCCCCCCCCCCCCCCCCCCCCCCCCCCCCCCCCCCCCCCCCCCCCCCCCCCCCCCCCCCCCCCCCCCCCCCCCCCCCCCCCCCCCCACCCCCCCCCCCCCCCCCCCCCCCCCCCCCCCCCCCCCCCCCCCCCCCCCCCCCCCCCCCCCCCCCCCCCCCCCCCCCCCCACCCCCCCCCCCCCCCCCCCCCCCCCCCCCCCCCCCCCCCCCCCCCCCCCCCCCCCCCCCCCCCCCCCCCCCCCCCCCCCCCCCCCCCCCCCCCCCCCCCCCCCCCCCCACCCCCCCCCCCCCCCCCCCCCCCCCCCCCCCCCCCCCCCCCCCCCCCCCCCCCCCCCCCCCCCCCCCCCCCCCCCCCCCCCCCCCCCCCCCCCCCCCCCCCCCCCCCCCCCCCCCCCCCCCCCCCCCCCCCCCCCCCCCCCCCCCCCCCCCCCCCCCCCCCCCCCCCCCCCCCCCCCCCCCCCCCCCCCCCCCCCCCCCCCCCCCCCCCCCCCCCCCCCCCCCCCCCCCCCCCCCCCCCCCCCCCCCCCCCCCCCCCCCCCCCCCCCCCCCCCCCCACCCCCCCCCCCCCCCCCCCCCCCCCCCCCCCCCCCCCCCCCCCCCCCCCCCCCCCCCCCCCCCCCCCCCCCCCCCCCCCCCCCCCCCCCCCCCCCCCCCCCCCCCCCCCCCCCCCCCCCCCCCCCCCCCCCCCCCCCCCCCCCCACCCCCCCCCCCCCCCCCCCCCCCCCCCCCCCCCCCCCCCCCCCCCCCCCCCCCCCCCCCCCCCCCCACCCCCCCCCCCCCCCCCCCCCCCCCCCCCCCCCCCCCCCCCCCCCCCCCCCCCCCCCCCCCCCCCCCCCCCCCCCCCCCCCCCCCCCCCCCCCCCCCCCCCCCCCCCCCCCCCCCCCCCCCCCCCCCCCCCCCCCCCCCCCCCCCCCCCCCCCCCCCCCCCCCCCCCCCCCCCCCCCCCCCCCCCCCCCCCCCCCCCCCCCCCCCCCCCCACCCCCCCCCCCCCCCCCCCCCCCCCCCCCCCCCCCCCCCCCCCCCCCCCCCCCCCCCCCCCCCCCCCCCCCCCCCCCCCCCCCCCCCCCCCCCCCCCCCCCCCCCCCCCCCCCCCCCCCCCCCCACCCCCCCCCCCCCCCCCCCCCCCCCCCCCCCCCCCCCCCCCCCCCCCCCCCCCCCCCCCCCCCCCCCCCCCCCCCCCCCCCCCCCCCCCCCCCCCCCCCCCCCCCCCCCCCCCCCCCCCCCCCCCCCCCCCCCCCCCCCCCCCCCCCCCCCCCCCCCCCCCCCCCCCCCCCCCCCCCCCCCCCCCCCCCCCCCCCCCCCCCCCCCCCCCCCCACCCCCCCCCCCCCCCCCCCCCCCCCCCCCCCCCCCCCCCCCCCCCCCCCCCCCCCCCCCCCCCCCCCCCCCCCCCCCACCCCCCCCCCCCCCCCCCCCCCCCCCCCCCCCCCCCCCCCCCCCCCCCCCCCCCCCCCCCCCCCCCCCCCCCCCCCCCCCCCCCCCCCCCCCCCCCCCCCCCCCCCCCCCCCCCCCCCCCCCCCCCCCCCCCCCCCCCCCCCCCCCCCCCCCCCCCCCCCCCCCCCCCCCCCCCCCCCCCCCCCCCCCCCCCCCCCCCCCCCACCCCCCCCCCCCCCCCCCCCCCCCCCCCCCCCCCCCCCCCCCCCCCCCCCCCCCCCCCCCCCCCCCCCCCCCCCCCCCCCCCCCCCCCCCCCCCCCCCCCCCCCCCCCCCCCCACCCCCCCCCCCCCCCCCCCCCCCCCCCCCCCCCCCCCCCCCCCCCCCCCCCCCCCCCCCCCCCCCCCCCCCCCCCCCCCCCCACCCCCCCCCCCCCCCCCCCCCCCCCCCCCCCCCCCCCCCCCCCCCCCCCCCCCCCCCCCCCCCCCCCCCCCCCCCCCCCCCCCCCCCCCCCCCCCCGCCCCCCCCCCCCGCGAGCCCCCCCCACCCCCCCGCGAGCCCCTCCCCCAAGTTTTTGGGAAAAATTTATTGGACTTTACTCAAACCCAGACTTTCCCTATTGCTAAGACATTGGGCTCGGTCGGAAGTTTAAACAGTGTCCCAGGGGGAGGGTAGTCACACCGTCTTGACAAACATAGATCTTGTCGGAAATGGTACTCATGACAATTTTTTCTATATTTACAGTAAAGTTCCTGTAGTTGTGGGAACGAATTGCCAGCAATTTGGCTCGTGGAATTGTATTTTGAACAATACAATTCCTATAGATGTCCATGTCGAAATTCTTATCCACATAGCGCGTGGGTATTCCTTTGCAACGTTTCTTGATTTCCTCGTCGTGTGTCTGTATAAAGTACACCTTCGAACTTACAAACATACCACGGGAAATCATGTCGCTTCCCGTTTCTGATTTAAAAATAAAAGCTGATTTGGCGCCCGATGTTTCACTAGCTCTGGGTAAAGCCCACTCCAATTGGTGTAGTCCATCCACGAGCTGATGATTTCACCGTGCTCCAAATCATCAAGTAAGTTTGGGGTTTTCACTTCTAGCAGTAGAGAATCTGTGTCCCCGTAGCAGACCTCTACTTGCCCCTTCTCCGGCCGCTGTACCCTAACCACATTGTAGTAGAATTCCAACATGAGCTTTTTAGAGATCTCCAAGATCACACTGCCTGCAGCAATATTTTTATTCAGGACAATGCTTCTTTTTTCTATTCAATAGTACCATGTCCGGGCCAATGATTGTGAAGGAAGTGTAATTTGGATCGGCAATAATTCGAGCACATTGTTTGGGATCGGTCAAGACGTCACAACGATTCCTATTGCGAACACTCTCGCATATTTTACCAAAAGCCGAATTCAAAATGAGCTTATAAATTTCTTTTTCGGCTTTCGTTTGTGCTTCAGAATGTTTCTTGACAAAGGTGTCAACAAATGTTTTCAGATAGGGTTTTTGGCTAATGTGGAGGGCTCTATGAACCTTTGTGACGTTGAAACCGTTGTTGCACATCCATTTTAAAGCCACATGATGTACAACAATATTCTTTTTCGGCAGAAGGTCAGCAATAAGCTTTTGTTTTGAAGGTGACCAATGCAATCCGTCCACCTCGACTAAACGCCTATTGCGGGGGCTCAAAGAGTACCTAGTCACAGGTCTATTGATGCATGGGAAAACAAAATCCTTTACTGAATCGTGAAGCTCGACTGGTATCTCCCCATCAATTTCAAAAAACCATCCAACCAGCCCATTCTCCTCAACACTGTCAATGTTGGGGAAATGGGGAGCTTGAGGGTCATTGAGCCATTTATAGGCATTGCAGGGTAGCACATAATGGGACATGGCCGAGGGGCAGAGAGAATTCATATCAAGGAAAACTGCATCCGATTTTGTCCCCGTCTTCTCTCCAGTTGGATCAGTTTTCAAGATACGATCTCCGTGAAAAACGTATCCACCCCTCATTGACCTCTCGATGAACAGGTGCTGATCGATGTCGGTGATTAGGCCAATTTTTTCCCCGCTAATTTTTAGATGAGGTACATCACCAGATGAGGAGATGAAAAATAATACCCCAAATCAAGATTAAATTCCCCATAGATTTTGTCCGTATTTTTACACATAATGTCTAACAAAGTTAACACATCACTCGACAAATACAGCTTGCAGTAGTCAAACCCATTTTTACACCTTCCCTCTGCCCACACTTTTTTAGCAAAACTGTATTCATCGGGGGTGCACCTACGATCGTGAAGACTGTCGTAAAACGATTCGATCGAGGGAATAGTTTCCTCGGCGAATCTTGACATGGAACAATAATAATCATAAGGATAGATGCCCTTGACCGTAAAAAAAATCATATAAATCATTTGGAAATTGTTGCTTGAGAAGGGGGAAAGCGTTGCAGCCGTTATCGTTTCTCTGCTCTTGAATTAATTTACTCAATGATTAGGGGAAAAAACTGTAGGAATGTAAAAAGCGAATTTTATTCGTGTACTTAACGTCGTCTTCAACATATCTCCACATATTTTCCAAAACAAGAACTTTTCCGATGATTTAGGAATGATTTTGTAGGAAAAGCTGTCTATCACCCATGCATCATCCACTGTTCCATTTCTTTGAAGATGTGCCATTGCTGGTAGGACATACTTCAGATCGTAGTTAGAATTATGTATAAAAACCGGAAGAGTTGCTGTTTAATTTTTAAATTGCATGAATTGTGAGCCCACCCCCGAAAGTTACTTTTCCCCGTTGAATTGGGGTCAATAAGATGATTATGATCCTGGACTGCGTCTTTTGGGGCAAGAGTACTCCTACAAACCCAACAAATTGTCCCCTTTCTAGTGCCAGTTGCTCCTTATCTGATAATGACATTGGGTAGTTGGTGTGACGCACTCGTGAAATTGCACCGTTCGCTGTTTTTATTAAAGACACCAATAACTTCTCCATGCTACCCTCGTCGTCCATAGCCAAACAAAACTCTTCCAGCTGCATTTTATTATTGGAATCGCGACGGGCATGCGCATAGGAACACGCAACTAGTTTGTGTTCCTTGACTATATTTGGCCTTGATGGGTCCGATACCTCCACCAGTCTTGATTCACAATCTAAAGATACTTTATCAACCTCTAGCAGGGAATTTTGGAAGTTTTTAAATTGTAAAGTATCTTTACCTTCTGCCGGCAATTCTATTCTTTGATTGCCATGAATTTTACAATATCTCATGTGGTCCGTGAATGTTCGCTCAGATCTAAATGAGGAAAGACACATGGGGCAATAGTGACATTCTCCTTTCTTCGTGCTTTGGGATAAGAGTCGACTTATTGCCGTAATGGGAAAAAAATGACCATAGGAATTTACATCTTTGGGGGGTTCAAAAATAACCCAAACCCAATTTTTAACATTATCTACCGACGGTGTCCTAACTGAATATAAAATCCCTTTTTTATTCGGTTTCTTTCCCCCATTTACATATTCTGTGTCATACTGGAGAACAACCACCCCCAACCCTAGATTTTCGTTTGCTTTTTCAAATATGGTTATTTCTTTTAAGGACACCGGATACTTCCCCTCTAAACAATCAAAATTTACTTTAGGGAAATTTTCACCACCGTTACGTGCAAGTCTGTCGAGATTTTTCATTGTTAACTCATCTTTCAATGTTTTATGGGCTGCTGCTAAAACTGCATATTTGAAGCATTGCAGCCCTGTTTCAAATTTGAAACCCTGAACCCCTTTGGTAGCCGACAAATCTGGGTGGCATTTTATTTGTTGACTACTCCACACCCCCACCCCTCTTTAAAAAAAGTTTTTTTTAAATCTACTGAGATTCAGATCCATGTGTTCAATGTATAAAATTGTGGACCCACTTCCCCTCTCGTTAAATGTGTCCAAAGTTGATATCAATTTCTTAACCCAGTTGAAAAAGTTATCCTCAAATTCAATTAGACCAGGGTAAAAGGTTTGATTGGCAGTTGAAAAATGAAAATAAAAATGTCCACAGATGTCCCCTTTTGTAAATAAAATTTTTGATTTACCGATGCCTTAATCCCTCCCTGACCCCCCGCCCCCCCATTTCTGAATCTGAATCTCAATAAGTGCTTGGATTCGGTCGATGTAGGTATGAAGAACATTTACAGGGTTTGTTAAATGACACCCCCGTCAACCAGGTTTTCCTCGGGGGGATTAAAATCTACCCTATGTGTTTGCATGTGACCTAGAGCAGACTCTAACAAATAAAATTCACGTAGTTCCGCGGACGCGACGCTATTTTCATGTCCTGCACCTATTTGCAGAGGACTCAATTCACTAATAGTAAAGTCATCGTCAAAAATGTCTCCGGAAACAATAGGTCCAACAATTTGCATAAGGCTGTCCATTTCTTCAGTTGTAAATTGAAAATCCAGGGGGATATTAAATGTCGTACCTTCACTAACATCATCCGGCGAGAGGGGACAATTGCCCATGATATTCTGAAGTCCTGGGCCAGGGAAGGCAGTTGTTTTCGTAGCTTCCCACTGAAACTAGAAAATGAATGGATTGAGTTTTTTTTTCTTTGAGGAAAGTCTTATCACAATTATAGCACACTACTTTTTTCTTAGTTGGATTTATCAAACAATTTATTCTTCTTTGAGGAAAGTTTTATCACAATTATAGCACACTATTTGTTTTTTTTCTTAGTCGGATTTATCAAACAATTTTTTTTTCTTTGAGTAAAGTTTTATCACAATCAAAACACACTATTTATTTTTTTTCTTAGTCGGATTTGTATTTATCAAACAATTGTTTTTTTTTGTCTTAATTGAATTCGAATTTATCAAACAAATGCATAATAAATTACAAATTTTTTGCTTATAGCATTATTTACAAAACAAATGCATAATAAATTACAAATTTTGTTAATAACACACACGCACACACACACACACACACACACAAACGCACAACAAAATAGTGAAAATCATTACGTTCTTATTGAATTTGCAATATTCATTATACTATCTCAATGAATTATCAAGTAGATAGAAAAATAAGCAGCGCATGCACCGCTCACACACACGCACACACACACACACACGTACACGCACACACTCACACACACACACACGTATGCGCACGCACTCACACACACACACTTATGCGCACACACGTTCACACACACGTGCACACGCACACACACATGCGCACACACTCACACACACACACACACACGTATGCGCACACATGTTCACACACACACACATGCGCACATACGCGCACACACATCGCAACGTTTGACTAATAGCAATAAAATATGGTAAAAAAAATAAACTTAATAATTGTCTTAATAGCTCATTAAAAAAAATTGACTCTTTTTTTTCCTACAAATCTAGTCATCCATAAAAAATAGCGATCAGATTCCTTTTCCTACAAATCTACTCGTTTAATGTTGTTTTTTTTTTTAGTCGTATGTTTACCTGGATATTTAATAAGTACCATTTTTCCCCTAGCCCACAAAACTCAATTCCTCCTAGAATTATTTAAACTAAATACTTACCCCCGCCCCCCACCTCCCACAGAAAGTTCAGAAAGACACAATACCATATTTATAATGAAGCATTTCTAATCGTAAGTTTACCTGGATATTTAATAAGTACCATTTTTCACCCCAACCCACAAAACTCAATTCCTTCTAGAATTATTTAAACTAAATACTTACCCCCGCCCCCCACCTCCCACAGAAAGTTCAGAAAGACACAATACCCAGTTTACCCTGAAGCATTTTTTTTAGTTGTATGTTTACCTGGATATTTAATAAGTACCATTTTTCCCCCAACCCACAAAACTCAATGCCTCCTAGAATTATTTAAACTAAATACTTACCTCCGCCCCCCACCTCCCACAGAAAGTTCAGAAAGACACAATACCATATTTATGCTGAAGCATTTCTAATCGTATGTTTACCTGGATATTAATAAGTACCATTTTTCACCCCACCCACAAAACTCAATTCCTCCTAGAATTATTTAAACTAAATACTTACCCCCCCACCTCCCACAGAAAGTTCAGAAAGACACAATACCCTATTTACCCTGAAGCATTTTTTTTAGTTGTATGTTTACCTGGATATTTAATAAGTACCATTTTTCCCCCAACCCACAAAACTCAATTCCTCCTGGCATTTTTTAAAGTAAATAATCATGTATAAGGTAGAGAAAAAATACCCACATTTCCAAATTCAGAGTGAACTTGTACGCCTGAAGCCCTTGGCAAAGCATGAAGGGGGGGGGTGCCCTCCCGATATTGACTAGACGAGGCTGATGCATTATGAGAATCTATCCACTCCCTCTTGAATTTTCTGCCAGGTTGCATAGAGGTTTGTGCAGGGCTGACAGTGGCTTGAGAGGCTCCTGGCTGGTTCAGAGAACTTGTAATGGAGCTAGCATATCTGATGATGGAATGCCTTGTAGCTTGCATCAATGTGGCATCGTTCCATCTTGTTCTCTTTTCAGGGGGGAGTAATTGTAGGAATCTTCCTCCTCCTTAAAAAAGAAGAAAAATTTAGTATGGAAAAAACAACCCCCTTTTTTACAGAAGAAAAAATTAGTCTGCTCAAAGAATTCCCCTCTCCCTCCCCCTTACTTTCCATGCGACGAAATAGTTTGTTTTTTCACCTCGCAACGATGGTGTTAGAATTACTTCCCCGTCTTATATTTTTATAAAAGCCTCTTAATCATCTATGAAACCCCATTTGCATTCATCAAATAGAATATATCGTGTAATTTGGCCGAAAAACAATCTATTTTTGAATGTGTCTTGAATCACAAAGACATGTGGCATTAATCTATGCGATAAGACATGCGAAGTTTCGTTCCAAAAGGACCCTTTTCTGTAATTATATACACATGCGGTTTAGACCGGAAAAAAGACAATACATCTTAAATACACAATTGGGAAAAGGGACATTTTGAACGAGATAACTATTTCTATAGAATTAAAATCGTAAACAAAGGAGGGGGATGGGGGTGTAGGTTTACATAGTGGATAAAAAGAGCGTACTTTGCATTTTCTAGCGAGTATACTCATACTATTGTAGGGTTTGTATTGTTGGAGGGGTGGGGGGCTATGTCCCCGTGAAATTTGAATTTACTGGTGGGATGGTAAAATGATTTTATTTGGAAATGAATTAAGAAATTTAGTAAGCTGTACTCACATTGTAAATTGATGTATCCATTGCTTTAAAGTTAATAATATTCAATGTACTATCTATGATATATCAAATCATAATGAAAATTAAATCGTAAGGTAAGAGCATTTTATACAAAATCTCAAGGACGAATAAAATATCAGTCCTTTTATTTGTAACCAATCACCAATCAACTTACCGTATATTGAACAACCTCCGATGTCTCTGATTGGAGCCCTAAAAAACGGATATTGACTCAAAAAACAGTCTGGTTTAGTTATATAATTTCGACTATACTCCCAAAACATGTTGAACCACTTCACATGTTGCCAGCTTTAAAAAAAAATATGCACGTGAAGCTGAAGTGCAATTCCTTGTGCAATTGACAACAATAACAAAAACCAGTCTGGTTGAGTTATATAATTTCGACCATACTCTCCAAACATGTTAGACCACATTATACCTTGCCAGCTTTTTGCAATGTCCATGTGATACTGTAGTGCCTCAGACGTGGGTTTTCTTGTAGGTTCTGGATTCCCTATATAGATACGTGGGTTTTCTTGTAGGTTCCATAGATATGTAAGACCATGTGAGAGGATACTCACTCTCTTTGAAAAGGTGTAGAGCTTCCATAGAAATGTTTTCCTATAGCTTCCATAGAAATGTAAGACCATGTGAGAGGATACTCACTCTCTTTGAAAAGGCGTAGAGCTGTCGTAGAAATGTTTTCCTATGGCGGTCGTAGAATAGCATGGTCCTATTGCGGTCGTAGAATTCCATATATACATTCTACTTAAATAAAAAAACAATGCATAATACATAAATACATAATGCACATGCATCAAACAAACATAAATTAAGTAGTTGACTCGGCTGTCAGCAATGAGTTACTGCATATGACAGTAGTGTACAGTAAACAAGCTTTCGGGTGGATGATGGTGAGTTTAATAAACTTGTTTTTTTTTGCCGGCTTTAGCGTTAATATTAAAGTGTATATCCCCCTTCCACTTCCTTTAACTACCGCGCCCATCGTAGGAAACTAACTGTCGCAGTTGAACTGCAGACTATTCCAACAGCCCCGTGCATCTCGTCATTCACTTGCATGTGATTTGAAAGTGGCGTCTTAGCAAATCAAAAAGCACACCCTTTAAATGCCATTGTTGAAACCTTATACAAGAACATTACAACCCTTCTCATTGAACAGCAAGAAAAATTACTTTTTTACATGGGCAGCAATGATATGTCCTCTTATTTTTCTTTGTCGCTATTGAGGCACTGGAACAACATAGAGTGCTGTTTACAACTACTACTAACAACTCACCGCAGCACCAAGCCGCCTGAGGCCAACAGAGCTACGCACTATCCTTCTCCATCCCAATCTATTCAAAGCTGCCTTCTTTGCACCCTCCCAGAAAGTTACTGTTGTCTTTAAATCTTTATTTATGACATCCTCCTACCCCTACCGTGGACGACCTGCTTTTCGTTTAGCCCTAGACGGTTGGGTCAAAAGGAAAATTTTCGGCAATATGTCATCCTTCATCCACAAAACGTGCCCTAGCTATCTCAAACTTTTCCCATTGTAGCCCTAAAAAGCAGGATTGGACCACACTTTTCGTATAGCCTACTGTTTGAAATACAATCGGTCAGCTGGGTACCCAGAACAATCCATAGGCAAGTTCTTCTTAAAACATCTAGCAAATCTTCATCCGTATTTTGGAGCACCAATGCTTCATAGCCATATTTGATCACTGTCATCGCTGTAGCTTCCAAAATTATCTTCTTCTTCTATTTAACAGCAGGTGGGCTTTTCTGTAAAACTATTTAGCCCTTTTCCTTTTGCTTCACTCTGTGGGCTACAGAGCTACTGGCTTGATTGCCTCATATTTATTAGATATATTCAGATATCTTTCAGCAGATCTTTCGACTCTAGGAGTTCAAATATAAGATGATAGATGTCGATTTTCTATGCTCTGTGTGCAGGTATAGTTGCCTAGGCTCTTGGCTGATAGTGGGATTTTATGGTGTTTGAAGTATTTTAACAGTTTACAAAGCAAGGTATGTTGTGCAGACGTCAGCATATTACATTCAAATAGGCAATGGTCAATTGTTTCATTATTCATGTTACAATGCCTGCAAAGAGGGGACAGGGGAATTGAACCACTTGAATTAGAAAGCTTATATGAGAATGCAAGGAAATTTAGTCCATTTGTTCCAGAACGAATTCTATGATAAATTTTAGAAAGATACTTATTGGGAAAGGGGGAAAGGATAGGATTAATCTTATTAAAATTAATATCTGATAGCCTCCATCGGTAAATATCTCTAATTGGGATTGGTCTCCCACTTGGCTGGTCAATATTGATAGCATTTTTTGCTATTTCATCAACCTGATGATTACCACTTATGCCAGAGTGGCTAGGAATGTACTGAAAGTAAGTTTTTATGCCACTTGAAGCAAGATTATCAATAATACTGTGACAGTGATAAGTGTCAATGTCCAACTTATATTGAGGAGCTGAGGCCAGCAACTCAAGGCTTGATAAAGAGTCGGAATAGATGATAATATTATTCGAATTTTCAATCGAAGGTTGGTTTTGCTTAAGGTGTTCTAATGCCATGATTATGGCATTTAACTCAGCAGACATTATAGATAAATTATTAAATAATCTCTCGCCCATTGCAATTTTCAGGTGAGGAAGGAAAACACCACTTGCAACCTTCTCATTCATTTTTGACCCATCAACAAATATTTGGAAGTGATTTTTATAGGTAATTGTATTAAGTTCTGCAAATTTTTTCTGGACAAAAGCAATGGGGGTTAAATCTTTATTCCATTTTGAAAATTCAGTATTTATTATGGGAAATGACCAATTCCATGGGGGGATTGGGGGAAAGTAGGTGCAATAGACTTTGCTGGTACAGGGAACTTCTTTTGAATATTGGCATACTCATCTGCAATACCTCTATACATGGCTGGATTTCTTAACCAATTATGTAATGTGTGTGAGCTATTTGATTCAATTTTTGTAAGATGTTTTATCAAAACAAAGCTACGTCTCTCCCTTATTGTTGTTAATCCACTCTCCATAAGCAGAAACTTGGTGCTTGTGGGTTTCCTAAGACCAAATATGAGACGTATTATATCATTTTGTGTTGTTTCAATTTTTTGCATCTGGGTCTTTGCACATGCACCATAGACAATGAACCCATAGTCAATATGGGGTCTTATATGTGATTTATAAAACTGGAGTAAGGTTTTCTCCTTACAACCCCAGGGTGTGGAAAGAAGTCTTTTTAGTATATTTGCTTTTCTATAACATTTTTTTATTGTGTTTGAAATGTGGAGGTGGAAATTAAGTTTTTGGTCAAGCATGAGACCTAGGTAATTAATATTATTATCTTCTGGAATAGTTGTTTTATTTAGAGTTAGTTTTGCATTAACATGGTTTCGCTTCCGGTGAAATTGGATTATTTTTGACTTGGTGGGTGCAATGGGTAAATCTGAATGTTGAGAGAATTTTTCAAACTGGAAAAGTGACTTTTGCAGATTTGACTGTGCTATCTGAAAGGTGTTGCCAGATGACCATAGCACCAGATCATCAGCATATTGTAGATTCGTGTGGGGTAGGTTCATGTCCCAGAGATATAGGGCAAAAAGGAGGCAACTGAGGACTGCTCCCTGAGGTAGGCCTTTGGATATTGTCTTTTGGGGTGAAGAGGCTGAACCAACACAAACAATGAAACTTCGCACTTCTATGAAGGATTTAATAAAGGATACTAGCTTAGGAGGTACTCCAAGGTTTGCAAGTTTATTTAAAAGGATTTGGTGGTTCACATTGTCATAAGCTCCTTCAAAATCTAGGAAAGCTGCCGCTAGGATATTATTTTTTGAGAAAGATTCATTTATTGCATTTGTTAGCAAAATGAAAGCATCTGTTGAGGAGTGGTATTTCCTGAATCCAGTTTGAGTATGTGGGATCATATTATTTTTCTCAACAAACCAGAGGAGTCTGTGATAAATCATTTTCTCCATTATTTTCCCCATCACAGGTGTAATCATTATGGGCCTATAAGACTCAGGGTTATCTTTTGGTTTATTTTTCTTTAGGATTGGTAGGAGGGACGAACATTTCCATATATTGGGGAACCTAGAAGATGCCCAAGCGTGATTATAACAATTTAGCAGTTCTTGTTTGTATGAAGGTGTGAGATTCTTTATCCATGTAGGGTGTATATTGTCATAGCTACTGCTAGTTTTGGACCTAATATGATGTATTGCATTATTCAATTCCTGGATTGAAAATGGATTAGTTATGTACTCGGATCCTGGGCGTGGTTGGTAACTAGGGTTCATAGGAATTGTGGACAGTTTGCTTTGATTATTTGATGTTAGCTTATTAACAAAAAGAGTTGCAAATAGTTTAGCCTTTTCATTATCATTGTCATAATGGGTATTATTATGTATAAGCTCACACAGGAGTGGGTTGGGAGAAGTCTTTTTCCCACATATGTGGCTTATGACTTTATGTATAATTGGCTCATTTGTTTCTCTGGAGAGATTATTTGCAAAATTATTCCAGTATTTATATTTAGCATCTATTATAGTCCTTTTTAGATTAGATTCTGCTTGTAATTTTTTTAAATATGTAGTAGGTGTGGGTTTTTTTTATGAATTCTGTCCTAGCTGCCTTTTTTATCCTCCATTTATTTAGGCAGTCATTTGTCCACCATGCTTTAGGAATTTGTTTAGAGAATGTTTTCTTAGGTGTTGTCCTGGGGATAGCATGATTAGCTGTATTTATTAGTAAAGATGTCAACGCTTCAGCATGTGTGTCAACTGTTGTGTTAGAAATGCATGAACTTTGGGTGAAACTTGTAATTTCATAATTTAGCTTATTTTGGAAAATAGACCAATTTGCTTTAGTGTTGATATATTTGGATGTATGAGATGAAGTTTCAGCAGGTTCATTTAGGGAGCAAACTATAGCAAAGTGGTCTGTACATAGACTATCAATTTTATTTATGTAAATTTTGTTCAAAAAATTTAAAGACACAATTTGTAGGTCAATTGTGGAGAAATTGCCACTTTTGGGGTTGAAATAAGTATTCAGGTTTGGAGGGGTAGCAACAACTAATTCATTATTATTTGAAGTCATATGCTCAATAAATTTACCAGCTTTATTTGCTGGTTTATTCCCCCACAAAAGGCTGTGGGCATTGAAATCACCACAAATAATGATATTTTTTAACATATTAGAATTATTTATATAATAAAAGAAATCCTTGGCATCTGTAGTTTGGCCATTAGGGTTATAAAAGCTTATTATGTAGGTTTTTAAATTATTCAGCCAAACACTTATACCAATTACATCAACATCATTTTCAAAATCTGGAAAATTGATGGCACAAAATTTTATATTATTATTAACTAATAAAGCTACACCACCTCCTTTTCTCTCTGAAGATCTATCCTTTCTCAGGATAGTATATCCCAGAGACTTAATTTGTTGATTTTGGGTTAAATGAGTTTCCTGGAGGCAAGCAATATTAATTGAATTATTATTCATGAATGATATTAGTTCATTTAGCTTATTTTCTGTGAGTGATCTTACATTCCATTGGAGTATTGATAAACGTTGTGTTGTTGATTTATTCTTCATATGACTGTGTATCAATGTTCAGCTTTGTTAAGAGTAAAGCAAGATCTTTTTTTGCTTGAATGAGCATATCATCTGGGATGTAGATTTTTGCCAATTCTGCAATAATTTTTGTTTTCTGTAGTTGATGTATGTTCATGGCCTTTACTGCATTACAGTTTAGAATGAATAAGCATATATTTGGGGATTGCATTTTTGATAGTGCATCCTGTTTGTTGGTTAAGGGATTGATTCCTGGTAGTATTTCTGGTTTGTTTCTTCTTGGGAGGGAGGGCCAGGCTGGCCTCATCTCACCAGACAAGGAGGCTTGTTGGCTTGGTGATTCCTTCTGATAGGGATTTGAGCTAGGGGGCTTAGAAGATGGTGTTTTATATGGGATGCTTGATGCATTGGGGGCATTTGACTTGGGGGTTTTGGTTGGTTTCATTACAGGCTTTATTTGGTATTGTTGGGCAGCATTTGCTTCCATTGCTGCAAAGGGTTATGGGATGGCCTTCTCTATTGATATTTGGAGTGTTAGAGCTCTTTTCTTGTATGCAGGGCATAATGATTTATTTGTAGATTCATGTGGGCCTTTGCAATTGATGCATGTAGGCTGAGTGTTGTTGCAAGTTGTCAGCTCTTTAGGATGGAAAGATTTACAATTACTACACTCTTGGAGAATTTCATTGCATTTGTTTGTCGTGTGTCCCAGTTTGAAACACTTCTGACACTGAATAGGCTTAGGTTTGTATTCCTTGTGTGGTTTGATTTGCCCAAATAGGAATAATTTTTCTGGGATATCAATTTTATCCTTCACTGTGAATAAGAAGGATCTACTAGTTTTTAGGCCATTAGAGTTAGGTTTTCCAAGTTGGGTAACATCCTCAACTGGGATTGTGTTTCCAGCCCTATCTGAAAGGCCTTCTTTTAACTCCTGAGTAGATATCTCTGGGGGAACATTATAAACTACTATTTTTGTTGGTGATTGTTTTGGGTTCCAATTAGATGCAATAATTGGGGTATTCAGAAAGGATTTAAGGTTAATTATTGCATCTGCTGATTTCTGATCTTCTACAGCTATTAGCAGAGATCCATCACGGTTAATGTTAAGAGAGAACATTGATTTTAGCAATTTAAAAATTGCAACTCTTATTGCAGTGATCATTTTTATTTCAAAGGGGGTAGTGGGAGTAATTTTAAGGTAAATTCCTAAGTTTTTGGAGGGAGGATCTTGGGCAGGGAGAGGGGAAATGCTTTTAATTGGGGAGATTTTTTTCCTTTTTTTAGAACTTCTAGAGAGGACCTCTTGAAACCCATTATCATCTTTTATGGTTACATTAGCCCCTACACTTATCATTGTCCTATTCTCCGAATTGGAGCTATCATTAGAACTTTGAGATAGGGTGCTTGACCAGCCAGGATGGGTATCTTTCACTATGACACTTTCACTGGAATTTGATTTGGGATCTGGGGGGACTTTTTTTTGGAGGACTTCTAATCATTGCCTATTGGAAAAAGCTTTAAACACAAAAATAAAACTAAAACAAGAAGGGAAAATAGATGATATCAAACCGTCTGCACTATACTATGGGGAGGATAAACACCACAGTATAGCCCTGAGGATGACTTGAGCAGAATTGGTTTAGTACAACTGCTGATTAGAAGAGATAATAATCACAAGAAAATATATTTCGATTTTCTTATAAGGTTGCTGACCTTATAAGAAAATATAATCGTGGTTTGTAGACTTATCTTCCTGTTCTTCCAAACATTTTTTGACTGTGAAATAACACTCTGACTATTCTACTTTTAACATCTTCACTGCTTCCTCCGTCTTTGCTAATAATGGTACCAAGGTAAGTGAAGCTGTCCACCTGATCAATCTTTTCGTCAACCAACGTCACCTTTTCATCTTCATTTATTACTAGCCTCAATGACTTAGTCTTCTTAGCATTAATTTTTAAATCTATTCTAGCACCCTGAACTCGCAAAACCTCTAAAAGTTCATTCATTTACTCACACTTTCATCTAGCGTGCTTAAATCATCGGCATAATCTAAGCGCAGGAGAAATTTTCCTCCCCATTTTATTCCGTAGTCTCCCATTGCCTTTCCTGTGCTCCTTAAGACGAAATCTACCAAAATGATTCATATAAGGGGGATAGAATACAACCCTGCATAACTCCTGATTTAATACGAAAGCAGCTGCTAACCTCATTTCCTACCTTAAACGCAGCAGTGTTATTCTCGTACACAGTACTAATCACTTTAATGTATTTGTCTGGTATAACCCCAGGACCTGATTATATATTACCACAATTTGTTAAAACACTCCCTACTTCTTGGCTAAAAGTATTATTGGGAATAATAAACGATGCAGGGAAGATGGGAAAATTTCCTGATGTATGGAAATACTGAGAAACAGTGATGTTACCAAAGCTGGAAAAGATCCTCCAAAGATTGAAAATTACAGATACATTACCCTCCTCCCTGTGATTGGAAAAGTGATGGAAAGGATAATAAAAAAAAAGGCTAGAAGTTGTGATGGACCAGAAAAAAATCCTGAAAGACATCCAATGTGGCTTTCGTAAAAACAGAAGTGCAGAGGACAGTCTTACATGCTTGAAACAGGAGGCATTATTCACTTTGCAAAATGGATAGATACTAGCAGCTGTTTTATTAGATATTGAGGGTGCTTTTGACAACATACTTCACAGAAAAATGATTGGAGTCCTAATAGCAGCAGATATCAAAGGTAAATGCTAATGTTTTTGGAAGATTATCTGAAGTGAAGAAGAGTCAAAGTAAGAATTGGAGAAACATTATCAGAGACTACACTTTTCCCCGAAAGAGGGATCCCTTAAGGTTCAGCCTGGGGCCCTGACATGTATAATATAGGATCATTTGACATTCCTAATAGTGAAAAAGATGATGGTGGGACTGTTTTTGTGGATGACAATAATGTCTGGGCTATGGCCCGAGACACCTACCAAATAAAGACACTAATGGCCCAGGTCTTAGAGAAATTAGAAAAATGGGCTAAAAAGCCGATTTGAAATTTTCATCAGCGAAAAGAAAAAAAATTGTGTTAACCAGGAAAAGGATTGGAGCCCTCCCGAAGATGTATCTGAATGGAAATCTAATGCGTAGTGGTGGACAATAAGCTCACCTGGAAATCCCATGTGATGTATCTTAAATCAGCATGCCTGAGACGAATAAATATAATGAAGAGTTTAGCTTTTATGTCCGGAGGTTTGTCAGCAGAACTCCTTATACAATATTGTACAAAATATATTGTGCCTAAAGTGGAATACTGCTCAACAATATATGGAACAGCTTGCCATTCCACAATTGTGAGATTGGAGGTAATCCAAAATTCAGCCACAAAGATAGCATTTGGAGCCAGGAGAACTACACCTGTTAGCTTTCTGTTACCAGAAAGTGGTCTATTAGACTTAGAAACAAGAAGAAAAATGAGAACAATCAAGTATGTGCAGAAGATTAAAGAAAACAACCGCCCAGTTAAGTCGAAAATTATTAAACCTGGGCGACAAGTAACTACCAACGCATGCAAAGCCAGAGATCATTTTAATTGCATGGAAGAAGTTCTAGAAATATGTAGAAGACATGGAGTAGAAATCAAATTATCAGAAATGCTGAGAGTGGGTAAAATTGAAGTTCCTCCACCATGGGAGGAAAACAGGATTTTATCATATTTGGAATTCAAAGTGAGACCAATTATACCTGAAGAAATGGCATTTCGTATGATGATGCATGTTGGAATGGCATTTCGGTGCCCTCAGAAAAATATATCAAGAAAATTCCAATTGCCCCCCGAACGCAGTGTATTTCAGGCAGAAGCATATGCTTTTAGGCCTTAGAATTTACTGAGGAATGTGAAGAAGAAAATTTTGTAATATGTTCTGATTCAAAGAGCGCTATTCAAGCTATTACAAATACTAACATCATGCCAAAACCAAGCAGAGAAGTCATAAAGTGCTACATTAAGCTACATGCAGCAACGGAGAAGAAGAAGATTCTCATTCAGTGGATTCCCGCTCATACTGGAATCATACGGAATGAAATTGTGGTCCCTTGAGCTGTACAGCGAGAGGGGAATCATCCTGTTCCTGGATCCTGAATTTGTCTGGTATACCATACAAGGATAAGATCTTCGCTAAAGCTCTTCTAATGAGCCCTCGTCGAAATTTATACGAGCATCACTCCATAAGAGTTATACATGCCCTTAGAGCATTACTTAATAAGCCTGCCCCGGGGCCTTGGGGGGTTGCATCGACAGAGGAGTTTTTCTTATCTGACCTTTGAAATATTTTTAGCAAAATAGCTATCTCAAAGTTTTTATCGGATGAGTTCGGGAAAAAAGGGGTGTGTGTGGGGGGGGGGGGGGTAGTTGCCCTTCAATCTCTTGACTTTTAAAAAGTGAACTAGAACTTTCAATTTACAAAGAGCTTCAATTTCAATTTCCAAAAAAAAATCAAATGAGCTCTCTATGAGGTTTATACGAGCATCCCTTTCATAAGAACCATACATGACTAAAATTTTCATCAGATGGGTTGCTAAAATTTTCATCAGATGGATTTAGAAAAGAAGGCGCGGGGAAGGTGCTAGTTGCCTCGGATCTCTTTTGACTCTTAAACTTGAACTCGAACTTTCCATTTCTAATCAAATGAGCCCTCTCTGAAGTTTATACGAGCATCCCTTTCATAAGAACCATATATGCCCCAGGGCATAATAACTTACAACGCCTGCCCCCGAGCCCTGAGGGTTGTGCCGACACAACCCATTTTTTTTAAATGACTATCTCAAAAATCTTATCGGATGAGTTTAAGGTAAAAAGGGCGTGAAGAGGGGGGGGCTAGGTGCCCTTTCATTTCTTTCGACTCTTAAGAAGTGAACTAGAACTTTCAATTTCCAATCAAGTGAACCCCCTTTGAACTTTATACGACAACCCTTTCCATATAAAGTGCCTCTGGGGGAAAAAATAATAAATAGGCCTAGTAATAATAATAATAATAAAACATTTGGAGTCGTATGGCCTTTACTAAGGCAACGCTATAGCGTTGCCTCTGAACAGTGCTGTTCCTCTTTTATAAATTTGTCTACTGCATCTCTCAGTCTAATCATTATCATATTACTAAGGAATTTGCTACCTACAGAGACCATACTAAAGCCTCGATGATTATCGCACTCACTCTTATTACCTTTCTTATACAGTGGTTTAATTAGGGTTTTCCTAAAATCTCCCCCTTTTTCAAAAATCATATTCATAATCTTCAGTAGCTTATTTATAACCTCAGAGCCACCATATTTAAGAAACTCATTTACCAAACTATCAGCACCTGGAGCCTTATTAATTTCTAATCCTTTTAGTACTGTCGCTAATTCTTCATCATAAAATAAGTCTTCCTTCACGTCCAAGATATCACAAACATTTTTATTTTCCTCTGTATCTTTTCCTGAAACTCTATCTCGGCTTAGCACGATCTCAAAGTGTTCTGCCCATCTCTCTTTAACTCTTTCCTTATCGCAAATTGTGGCCCCGTTCTAATCTTTAACTGGTATAGGTCCAGATTGATTACTCTCTCTCAATTTGTTAACATGCCAGTGCAATATTTTACTAATATGCCGTCTAGCTGCATCTTCCAGATTCTCGGCAATTTTATCTATGGCCTGCACTTCAGACCTCCTTAGTTCATATTTTAATCCTTTCTCCACTTTCTTTACATTCCTTTTGTTTTCATATGATCTATCATTCAGATAATTCTTATACAAGCCCATTCTCCTGTCTATTAAACGTACAGCTTTTTTAATAATAATCCCAGCTGTGCCCTAACTTTCTTCCCTAAGAAACCATCAGTAACTTCACAAATTATTTTCCTAAAATTAATCCATCCGTCTTCCACATTGTCAAATTTTAAACTATAAAGTTTAGTATTCAACTGTTCCTGGAAAGTTTCTCTCAAATTCTCATTATGGAGTCTACCAACATCATAACTTTCCGAGAGGTAGTTACTCTTCCCAAATTTCAGCTTTAAATTAACCCTAGATACTACTAGATGGTGATCTCTACTTTAACATCAATAACGGCACTCCTATATACCCTAATATCTTGTATTGATCCCACCAGTCTTCGGTTTACAATAATATAATCAATAGGGTTTACTGTCTCACCATCACGTGAATACCATGTTGACTTAAGGGCCATTTTATAGCCAAATACCGCATTGGTTATAACTTGATTGTTGTACCTACAAAATTGCAGCAGTCTGTAGCCATTACTGTTTACTTTTCCTACACCAAATTTACCTAGGCTAGGATGCCATCTGTCTCTATTCTATCGATTGTTAAAATCTCCTTATGAAAACAACATATTTCTACGTGGGACCATGTCTGTTTGCTCCTGTAACTGTTAGTAAAATTCGTCTGAGACACTAGTATCTCTGTCAGTTGGTTCTACAAGGGCATATACAACTATAACTGATACCCTGAACTTTTTAGTCACACAATAAGCGATTAGTATTCTATTGTTAATACCTTCCCAGTCTAAACAAGACTTAGCAGCTTCCTTATTCAGCATGAGCCCTACTCCCTGTCTGTGTACTCCATCCTACCTGCCTGAGTAAATAAATTCTATATCACCTAATATCATGCTTCCTACCTCTGGGATATGAATCTCTGGAACTCCTAATAATTCAATACAATAGTTATTTTCTAACGTCGTGTCCCAACTTCCAGATATTAGACTCGATAAGGCTGTCATAACCTGCCAGATTGTACATTAAAAGCACAATCTGGATGCCGTTTTTGGAATGGAAAGGCTGGACCGGACACATGGATATCATAAAGGGTTAACTATGGGTTCATTTATAAACTAACTTATATATTTAATTGCTCTTTATTAATTCGACTTAATAAGGCAATCATAATGTGCCACATGGCACCCAAAAAGTGTACTTTGGGTTTGTTTTCTCATTTTTCAAAAAAAGAAAACAACTTAAAGGGCGTTGTCCAATGAAAAGACTCGGCAGACAAATTTCCCCCATCGCTGTGGAAATTCTCCTCCATGGAGAATCTAATTATATTTGAAATAGCGAAAGTAATTTCAATTTAGACTATTCGAAAAGTAATTTGTAGATTTTTACCTTACTCGTTGAGAATTGTTTGATTAAGAATATCCAGAAAATCTGAACAATTCTTGGCAGCAATGCGGTAGAAACCTTACATGAATTAAAACTTGCTAGGGATGCGAATTGGATGAATAAACTGACACCTAGAGTCTGAAAATTGCCTTCCCCTTCATGGGCGCCAGCAGGGGGTGGCAGGGGGCATGCCCTCTCCTGGAAATTTGGGACTATAGATTATTTATAAGGAAACCAAAGGAAAGAGAGCAGTATAGGGAAAAACCATGGAAAAATGGGTGTTACCCCATTGTTGGCTGCCTGCCAATAGGTTTTGACCCTTAATAACGAAAATATAAGTTCTAATTTGTGACTGAGTGACCCCTTTCCAGTTTTCCACACACATTTTTTCTATGTGATTTGGTTGGAGTAACAAAAAAATATTAAATTCTTCATAGTAATGAATGGTAAGTAAATAACGATACTTGTCAATAACGAAAGTATAAGTGCCTAACTATTGATAACATTAAATCAAAGAATCAGCTTTTTATGATGACCCTAAATATGTATTTGTTTATTAGTAATTAGTGCAGTTATTAGTACATAAAAAAGTTCATATAATTATAGAAAATACAAGGAAAACAACTACATAAGGGGCCATATCGGTAAAAATATGCCATCAATTTTTGCTTGCATTGCAAGAGTACCTATGAGCTGATATCTGAAGTCACTATGATCAGAAATGTTTCCCCTAAACGGAATGCAGGGAATTTCTGTATTTTCACCCTTATCATTTTTTTTTACAATGAGTGATTGTATTTATCTGGTTGTCACTTTGAAAAAGATTTAATTTTCCCAGTTATGAAGTGTAAAGGTGTCAAATATATTGGTTTTGGGTATTAAAATCAAATTAAAAATATTAACTAAAAAATTTTATTTGATTTTCTTAATCTTAGTTTTAATATTTTATATTGAACAAAGTACTTTGAAAATACATTACTTTTTATAAACACTAAGTGTAAAGGCACTAAATATTTTGGTGTTTGAAAACAAAGTTCAAAACTGTCGACATTGTTAAATACTATCCATCCAACGCTTCGGCATTGCTCAACAAAACTGAATGCTGGGAGCTTATATCTTAGTTTTCGTAAGTAAACTACTGTTTTCTCCATTTTGTTGTAATTACTTAGTTTTTCCACTTTTATATACTTTTACTTTAATTTACATGCTTTTTTCATTGCCTTTAGAAAAATATTTGTCTCTTAGCTTCATTAACCTTCTAAAACCAAACAGAGATCATTGAAATATTGATCGTTTTTTCTGTGTTTCCAAAAGTATTGTATTCATAAAACATTAGCCTACAGTTTCATGAAATGCAGTAATGAAACAAATAGAAAAGATTTTCAACTAAAAGCAAGGAGCAAGTTTAAAAAGTAAAGAAATTTAAATTTATTCTGTAGATAAGGGGCTGCCCCCTTCTCAACAACTTGCTCTTTAAACAAAGTTTTTAGCCCTTTGAAAAATCTTTTTTTTCCAATGGCAAATTTTCTTAAAAAATTTGGACAAAAGCCAAACTTCACATTAAAGAGTAAGGAGCTAAGGAGGAGATAGCCCCCTTCGTGTAAAGAATAATCTGTTGAAATAGGTTACAAATCTGTCCTTTGCTTTCAGTTGAAAACGCTCTTCGTTTTTATATAATTTCTGATTGTTTTCCAAATCCTACCCAGGCCTAACCAAGATACAATTTGACGTACTGGTCCCTTAAATCCCTGGTTAATTTCTTTTAAAATGTGTATATCAATAATTGCACGTTGATTAGTGCCGTCCTGCGTTTAAATTTGCAATTTCAATTTTGAATAAAATTTGAATATACTTAAAAATTAGCCATGAATAGTATTTTTAGTAAAAAGTCCTTGTTAATATTACTACTAACGAATTTCGGTTGGATGAAGAGAAGTATTATTGTTTTTATGGATGGAAATTCTGTGAGACTTTTGATCTTCTATATAGCTGAAGCCATCACAACCTCTATAGTAGGATTCTCTTATCGATAAATACATTACATGCATTTGTTTAAATACATTGAAATACTTCATATAAATAGAAAAATATTACCATTTAAAATTGCAGAACACTAAGATCCTAGCAGTGTTTGCAATCCCAAAGAAATTTCCTGGCGGGAATGATGATGGCCTACCATGCCTTTTGCACCTCTGTGCTGGTAGATATGGGAATGTAATATTTTAGCTGTATAGAGAAACATTTTAATCAATTCCTACACCCCTACCGCTTTCAACATTTATCTGAAGGCTCATGAAGAGTAAGCAGTTTGGTCATTAAAACGTACTCTCTTAAGCATCTACCCCACCCCAACTAAACAATGACCCACCCCAACCCCCTCATTATAGCTGATGCGTAATTAAATATCACCAAACTTAATTTCATCACAAATAAACCAAATTAACTTAGTTGAATCCAGTACTGCCCCCGTGTGGCATTACTTCTTTTGCAACTGGCAAGCCTAAAATATAGTTTATAGATAATTTTAAATCAATTAACTTCTCAGAATTTTAAATTGATTGGAAATTCGTCCTCTTGGGGTTAATCCGTTGTTTGGTGCCCTAAAATAGCAGAAAATGAGACTTTCCCCTGGTCCAGTCTGTATAATCACATAAAAAAAAGCTTTGAATTTACGTTTGAATGAGCTCCCTCCCAATTATCTAGGACCTTCGGTTTGATACAACCATCCCTGTGAAAAAACAAAACAAATAAACATGTCCTGGATTTTCCAAATTAATATAACAAAAAATTTTGGGGGGGGGGATTTCCTGAACAAAAATGCGAAAAAACAAGCCCTCTTATAATGATAATACTATAAAAAGATTTTTTGTTAATCTGAAGGGAGGGGATACAGGAAAAGACCTTGCAGGAATAATCCCTCCCCCCAATTGAAGCCCCCCGGTATTTATATATGCTAGCAATCTGGTAGCATCCCTCCCCCGAATTGAAGCCCGCCCCCCCCCCCCCCGGTATTAATATATGGTATCAATCTGGTGCAGATAACTTTAAAGTATTCAAAGACTAGGAAGCTAAAATTGTGGTGTCTTTTAAGTTTCCTGGATTTTCTAAGTCAATATAACAAAAAATTCGAAGGGAGGGGGGGGGGGGTTTCATGAACGAAAATACTGAAAAAACAAGCCCTCTTTCAATGATAGTACTACAAAAAAAATTTTTTTTTTAATCTGAAGGAAGGGGGACATGGGAAAAGATCTTGCAGGAATACCCTCCCCCAATTGAAGTCCCCCGGTATTTACATATGCTACCAATCTGGTACAGATAACTTTAAATTATTCAAAGACTAGGAAGCTACAATTGTGGTGTCTTTTAAATTGAAAAAAAGCGCATTATATGCAAATTTGAATCGGGTTCATCAGTATAGGTTTCCCCTCAAAGGAGGTACTCCGATCCCAGAGTTACTGCACTACTGGACCAACGCGTGGAGGGAGTGGAGCAAGCTCCGACATCCCTGCAATTTCCAAAAATCAGTTAAATATTCTGGGTCCCGTGTAGGGACTTTATCGGATACTAAGCTGACAAGAATAGATAATACACTTTGTTATTAGCTAAAAAGCCGAAAAGCGATTCATATAATCAGAATGTCTAAGAATCCATGTGAATGGAAGTCATGAGTTTTGTCAAAAATTTAATTTAGGCAACAAAAGCCAAATTACATTTAATCAGATTTTCACTCTGTCTCAAGATTTAATAAGAAATTGCCAATGGGTCCCAAAACAAATTTACCGGTAACATTAATGATAACACATTTTTGTCAGGACACATTTTTGTTTAAATATGTATATGAGTATATTACTTCACAGATAAATATAAATTTCGTTCGAGTAGTTATGCTACTAAAAACACTGCAGCACCAAGTTACCTGAGACCAACAAAGCTTGGCACGATCCTTCTCCACTAGCTTTATTCAAAGCTTCAGTCTTTACCCCTTTCCCCCCTCTATCCTGTGTACTTTCAGTTCCCTTATAAATCCTTTCATATAACTTATTCCTACCCCCTTAGGGGGTAGAAAGTGGTGTACGGCCTACTACAAAACCATCCCAAAATTCGTTTTGAAACGTCAAGCGAAAGCATAAAAGTTTCTAATCAAAACCGGGAAAAAATTATCATCTTTAAAACTTAATTTTCCAATTGTCATAGTCGAGCCCCAAAAACTGAAAGGAAAAAAAAAAAGTTAGATAAGAAAAATTTTGCGTCAGAAAAATAAGGACATAAAATCTTTGAAGGCAAAGAAGAGCAGCAAACAAATTATCATTTGTATATAGATTATCAGATATGATATTCTGGAATATGATAATGGAAACTTATTTTCCGAAAGTTACTGAGAGAAACACTTAAAGAAAAACAAATGTTTCTGCAGACCCCCCCCCCCACCCACCCCAAATTTGAAGAGCTCATTCGCAAGAATAGAGAGTCATAAAAAATTGCTCAATAAGAAGTTATCCCCGAAGGGAAGGCATTTCGAACCACGCACTAGACAATAGTGCCATAGAGAGCTGATGGCACATCTGTTATAGGTGCTAATCTGTATACTTTATTAAACTGTAGAAAATATGTTGTGGATACAAAACAATGTTCTTGTGGTCTTCTAAGATGGCCCCAGAAAAATGTTCCTTGAACTGTCAAAGACTAGAAATGTGTTTGACAGCTTTTTGAAGCTACAATAATGGAATTCGATTTTGAATAGTCTTTGATTAATGAGAATCATATTATAGTCAATAATTTGTTCGGTTTCCTCTTCAAATTTTTTGTCTTTTGTAATGGAAATGGAATTTCCTCAAAAAATGGTTGTAATGTAACTGAGGGGTTGATCAATTGCTTTAGCAAAAGACCCCCCCCCTATTTAAGTATTCCAAGAAACTTAACGGCAGTGAAGGAATTTGTAGTTTTATATGTTGCCAATGCAAATAACTTGATGAAATGTATGACCAAGGGTATTTGAATTTTTATGACTAGCCTCTTTCACTTAATATAGATATCAGCAATTTGATTCGAATTTCACTTGAATTTACAAATCTGTATTTAATAATTACAGAGTATTTTCAAAAACAAAATTCATCAGGAATTAAATCAGCTAAGGAAATATAATTATGTCAACCGGTCATAAAGACTTTAACACAAGACTAACAACAACGAAATTTGTTTATTTGAGAGATTTGAAGCCTAGAAATTTATTTGACAGCTTTTTGCAGTTTCAATAACGGAATTATCCTAATGGAAATAGAATTTCTTGGAAACAATGTTCTTTCTCAATAAAATAATCCACAGTCCGCCCCCCCCCGCCAAAGATTCGAAGATGAATAATAAATTTTTCATTATTTTCCAGATATCAGCTGAATATTCTGGGCAAGGCTGTGTCCAGGGGGTGGGTTGAACCCCCTCGAAAATGTTTGTCTGAATCGTAAAAACGTAACAAAATAAATAAAACATATTTTAGATGCGTTTTTGTAAGCCCCCCCCCCCATAAAAAAACTTTTTAATTAATTTCTGAGACCACACTGGCTAATCATGATAAAACATAAAATCGCGAAGAAAGGAAGAGAAAAAGGACAATTAAAATTTTATGTTTTAACTTTTTAACCACCCCCCCCCCCTGAAAAAATTCCTGGATAAGACCCTAAATATTGACCCCATATAAGGACTGAAATACAGGTCTCTCATCTTGAAGGCAGTCCCTTTAATTCAAAATTTCCACGAGTGTTTCCAAATGAATTGTAATTGTCTCAAATGGTTTAACGATGATAGATTTGTTGACTAACAATTTACGATTGTATTGTGTACAAGAGTTGACATACTTGATAGAGAAAATTGAATAGAGGGCTTGAACTTAGGCTTCCCCTAGACAGGGGTTAGCCGATTGTGGACATAGTGGCTAAAAGTAGGACATAGTAGGCTAAAACGTGAAGTGAAGGGGGCGGAGGAAACCCCCGAAGTCCTTCGGTTGCCATAATCAGTTTAATATTCTTGGCTCCATGAAGGTACCGTACCAGATATTAAGCTGATAAGAACAGATACTACACATTGATTTTAGCAAAAAGGCCGAGATGCGATAATTGCGTAGGGATTGTCAAACTGTTTATGAGTATACGATTAACAAAGTTTGCCGCAAATTTGATTTTGGTCGTAATGCTCAAATGACATTTAATTAATTTTTCAGTTTGTCTTTAGACTTTTCTAAACAGCAGAAATGTTTACCACGATGTCAAAGTTCATTTTAAAATTTCGATGGCAAGCGGAAAATTTTCTAATCAAGATTCATACAAAATTTCCATCTTTAAAACTAGATTGCCTATATGTTATGGTCCAGCTCAGAGACTTAGGTCAGAAAAGACCCAATCAGAGAAACCCAAATCAGAGAAGATAAGCCTTAAATCAGAGATATATGAACTTGGTACTTTAGCTGACAATAGCATTGATGAATAAAAGATCTAAAGCTGAACTGGCCAGCAATGGCAAAAACAAAGAAATGGGTTTTGAAAAGTATTTTTAAAAATCCAGAGAAGACAATTTTGTTGTGTTTTAATTTCTTTAACAAAAATACCCAAGAAAGCACACCTTTTCCAATGAAAATACCACGAAAGGATTTTTTTTTAATCTAGGGTCTCAGGTAAACAAATCTTGCAGAGAAAATGCCCGCTCCGCCAATTGACACCACTGGTATTGAGCAACGTTTTCAATTCCCGGAAATTAGGGGGGCAGGGCGTATCCAGATAAACAAATCTTGCAGGAAAAATGCCCCTTCCCAGTTGACACCACAGGTATTGATCAATAGCGTCAGTTCATGGAAAGTAGGGGAGTAAGGCTGTATCCAGAGGGGAGGATACAGCCTAGGAAAGCTGTTTTTCTGTTCGCCAAGGTAAATTTGGACTGGTTTTGAAGCAGGACGAGTCTATTGATATTTACTTTACGTCTTCTCAGCCGGCAGACCATGTCCAGTCAAAATCCAAAGAAATAATTCTTGATGGCTCGAAAATTTTAGCCACAAAAAAAATGTGGAAAAGTTACACAAGTATGTGCTTTATGTTGTTGATACCAATGAAAAAGTGGAGGAAATACAAACTGAACTAATAGATTCTTCAGGCCTTCTCATAAATCCTTCAACTGCAATAAGGCTAAGTTTAAACAAAGAAGGAGTCCTTCACCCAAGCCGTTCAATCCTCAATTCCTGCAAAGTTGAGCTAAACAGAGAAATATTCTTGTACGGTATGTCCCTTTTTTATAAGATTTATAAGCCTAAGCCCCTACAATGCTCTACTTGTCTGGCCCATGTATTTGGCTATGTATTTGCACATCAGGGGGCTGGGGGTATAGCATAGCATATATTAAATACCTAACCTAACCTAACCTAGGTACCTTTTCCCCCCTAAACCCAAAAAAACTAAAGTTTTACAATTTTGGATGTTGTGACGGTTGGTGGTTCTGACGGATTTTTTTTGTCGATGTTATGACGGATTTTGTGGATGAAATGACGTTGGTGCTCCTGACGGTTGGACGTTATGACGCCTTTCTGAAAAAAGTTTCATCTTTCCGTTTGAAATTTAGTTTGTTTTTTCTCTCTTCTAATGAGCAGATAATAACAGTAACCCAAGTGGTCTGTTGCGACAATTGTAGTTTAATATTTGAAACTGAGACTGAGAAATTGTTTCAGTTTCAGGTATTCATTTGACAGACAGTATATCGAACAATAAGGTGCAAGAAATATTTTGTTCAACTGCGCCTTCTAGGACTATAGCGGATGAAATATTAAGAAAACATCTTTGCTGATGAAACCAATTTGAACTTGTAAATAATGCGCTTTTTAACATTTAATAGACACCACACTTGTAGCTTCCAAGTGTTTGAACAATTGGAAAACCATTTTTTTCCGAAAAAATTGTATATACTTTATAAGATTTGACGGTGAAAAATGGAAATAATCCATTCCCCCCCCCACACTTGATTTATACAATAAACAGGAAGAAATGGAGGCATCAGGATGTCACCTATTGAGACTGAGTACACAATATTCTAAGTAAACTTCTTTTTTTATTATCATAAGATACATCTATTATTTGCATGCAAAACTCAACAATCTGCTAAAATAGTTAACTCACATTGTAGGTATAACTATGGCAATGCCTAAGGCCCCCTTCAGTTTTTAACGAAGAAATAATTGCCACAATCATTAAAATGGCTCGACCTTAAAAACTAAAGTTTAAACTATTCAGTCATGTTGATAACAGAGGGAAAAACCCCTGTTTTTCTTTTCTCAAAAATTAAAATGTGCATTCAAGCCTTTAAAACGTTTGTATTGGAAAAGAAAATGTAATATTGCTATTTTAAAAAATATTTTGGAACTTGATTCATTGATGTGTTACACCAATGTTACACCAATTTGCCTGTTACACCATTTTGAGATGTCGAAAGACATTAGTAAAATGTTTTTGGCAGTGGAGAAACTGCGTTCGTGTGGACTGATGAATTTACACGGCATTTTGACTGCTTAACTGATGATTCATTGTTCTAGATGTTAGAATCATTCAAAAAAGACTGAACTCATTTCGTTGATGATTATAGTAATTTTTTTTAAACATCGAAAAAAAATATGTTGGTTCAAGGAATTGACCTTGTCAGGCCTGTTCATTGTTTTTATAACAGGCCTTGCTGAAGTACCATAGGAATTTTACAAAAATCTAGTGGAGGCTTTGCAAGGGGACTGTAAGAGTCATAGAATCTTAATGAAAATCACACTATCAGATTCAGCGTATCAGAGAACCATTATAAAGAAGTTTCAAGCCCCTATCTGCAAAAATGTGGAATTTTGCATTTTTGTTGCCAGAAGAAATATCACGGATGCGTGTTAATTTGTTTTTTTGTTTTTCTTTTCCCCAGGGTTGATCGTATCTACCCATGGTCATAGTATATCGTGAGAGGGCTCATTCGAACGGAAATTAAAAGTTCTAGTTCCCTTTTTAAGTGACCAAAATATCAGACGGCAGCTAGGCCCCCTCCCAAGCTCATTTTTTTCCCAGAGTCACCCGATCGAAATTTTGAGGTCGCCATTTGTTGAGCATAGTCGAAAAATCTAAAACTATGTCTTTCAGGGCGACTCTATCCCCCACAGTCCCCAGGGGATGGGTTGCAATTTTCCAACTTTGCCCATATTGTTTGCATATAGTATAGGTTATTGCAAAGTATACAGACATTTTCAAGGGGATTTTTTCTGGTGGGGGAAAGGGCTGGGGGAGGGGTTTACATGGGAGGATCTTTCCTTGGAGGAAGTTAGCATGATGGAAGGGACATTGCTATGAAGGGAGCGCCGGATATCCCAGTATTATTTAAAAAACGATCAGAGATTAAATAAAAAAAAACAAGTTTTCAACTGAAAAACTTTTCAACTGAAAACTTTTAAACCTCAAAACTTAAAACGAACAAAAACTATTACGTATGTGATTGGGTTCGCCCCCTAGTCAATACCTCGCTCTTTACGCTAAAGTTTTTTTTAAGTACTTTCATAAGAGTTAATTATTCTAATTAGCCGCCTTTGTGATTAATGGGTCATTCTTAAAGAATTGGAAAAAAATCGAACTTTAGCGTAAAGAGAGAGATATTGACTAAGGGGCGACCCCCCTAGTATACGTAATAAAAATATACGAATATAAAATTTCGTTACGTAAGTTAACAAATTGTCTGCGGTTAGAAGACAAGCGAGAATGAGAATCCATATAAAGAATCCATATATAAAAGCCTGCCACGTGCCGAGTGTTCAAAAACCTTTAAAAATAAACCAAAAGTTTGAAGCTTAGTAGAAATCGTTGTTAAAAATCGGACATGCTGTAATAATCAAATATCAAACAGTTCGTGGTAACGAATTGTAAGTACGGAGCGACTCGGCTCAATAGTAACCGAAACTCTAAAATAATAACTTTGATACCAATAGAAACATCAAAAGAATCCAATTTTTATGCTGATTTCAAATATATAAGTTTCAATAAGTTTATAGTTATCCATCAAAAGTTATGAACCTGAGAAAATTTGCCTTATTTTAGAAAAAAGGGAGAGTCACCCCTAAAAGTCATAGAACCGAAATGAAAATCACACCATCAGATTCAGCATATCAGAGAACCCTACTTTAGAGGTTTCAAGCTCCTATCTGCAAAAATGTGGAATTTTGTAAATTTTGCCAGAAGAAAGATTACGGATGCGTGTTTATTTGTTTGTTTGTTTTTATTTTATTTTCCCCCAGGGGTGATCGTATCGACCTAGTGGTCCTAGAGTATCGTGGGAGGGCTCAGTCAAACGGAAATTAAAATTTCTAGTCCCCCTTTAAGTGACCAAAAAAATGGAGGGCAACTAGGCCCCTCCCACGTTTATTTTTTTCCCAAAGTCACCCGATCAAAATTTTGAGATAGCCATTATGTTCAGCATGGTTGAAAAATATAATAACTATGTCTTTGAGGATGATTAATCCCCCACAGTTCCCGGGGAAAGGCTGCAAGTTATTAACTTTGTCCAATGTTTAAATATAGTATTGGTTATTGGAAAGTATACAGACGTTTTCAGGGGAATTTTCTCTGGTAGTGAGGGGGGCAGGTTTCATCGGGGGTTACGTGGGAGGATCTTTCCACGAAGGAAATTTTCATGGGGGAAGAGACATTGTTCTGAAGGGGGGCGCCAGACTTCCCTGCATTATTTAAAAGGAACGATCAGAAATTAAATAAAAAAAAGTTTTCAACTGAAAAACTTTTCAACTGAAAACTTTTCAACATCAAAACTGAAAACGAACAGAAACTATTAAGTTTGTGATTGGGTTCGCTCCCTAGTCAATACCTCACTCTTTACGCTAAAGTTTTTTTTAGTACTTTCATAAGAGCTGTTTATTCTAATTAACGCCCTTTGGAAACAGCTTTTTTTGGGAACGCTTAAGGGGTGCTTTGTGCTTAAGGGGTGGTTCTTAAAGAAATGGAAAAAAAATTTGGACTTTAGTGTAAAGAGCGAGATATTGACTTGGGAGGCGACCCCCCCCCCCTAATGTACGTAATACAAATATACGAATATTGAAGTTCGTTACGTAAGTTAATTCGTAAGTTACGTATATTTATTTCTAATAAAAACGTTTGTAAATAAAATTAAACACCTTTCGAGAAAGCCATTTTTCCAAAAAAGAGTAAAATTAACATGCGAATTTCTTTTTAATTATTCATGTACGGTGAGTCAAAATCGAAACCTGCATTAATTTAAAAACGTTCAGAAATTAAATAAAAAAAACATTTTTTTTTAACTGAAAGTAAGGAGCGATATTAAAACTTAAAACGAACAGAAATTATTCCATATATGAAAGGGGCTGTCCCCTCATCAACGCCTCGCTCTTTACACTAAAGTTTTTTATTGTTTTAAAAAATAGAGGTGTGAGAAAGAGTCAAACTTTAGCGTAAAGAGCGATGCGTTGAGGAGGGGATGGTCCCTTTCATATAAGGAATAATTCCTGTTCGTTTTAAATTTTAATGTCACTCCTTACTTTCAGTTAAAAATAAACTTGTTTTTTATACTTAATTAAAGTAAGCAATTATTTACTCAATAATGTCTCACTGTTATGTTGCTGTGTATTTTGCTTGGGTGATTAAAAATCAAGCTTTTTTGTCCATATTTGCAGCAAATTTAATAATGTCACAATATAACTTGTGACTTGTTTTTTGTATTTTATTAAAGAAATCCCACCCCCCCGCCCCAAATTTTTTTGCATCCCCCTCCCCTCTGGATACAGCCTTGCTCCCCTACTTTCCATGAACTGACGCTATTGATCAATACCTGTGGTGTCAACTGGGAAGGGGCATTTTCCTGCAAGATTTGTTTATCTGGATACGCCCTGCCCCCCTAATTTCCGGGAATTTAAACCGTTGCTCAATACCAGTGGTGTCAATTGGCGGAGCGGGCATTTTCTCTGCAAGATTTGTTTACCTGAGACCCTAGATTTAAAAAAAATCCTTTTGTGGTATTTTCATTGGAAAAGGTGTGCTTTCTTGGGTATTTTTGTTAAAGAAATTAAAACACAACAAAATTGTCTTCTCTGGATTTTTAAAATACTTTTCAAAACCCATTTCTTTGTTTTTGCCATTGCTGGCCAGTTCAGCTTTAGATCTTTTATTCATCAATGCTATTGTCAGCTAAAGTACCAAGATCATATATCTCTGATTTAAGGCTTACCTTCTCTGATTTGGGTTTTCTCTGATTGGGTCTTTTCCACCTAAGTCTCTGAGCTGGACCATAACATATAGGCAATCTAGTTTTAAAGATGGAAATTTTGTATGAATCTTGATTAGAAAATTTTCCGCTTGCCATCGAAATTTTAAAATGAACTTTGACATCGTGGTAAACATTTCTGCTGTTTAGAAAAGTCTAAAGACAAACTGAAAAATTAATTAAATGTCATTTGAGCATTACAACCAAAATCAAATTTGCGGCAAACTTTGTTAATCGTATACTTATAAACAGTTTGACATTCCCTACGCAATTATCGCACCTCGGCCTTTTTGCTAAAATCAATGTGTAGTATCTGTTCTTATCAGCTTAATATCTGGTACGGTACCTTCATGGAGCCAAGAATATTAAACTGATTATGGCAACCGAAGGACTTCGGGGGTTTCCTCCGCCCCCTTCACTTCACGTTTTAGCCTACTATGTCCTACTTTTAGCCACTATGTCCACAATCGGCTAACCCCTGTCTAGGGGAAGCCTAAGTTCAAGCCCCCTATTCAATTTTCTCTATCAAGTATGTCAACTCTTGTACACAATACAATCGTAAATTGTTAGTCAACAAATCTATCATCGTTAAACCATTTGAGACAATTACAATTCATTTGGAAACACTCGTGGAAATTTTGAATTAAAAGGACTGCCTTCAAGATGAGAGACCTGTATTTCAGTCCCTATATGGGGTCAATATTTAGGGTCTTATCCAGGAATTTTTTCAGGGGGGGGGGGTTAAAAAGTTAAAACATAAAATTTTAATTGTCCTTTTTCTCTTCCTTTCTTCGCGATTTTATGTTTTATCATGATTAGCCAGTGTGGTCTCAGAAATTAATTAAAAAGTTTTTTTATGGGGGGGGGCTTACAAAAACGCATCTAAAATATGTTTTATTTATTTTGTTACGTTTTTACGATTCAGACAAACATTTTTGAGGGGGGTTCAACCCACCCCCTGGACACAGCCTTGCCCAGAATATTCAGCTGATATCTGGAAAATAATGAAAAATTTATTATTCATCTTCGAATCTTTGGCGGGGGGGGGGGGGCTGTGGATTATTTATTGAGAAAGAACATTGTTTCCAAGAAATTCTATTTCCATTAGGATAATTCCGTTATTGAAACTGCAAAAAGCTGTCAAATAAATTTCTAGGCTTCAAATCTCTCAAATAAACATATTTCGTTGTTGTTAGTCTTGTGTTAAAGTCTTTATGACCGGTTGACATAATTATATTTCCTTAGCTGATATAATTCCTGATGAATTTTGTTTTTGAAAATACTCTGTAATTATTAAATACAGATTTGTAAATTCAAGTGAAATTCGAATCAAATTGCTGATATCTATATTAAGTGAAAGAGGCTAGTCATAAAAATTCAAATACCCTTGGTCACACATTTCATCAAGTTATTTGCGTTGGCAACATATAAAACTACAAATTCCTTCACTGCCGTTAAGTTTCTTGGAATACTTAAATAGGGGAGGGGGGTCTTTTGCTAAAGCAATTGATCAACCCCTCAGTTACATTACTAACATTTTTTGAGGAAATTCCATTTCCATTACAAAAGACAAAAAATTTGAAGAGGAAACCGAACAAATTATTGACTATAATATGATTCTCATTAATCAAAGACTATTCAACATCGAATTCCATTATTGTAGCTTCAAAAAGCTGTCAAACACATTTCTAGTCTTTGACAGTTCAAGGAACATTTTTCTGGGGCCATCTTAGAAGACCCCAAGAACATTGTTTTGTATCCACAACATATTTTTACAGTTTAATAAAGTATACAGATTAGCACCTATAACAGATGTGCCATCAGCTCTCTATGGCACTATTGTCTAGTGCGTGGTTTGAAATGCCTTCTCTCGGGGATAACTTCTTATTGAGCAATTTTTTTATAACTCTCTATTCTTGCGAATGAGCTCTTCAAATTTGGGGTGGGTGGGGGGGGGGTTCTCCAGAAACATTTGTTTTTCTTTAAGTGTTTCTCTCAGTAACTTTCGGAAAATAAGTTTCCATTATCATATTCCAGAATATCATATCTGATAATCTATATGCAAATGATAATTTGTTTGCTGCTCTTCTTTGCCTTCAAAGATTTTTATGTCCTTATTTTTCTGACACAAAATTTTTCTTATCTAACTTTTTTTTTCATTTCAGTTTTTGGGGCTTGACTATGACAATTGGAAAATTAAGTTTTAAAGATAATAATTTTTTCCCGGTTTTGATTAGAAACTTTTATGCTTTCGCTTGACGTTTCAAAACGAATTTTGGGATGGTTTTGTAGTAGGCCGTACACCACTTTCTACCCCCTAAGGGGGTAGGAATAAGTTATATGAAAGTATTTATAAGGGAACTGAAAGTACACAGGATAGAGGGGGGAAGGGGGTAAAGACTGAAGCTTTGAATAAAGCTAGTGGAGAAGGATCGTGCCAAGCTTTGTTGGTCTCAGGTAACTTGGTGCTGCAGTGTTTTTAGTAGCAGAACTACTCGAACGAAATTTATATTTATTAGTGAAGTAATATACTCATGTATATATTTAAACAAAAATGTGTCCTAACAAAAATGTGTTATCATTAATGTTACCGGTAAATTTGTTTTGGGACCCATTGGCAATTTCTTATTAAATCTTGAGACAGAGTGAAAATCTGATTAAATGTAATTTGGCTTTTGTTGCCTAAATTAAATTTTTGACAAAACTCATGACTTCCATTCATATGGATTCTTAGACATTCTGATTACATGAATCGCTTTTCGGCTTTTTAGCTAATAACAAAGTGTATTATCTATTCTTGTCAGCTTAGTATCCGATAAGGTCCCTACACGGGACCCAGAATATTTAACTGATTTTTGGAAATTGCAGGGATGTCGGAGCTTGCTCCACTCCCTCCACGCGTTGGTCCAGTAGTGCAGTAATTCTGGGATCGGAGCACCTCCTTTGAGGGGAAACCTATACTGATGAACCCGATTCAAATTTGCATAGAATGCGCTTTTTTTCAATTTAAAAGACACCACAATTGTAGCTTCCTGGTCTTTGAATAATTTAAAGTTATCTGTACCAGATTGGTAGCATATATAAATACCGGGGGGCTTCAATTGGGGGAGGGTATTCCTGCAAGATCTTTTCCTGTGTCCCCCTTCCTTCAGATTAAAAAACATCTTTTTGTAGTACTATCATTGAAAGAGGGCTTGTTTTTTCAGTATTTTCGTTCATGAAATCCCCCCCCCCTTCGAATTTTTTGTTATATTGACTAAGAAAATCCAGGAAACTTAAAAGACACCACAATTTTAGCTTCCTAGTCTTAGAATAATTTAAAGTTATCTGCACCAGATTGATAGCATATATTAATACCGGGGGGGGGCCTTCAATTCGGGGGAGGGATGCTACCACATTGCTAGCATATATAAATACCGGGGGGCTTCAATTGGGGGGAGGGATTATTCCTGCAAGGTCTTTTCCTGTATCCCCTTCCTTCAGATTAACAAAAAAATCTTTTTGTAGTATTATCATTATAAGAGGGCTTGTTTTTTAGCATTTTTGTTCAGGAAATCCCCCCCCCCCCCAAATTTTTTGTTATATTAATCTGGAAAATCCAGAACATATTTAATTGTTTTTTTTCCTAGGGATGGTTGTATCAAACCGAAGGTCCTAGATAATTTGGAGGGAGCTCATTCAAACGTAAATTTAAAGCTTTTTTTTATGTGATTATACAGACTGGGCCAGGAGAAAGTCTCATTTTCTGCTATTTTAGGGCACCAAACAACGGATTTGCCCCAAAGAGGACGAATTTCCAATCAATTTAAAATTCTGAGAAGTTAATTGATTTAAAAGTATCTATAAACTATATTTTAGGCTTGCCAGTTGCAAAAGAAGCAATGCCACACGGGGGCAGTACTGGATTCAACTAAGTTGATTTGATTTATTTGTGATGAAATTAAGTTTGGTGATATTTAATTACGCATCAGCTATAATGAGGGGGTTGGGGTGAGTCATTGTTTAGTTGGGGTAGGGTAGATGCTTAAGAGAGTACGTTTTAATGACCAAACTGCTTACTCTTCATGAGCCTTCAGATAAATGTTGAAAGAGGTAGGGGGAGTAGGAACTGATTATAATGTTTCTCTATACACCTAAAATATTACATTCCCATATCTACCAGCACAGAGGTGCAAAAGGCATGGTAGGCCATCATCATTCCCGCCAGGAAATTTCTTTGGGATGGCAAACACTGCTAGGAGCTTAGTGTTCAGCAATTTTAAATGGTAATATTTTTCTATTTATATGAAGTATTTCAATGTATTTAACAAATGCATGTAATGTATTTATCGATAAGAGAATCCTACTATAGAGGTTGTGATGGCTTCAGCTATGTAGAAGATCAAAACTCTCACAGAATTTCCATCCATAAAAACAATAATACTTCTCTTCATCCAACCGAAATTCGTTAGTAGTAATATTAACAAGGACTTTTTACTAAAAATACTATTCATGGCCAATTTTTAAGTATATTCAAATTTTATCCAAAATTGAAATTGCAAATTTAAACGCAGGACGGCACTAATCAACGTGCAATTATTTATATACACATTTTAAAAGCAATTAACCAGGGATTTAAGGGACCAGTACGTCAAATTGTATCTTGGTTAGGCCTGGGTAGGATTTGGAAAACAATCAAAAATTATATAAAAACGAAGAGCGTTTTCAACTGAAAGCAAGGGACAGATTTGTAACCTATTTCAACAGATTATTCTTTACACGAAGGGGGCTATCTCCTCCTTAGCTCCTTACTCTTTAATGTGAAGTTTGGCTTTTGTCCAAATTTTTTAAGGAAATTTGCCATTGGAAAAAAAAAATTTTTCAAAGGACTAAAAACTTTGTTTAAAGAGCAAGTTGTTGAGAAGGGGGCAGCCCCTTATATACAGAATAATTTAAATTTCTTTACTTTTTAAACTTGCTCCTTACTTTTAGTTGAAAAATCTTTTCTATTTGTTTAATTACATTTCATAAAACTGTAGGCTAATGTTTTATGAATACAATACTTTTGGAAACACAGAAAAAACGATCAATATTTCAATGATCTCTGTTTGGTTTTTAGAAGGTTAATGAAGCTAAGAGACAAATATTTTTCTAAAGGCAATGAAAAAAGCATGTAAATTAAAGTAAAAGTATATAAAAGTGAAAAAACTAAGTAATTACAACAAAATGGAGAATACAGTAGTTTACTTACGAAAACTAAGATATAAGCTCCCAGCATTCAGTTTTGTTGAGCAATGCCGAAGCGTTGGATGGATAGTATTTAACAATGTCGACAGTTTTGAACTTTGTTTTCAAACACCAAAATATTTAGTGCCTTTACACTTAGTGTTTATAAAAAGTAATGTATTTTCAAAGTACTTTGTTCAATATAAGATATTAAAACTAAGATTAAGAAAATCAAATAAAATTTTTTAGTTAATATTTTTAATTTGATTTTAATACCCAAAACCAATATATTTGACACCTTTACACTTCATAACTGGGAAAATTAAATCTTTTTCAAAGTGACAACCAGATCAATACAATCACTCATGGTAAAAAAAAATGATAAGGGTGAAAATACAGAAATTCCCTGCATTCCGTTTAGGGGAAACATTTCAGATCATAGTGACTTCAGATATCAGCTCATAGGTACTCTTGCAATGCAAGCAAAAATTGATGGCATATTTTTACCGATATGGCCCTTATGTAGTTGTTTTTCTTGTATTTTCTATAATTATATGACTTTTTTATGTACTAATAACTGCATTAATCACTAATAAACAAATACATATTTAGGGTCATCATAAAAAGCTGATTCTTTGATTTAATGTTATCAATAGTTAGGCACTTGTACTTTCGTTATTGACAAGTATTGTTATTTACTTACCATTCATTACTATGAAGAATTTAATCTTTTTTTGTTACTCCAACCAAATCACATAGGAAAAATGTGTGTGGAAAACTGGAAAGGGGTCACTCAGTCACAAATTAGAACTTCGAACTTATATTTTCGTTATTAAGGGTCAAAACCTATTGGCAGGCAGCCAACAATGGGGTCGCACCCATTTTTCCATGGTTTTTCCCTATACTGCTCTCTTTCCTTTGTTTTTCTTATAAATAATTTATAGTCCCAAATTTCCAGAAAGGGCATGCCCCCAGCCACCCCCTGCTGGCGCCCACGAAGGGGAAGGCAATTTTCAGACTCTAGGTGTCAGTTTATTCATCCGATTCGCATCCCTAGCAAGTTTTAATTCATGTAAGGTTTCTACCGCATTGCTGCCAAGAATTGTTCATATTTTCTGGATATTCTTAATCCAACAATTCTCAACGAGTAAGTTAAAAATCTACAAATTGCTTTTCGAATAGTCTAAATTGAAATTACTTTCGCTATTTCAAATATAATTAAAATGTCCAGGGCAGATTCTCCATGGAGGAGAATTTCCACAGCGATGGGGGAAATTTGTCTGCCGAGTCTTTTCATTGGACAACGCCCTTTAAGATGTTTTCTTTTTTTGAAATATGAGAAAACAAACCCAAAGTACACTTTTTGGGTGCCATGTGGCACTTTATGATTGCCTTATTAAGTCGAATTAATAAAGAGCAATTAAATATATAAGTTAGTTTATAAATGAACCCATCATTAACCCTCTATGATATCCATGTGTCCGGTCCAGCCTTTCCATTCCAAAAACGGATCCAAATTGTGCTTTTAATGTATAATCTGGCAGGTTATGACAGCCATATCGATGTCTAATATCTGGACGTTGGGATACGACGTTAAAAAATAACTATTGTATCGAATTATTAGGAGCTCCAGAGATTCATATCCCATAGGCTCATGCTGAATAAGGAAGCTGCTAAGTCTTGTTTAGACTGGGAAGGTATTAATAATAGAATACTAATCGCTTATTGTGTGACTAAAAAGTTAAGGGTATCAGTTATAGTTGTAAATGCCCTTGTAGAACCAACTGACAGAGATACTAGTGTCTCAGACGAATTTTACTTACAGTTACAGTAGCAAATAGACATGGTCCCACGTAGAAACATGTTGTTTTCATAAGGAGATTTTAACGGTCGATAGAATAGGGACAGATGGCATCCTATCCTAGGTAAATTTGGTGTAGGAAAAGTAAACAGTAATGGCTACAGACTGCTGCAATTTTGTAGGTACAACAATCAAGTTATAACCAATACGGTATTTGGCCATAAAATGGCCCTTAGCCATATAAACTACAGAGGGGGCTCATTGGATTTAAAACAGAGATTCTAGTGCCCTTTTTAAGAGAAAAAGTGATCGGGGGCAGTAACCCTTCCCCCACCATCACGTTGTATTTTTCCCAAATTAATCTGATAGAAATTTAGAGATAGCCATTTGTTCAAAAATAGTCAATAGATCATATAACAAGGCATTTGGGTTGACAAAATCCCTCAGGGTCTGGGGGTAAGGGTTGTAAGTTGTGTTCCAGGGGCACATAAGGTTTTTATGGAAGGGGTTGTCGTGTGAACTCTAGAAGATGCTCATTTGATTGGAAATGTATTTTTTCAGTTCCCATTTAAGATTCAAAAGTGATGAATACCAGCAAGCGCCATCATCCTTAAGTGTATGTCAGAAAAGAAGTCAAATAACCCCGTCTTTTTACTCGTTGTTGGGTTTACACATGTCAAAGCCAGTAGAAAGAGCGAAAAGCTTTTGAATCACAACATTTTTTACTCTTTCAACATTTTTTTCATGTATGTGTTTTGAAAATCTTAGAAATTTTGTGTTTACAATAAAAGTTTACTATTAAGACAATCGCAATATTATACCATCTCTAAAAAAAAATATATGGCAGCTTTTTCTCACTAAAAATATTTTTTCAAAACATGGATTTCAACTGTTGGTTACAATGGGCCATGGATCATTCTATACTAGGTTCCAGCAACCAACTCAGATACAAGGACTAATTGCTAAAAATTAGAAATAAATATTTAAGTAAAACATGGGCTCTTAGACTTTTGGCCCGAGGGCCCTTCTTTTGGGCCCTCGCACAATATGCAGTAAAAAAAAACATAATATTTTTTGCTGTTAAGACAATAATTCAACAAGTAAAATTGATCATTGGGACCCTATTGAAAAGATAAATTTCTTGATAATCTTATACATTTGAAATATTATAGAAGAATTGTACTTACAATCCCAAGCATATGAGAGAGCTGAGTGCATACTCTATAGAAAATGGTTATGGATTTTTTTTTTCCTTAAATTCCTCTTAAACAATTTTTTTCGTTTTTCTTTGGCTTCTGTTAAAGCAAATGATGGTCTCAATGACCATTCGCCATAATTAGAATTAATTACCTCTGCTGATGAATTCTCGATACATTTTGTCTTTGAAAATTGTCTACAATTATTAAACATCAAGCGTTTGTGTCTATATTTGGATCAAATTTAATGAGAGGATGTCAGGGAGGGGGGGGGGGAGCTTGCTGGTATTCATCCCTTTTGAATCTTAAATGGGAACTGAAAAAATACATTTCCAATCAAATGAGCATCTTCTAAAGTCCACACGACTACCCCTTCCATAAAAACCTTATATGCCCCTGGAACATAACTTACAACCCTTACCCCCAAACCCTGAGGGGTTTTGTCAACCCAAAAGGCCTTGTTTTATCTATTGACTATTTTTGAACAAATGGCTATCTCTAAATTTCTATCAGATTAATTTGGGAAAAATACGACGTGGTGGTGGTGGTGGGGGGGGGGGAGTTACTGCCCTCCGATCACTTTTTCTCTTAAAAAGGGCACTAGAACCCCTGTTTTCAATCCAATGAGCCCCCTCTGTAGTTTATACGGCAATTCTTTCCATAAAAACCTTGTATTCCCCAAGGAAATAACTTACAATCCTTTCCTTCAGTGCTGGGGCTGGGGCTTCAGGGCATTATAAAGATATAATTTCCGGACTTTTTAACTACGCTGAACAAAATTGCTATCTATATTTTGTCTGATTGTGTCTGGGAAAATGATGGCTGTGGGAGGGGGATTTGCGACTATTAAAAGAGGCACTATTCCTTTCAATCACCAGTTGAATAAGCCCTCTTCGAAGTTTTGGACCACTCCTTCTATACGAAGTGCCCTGATCTAAAAAAAAAAAATAAAAATAATCTATTGTGCCCACATCGCTTTTTACTTAGGTAGCGCTATTGCGCTGCTTATGATAATTCAGAGACTTGGTTCTCTTTAAATAAATTAAAAACATAGCAAAATCTCCCTGCGCAAATTTAATAATGTCACAGTATAATTTGCCTTCTTTCCAAGTTGCATGTATCAAAAATTTGAATATCACATTTTTTCGTCTGAAAAAAAAGCGTAAATAGTATACAAGAGATGAGTCCGGAAAACGGAAGTAATCTATAACTCCTTATTTGTCTTTAAAGTTATAGTAGTCTATAACTTTAAAGAAAAATAAGTAAAGTAAATTCTTTTAGCATTACTAAACAGCTCTTTCAGTCCTTTTGACATAACTGTATGTATATATTTGTCTTTCCGAGTATAAATAAATTATCAAATTTAACCAATGTGTTATCAGTCTTTTTATGTCTATGTCGTTTTAAATATTGGTTTCTTTGAAAAAGCTTCAAAAAAGAACCATTGACATAACCTTCAGGTATATTTTGGTGTGTGCAATTTATATTCTTCTTTTACATACATCATGGCACTGCCATGAGTGTCATGTACTGATGTCGTTTTAGTTATGAAGCCATTTCAAACTGAATGAACATCAAAGCACCGTTTAACGAAAGTGACTGCCTTTCCTTCGGTGGTCAGTATAAGCAAAAAAAGTGTTTTAATGGTTGAAAATCCTATCGAATCAATAGTATTTTATCTTTAGTAGCTTAAATAATTGAGTCCCTGTGTCGAATATACTTTTTTCTTCTTTTTATACGCGGTTGACCTTGTTGAACACTGAATTTCAATCTATTTCAATGATGAAATTGCTCAGCTTCGGTAATAAATTTGACATCCATAACTGTTAGATCCACACAAGTTGGCGAATTCAGGATACTGGAAGATACGGAATAAAAGTGTGGCTTCATCAAGAAGAGTTTATAGATGAGAACTTCAGCAGGGATAATTTAGCTCTTGCTTCATATTTTCAAAATGAATCTTGATTTGAGAGTCGTTGAATGTGAAAATTGTCCAGTAACAATACTCGTTGTTCCCCTTTACTTGCAGCTGAAAACCAGTCTTACCACTGTACGACATTAAACCTGTGTGGGTGAAACCTGTACGACATTAAAAGAACCCAAACAATAAAATAGAGAGCTCAGTTTTCGCTCACACGGTATACAAAAATAGAGAGCTCTGTTTTTGTTCGCATGGTACTCATTAGAATCAGTGCATATTTTATATCAAATAACTGATATAAACCGATGGTTGTTTAAGGGTACATTTTTGGAGGAGATGCTACTGCTGATTAGCAGGGAAAAAATTAAATTTCAAACGAAAAGATGAAACTTTTTTTCATTATATCAAACCTATCCCGTATTAGAAATACTTACACCCATTCTATATGTTAAAAGGCAGTACAGTCAGTCAAATATGGCACCGTACCCAAGAGAAGAAACTTTCCAAAGATACTTATGCTGGGTAGACAGCCAAATCCTGCTTATCCTTCTCAAGCGTTGTACCCTTCTCAACCTCGTATTGTAATCGAGTTTTCTTCACCATCCTGTATACACTTGCTTTGAAAAGGTCTTGTGGGACTATTTACATTGAATTCTAATTACTTCTACATTGTGCTTAGAAATTTCTTTCCTGCTTTTCCACTTGTAATCGAAGTTTGAACCGACAATCCATGCACGGAACCTTGTCTTTTGCTTTTGGTTTGTTCATATTATCTTGTCAGACTTCCGTCGAATTTTTCCGAACTGCTGAACCATCAGACAAAAATAAAACAACATGTGAGAACATACATATTTTTAAGACCAGTTGCTAGTCTACCAGACCAGTCATTTTAAACCTGGTTTAATTTAAACGACTCTGTCTAAATCTGAGATTATTAAAAATAAGAATTAAAAGATAAAATAAAACGACCCTATTCTATTTACACGCAAATTCAGTTTTCAGTATCTTCGACTGAAGCTAAGCTAGTCTACAAATAACCACTGAAAATCCCAAAGTCTTTTAAGAAGGAAAATACGACCTAGACAGTCTCTGAAAATCTGCACCCGAAGACTACACAAGGCCAAAGTAGACGACTTAAATGACTTCAAAAAAAAGAGGGGCTAGATCTGGACGACGAGACAAAAGCAAATCATGCGCGAGAATAAACGACTCTATTCTGTTTATAAGCGACTTCGGTATTTGGTATCTAAATGAAGCCGAGTTTTGTCAAAATCAGCCGTTTCTTTACCAAGAAGTTTAAAAATGCAAAAGTGTTTCCAGGAGAAGGAAATACAACTTAGACTGCCTCAGAATTGAGCACCTGGGACCTCAATGAGGTCAAAATAAACGAACTTATACGACTTCACGATAACCGGGGGCGAGTCCCCCTCCCCCTTAGAGCTACCCTTGCCTTAAATTGTTAAAGACTAGAAATGTATTTAGCAGTTTTTTTGCAGTTACAATAACGAAATTCACTGTTGAACAGCCCTTCGATTAACGGGAGTCACATTTTAGTCAACAATTTATTCGTTTTTCTCTTAATTTTTTTTTGTCTTTTCTATTGGAAATTGAGTTTCCTGGAAACAATGTTCTGCTCGATAAAAAATTTCGCTGACCCCCCACCAAACAGTCGAAGGTGTATAATACATTTTCAATTATTTTCTGGATATCAGCTTAATATTCTGGGCTAGGCCTAATCAATGTGGGGGGGGGGGAGGCTAGGGGGTTTGAAGTTCCTCCAAAATGTTTTCCTATACGTAAAAACGTAACAAACATGAATAGAAACATATTTTGATGTGGTTTTTGTAACCCCCGAAAAAAATCCTATTTTAAAACATCCCCGCCCCTCAAAATAAAATCCCCGATACAATCCCAGTTTTAGGCCCCATAGCGAATATTAGGCTCAGCCATTTATTTGTAAGTGGCTGTTATTTCAGATAGTAATCAAAATTTCCATCAGTTTTTGAAGATTGATTACAATGGTAAAAAAATTATATCTCAAATGGTTTAACGATGATAAATTTCTCGACTAACAATTTACAATTATTTTGTGTACATAAGTTGGAATACTTGATAGTCAAAATTGAATAGGGTGCATGAGCTTAGGCTTCCCCACGATAGGGGTTTGCAGATTACAGACATAGTGCAATACAGGGCTAACACGTGAGGTAAAGGGGGTGGTGCAAACCCCCACTGTCCTGTGGATGCCAAAAATCAGTTTAATATTCTCCGTATCAGATATTAAGCTGATAAGAACAGTTACTACACTTAATTTTAGCCAATAGGCCGAGAAGCAATAATTGCGTAAGGGTTATCAAAGAAAATTAACAGAATACGAGTAACAAAGTTTGTCACAATTTTAATTTCAGTTGTAATGCTCAAATGACATTCAATTAATTTATCAGCTTGTGTTTGGATTTTTCTAAACAGTAGAAACATTTCCCACTATCTCAAAGTTCATTTTAAAATTTTGATGGCAAGCGGAAAATTTTTCAATTAAGGCTTATACAAATTTTTGAATTTTGAAAGTAAATTGCCTATATTTTAAAGTCCAGCACGGAGACTAAAGTGGAAAAGACCCGATCAGAAAGGATAAGCCTTAAATTAGAGATATATGATCTTGGCCCTTTAGCTAACAATATTTTGAATCAGCATTGACGAATGGCATCTAATCACGGTATTAGTGTGTAAGGGGGGAGGATAGAAAAGTGTTAGTCAAAATCCAGAGAAGACAATTTTGCTGTGTTTTCAATTTCTTTAACAAAAATACCCAAAAAAGCAAACCCTTTTCCAATGAAAATAGCACGAAAGGATTTTTTTTTTTGATCAAAGAGTCTCAGGTAAATACATCTGGAGATAAATACCCAGTCCACCAGGTGACACCACTGGTATTGATCAATGGTTTCAATTCGCGAAAATTAGTGGGGACAGGGCGTATCCAGATAGACAAATATTGCAGGTATCCACTCCCCCAGTTGACACCGCAGGTACTTAGCAATGGCGTCAGTTCATGGAATTTAGAAGGGCAAGCTGTATCCAGAGGGGAGGGAGATGAAAAAAATTGCGGGGGGATTTCCTTAACAAAAATACTAAGAAAACAAGTCACAAGCTATATTGTGACATCATTAAATTTTTTCCAAATATGGACACAAAAGCTGGATTTTTAGTCACCCATGCAAAATACTCAGCAACAAAACAGTGAAACATTATCGGGTAAATAATTGCTAAGTTTAATTTTAATAATATTTATCCTTGTCATTCTTTAGTTACTTGAATACTTTTACATTTTCGTCTTGTTGCTAACAGTTTAGCCTGACTGTAAAGAAGAACAGATGGCCTTCGAGTATAAATCCAGTTTTATAGTAGAATTTGAGCATAAATTTTTCAAAATACCTTGAATCCTAGAAAAGCAATAGAAAATGAGAAAGAAGCCCTTAAGCATGGATTCTAGCTAGAAAAACTTAGAAGAAGCAAGGTAGTACGAGGGAAGTTGCATTCCAAGACGGTAGTTTCTTTTGATTTTTTTAAGGTGAAGAAGACTCAGATTTTTGAGCATTGCTTTGCCCTTTATTTTTTAGCCTAAGTGGCTATACTGAAAGGATAATAAATCTAGCAATTGTTAGTTTCTTAAACAAACGAGGACAAAATGTAACTTGGACTTGACTCCCTTTTAGACCATCTAGGGACATACGATTTAAACAAAGAATTGTAATAAAGGAAAACCCCTTGCAAAGCCCCTACTAGATTTGAAATGTAAAATTTAAAAAAACAGCAGCAAGACCTGATATAGAAACAAAGGCCAAGCCTGACAAGACCAATTCCTTTTACCAACATATCTTCTTTTGATGTTTTAAAAAATGTACTTTAATCATCAACAAAATGAATTCAGTCTGCATTGAATAATTCTAATATATGGAACAATGAATTACTAGCTAAGCAGTCAAAATTCCATAAAAAAAACATCAGTCCACACAAACGCAGTCCTCCACTACTAAAAAATGTTTACTAATATCTTTTGACATAGATTGAGTTGTCTTAAATGCGACTCAGAGACTCAAATTGGTGAAACAGGCGCAGCTATACTTAACTTTTGCAGGTGTATATATCTTTTCCATATCAATGAATCAAGTCTCGACATAATTTTTCAAAGTAGCAGCTTCAGTTTTCCGCTATCAGCTCTTATAAAGTATATACTATTTTCTTCAGATATAAAAAAATGGTTTCCCTATTATTCTAAGACTAGGAAGCTGGAGGGAGCGGAGTAAGCCCCGACCTCTCTGCAATTTCCAAAAATCAGTTTAAAGTTCTGGGTCCCATGTAGGGAACGTATCAGATACTAAGCTGATAAGAATAAATACTACACTTTGGCATTAGTCAAAGGCCGAAAAGCGATTCACGTAATTATAATCAGTGTTGCCAACGCTTCAAAACAAAAAGTACCGCGAATCGTCCGGAAAATGTACTAATGACCAAAAAATTGCACCATGTCCCAATTTTTTCTCGTGTGTTGCACTTCACACAACACGAGGATCGTTGGCAAAGTACAACGAAAATATTGTATCATATTTTTTCTTTTACTTTCTCTCTCCATTTCCTAGTTTCTCTTTTTCTTTTAATGCACCGTATGTGCACTACTGTTCAGAGTATTGTTCAGAGAACTGGGATTGTTCAGAGTAACATGTTACTTCAGGCCAAAAAAATGTTGTTGTTTTCCTACAATTTACGACTGTTTTTAGTACCATAAATACCTGAAACTAGCCAGAGATTCACCCGAAATGACGATTTTCATACAAATTTGAGTTTAGTATCTGAACTAAAAGGAACTAACTTATGAACCTAATGGGATTATCTTTTGTACTGTACTGTGTTAGATTGCGCAATTAACTTGCGGATTTAATTAATAAATGTCGGGAAAAAAGCAGCCCCCAAGGCTACCACCCGAGAAGGATACTCCCACTGAAACCCTTGGCCAGTCGCCCTTCCAACCTACTTCTAAAACTCTTTCTAGAACCCCTCCAACTACGCGGTCGAAAACAGTTAGCCACCTGTCAGGAATTCAGGCATTAGCCACAACTAACCCTAATGAAAGAGGTGAGACGCCTGGCAAAAAGAGGAAAAAGGATGAAACTCGATCGCCAGTGATAGTGCAACCCCTCCCTTCAAGTGTCCCAGAAACTAGTAGTGCAGATTACCCTCATTATTATACTGTCTCAATCAAGAAAATCAATGGCCAACTCTTTTCAAAAGATCGAATAATGCAAATTAGGAAAGCTGTTTTTCTGATCGCCAAGGTAAATTTTGAACTTGTTTTCAAGCAGGACGAGTCTATTGATATTTACCTTACGTCTTCTCAGGCGGCAGACCATGTCCTGTCAAAATCCAAAGAAATAATTCTTGATGGCTCGAAAATTTTACCCACAAAAAAAAATGTGGAAAAGTTACACAAGTATGTGCTTTATGGTGTTGATACCAGTGTAAAAGTGGAGGAAATACAAACTGAACTAATAGATTCTTCAGGCCTTCTCATAAATCCTTCACCTGCAATAAGGCTAAGTTTAAACAAAGAAGGAGTCCTTCACCCAAGCCGTTCAATCCTCATTTCCTGCAAAGTTGAGCTAAACAGAGAAATATTCTTGTACGGTATGTCCCTTTTTTATAAGATTTATAAGCCTAAGCCCCTACAATGCTCTACTTGTCTGGCCCACGGCCACAGCAAAAAACACTGCAAACAGTCCCATCCGTCCTGCCTTAAGTGTGGGAAAACAGGCCATGCAATTGGTGAATGCCCTGAGTCAGACCCTTTCTGCAGAAATTGTAACCGTAAGGGATACACAGCCCTCCAAAAACAATCTTGCCCGGCTCACCAAAAGCGAGTCGTAATCCTTAGAACATCGGATAAAATGAACCTACCCTACTCAGTTGTAGCTGCAAGAATCCCTCGGCAACCCACACCCCATCGGCCCAGTAGAAGCCAAGCAACAGTTGTTGTAGAAGATGCAAATACAGTATCATTTCCTAAAGAGGCAAACAATGTTCATACTCAAGGTATTAGTCAGTCCCCCCTCCCTTACCTAAGTTTACTTCAACATCCTGCCCCCAAAAGATTCATCCGAAAGTTGCCAAGAATGGCAAAGACTTGCAACTTATCTCACAGTCAGTCACTTAATTGAGGTTAGTAATGAACCAGGAGAAACCAAAAATATTCTCAAGAAGAAAGCTATCACCAAACTCCTAGGTGATGACATCTTGCAAACAACTATAGCTCAACTATCTTCCATCAAAAAGGACATAGATTCCACATCGAAGCTAGTTAAGCCTTTTGACTCAACTGCTAATCAAATCGGTGCCATTGCCCTAGTCAAAGGCAAGAAATCTAAGAAAAAAACGGCAAACTTTCCATCCCAGTCCAAAATTACCACCAATGATAATTCGTCGGCTGAAGAAGAATTTCAATATTCAAATCAAGCAAATGATGAAACTTCGACCACAATGGATATTTAAATGTATACTATGCAAGATTTTACGTTTCTCACGAAATTATCACTGTGCAATAATGTTGTTTTTAACTATTACGATGACCAAAATAATTTGCGCAACAACTCCTTAGCTAGCCCTGATAGCCCCTTAAGCCATATTAACTGTGAATATCTCGACACTTTTAATTTTGTAAAAAATGTAAAACCTAAGCTAATGGAAGAGACAAAACTTAATATAATCTGCTTTAACATAAGAAGCATAAGAGATAAGTGGACTAATTTTAAAGATTTAATTTTAATTAACGGTTACTGCCCTTTCGACGTAATTGGAATAACGGAGACGTGGCTTTCAGAAATTGATGATACTAATGAATTTTCCCTCCCTGGCTTTCAAGCTATTCATATTGAAAGAAAATTAACCAAGTCCTCTGGTGGCATTTCTCTTTACATCCGGTCAAGTCTAAAATTCACCAGGCTATTACAATGTGAATCCTTATTCTCGCAACCTATAAATAATAGATGCATTTATTCAATAATTGTTGATATAAGTGTTGACGACAATTCTTTTATTTTTTCATTGTTTTATAAACCACCCTCATTTCCGACACCTTTCTTTTGTAATCTTTTTGATGACTTTTCTAGTTTTATTAATTTACCACAAAAGAAGGTAATAGTTTTTGGGGACTTCAATTGTAATTTACTAAATGTTAGCAGTAATAATGATTGTGATACCTTCTTTGAAACATTTACCTCAAGTGGTCTTCTTCCAACAATCCTTTTTCCTACTAGAGTTGATCCTATGAGGTCTACCGCTACTGTAATTGATAACATTTTTGTATCCACTTCCCTGGGAAACCACCTGTCCTCCAAAATAATATTCTCTGACCTGTCAGACCACTTTCCAATCTATCTCTCCCTACCCTTCCAACCAACTGCTAAACACCCTAGAACTAATACCCCTTCGTCTAATAGAATATACAATATTGTGAATATGAACCGGTTCACGGATCGTTTGAAATCATTTGACTGGTCAAAGGTTTTGGATTGTCAGGATGTTAATTCAGCCACAAATGGTTTTACACAGGGACTGAGTGATCTTATCAGTTCAACCTTTCCAGTCTGTAAATCAAACCGAAAAACTACCTATATACACCCCTGGATGTCCAATAGCCTGATAATCTCTTCATACTGTAAAAATGACCTATATAAGTTAGCTTGCAAAACCAGTAGCGTTATTGACCTAACTAATTATAAAAATTACAAAAACTTATATACCAAACTCATCCGTGAAGCAAAAAAAAATTATTATTATTCAAAAATCACTCACTGCAAAGGGAACTTGCAAAAAATTTGGTCAACAATAAATGAAATTCTTTCAAAAAAAAGGAATTCAAGATCTATACCTATTAACCTTAAGGACATCAGTGGCAGATTAATTGACCCAATTTCAGTACCGGATGCTTTTATAATTATTTCACCAATATTCCAAATGCTAACTCCTATTCCCCCTCCGAGTCAGTACACCCTAGCAAGAATCCCAGATCCATATTTTTCTCTCCAACTGATAGTAATGAGGTGCTTCAAGTTATCGAATCTCTCTCTAATAGTAGTACACCTGACTTCCTTGGGATAAGTAATAAGCTTCTTAGAACTGCATCTTCCTATGTTTGTGAACCCATTGTGCATATAGCAAACCTGTCTATGATCAATGGAGTCTTCCCAGAAATATTTAAATCAGCAATTGTTATCCCGATTCATAAAAAAGGCGATCCGTCTGAGATAAGTAATTATCATCCAATCTCACTTCTCCCAGTTATATCCAAAGTGCTTGAGAGAATTATCTTCCGACGTCTTTCTTCCTTTTTATTTGGGATTAATCCTTCAGATTCGTTGATTTCTTCTCATCAATATGGCTTCCGTTCCAAATTTTCAACTGCTCATGCACTAATCGACGCCACACAGTTTATCCGTTCCCAACTTGACCTTAAAAATACTGTAATTGGCTTATTTCTGGATTTTTCTAAGGCCTTTGACATGGTTGATCACAGTGTTTTATTAAGTAAACTCAAGAACATAGGGATTGGTGGAATTCCTTTCTCATGGTTCGGCTCCTATCTCTCTAGTAGAGTACAGAGTGTGAGTCTGGGCGGCATGACCTCGCATCCCCTACCTGTCCGGAGGGGCGTCCCGCAGGGCTCTGTTCTTGGTCCAATACTTTTTCTCCTTTATATTAATGATTTGGTTACAGGCCTGGGTCCATCAGTGCACCCAGTATTATTTCGAACTCCTTACAAAAAATATGAAATATCAGTACTGAATGAGCCTTTGAACTGTGAGGACGCAAATTGGATTTAACTTTGAATTTAATTGGTTTGTAAAAAGTGTATTTGTTAGACAGTGAAGATATTGCGAAACATTGAATTGGCTTGGGATTATACACCTTGGATTACGTCATTTAATTATGACAAATAAAGAAAATAGGCCAAAGACAATGAATCAAGCTCTGATTGAGTAGTAGCTCAGGTGTGTTTACCGCTTGCCCTGAGGAGTGGAATGAAATGCAAATATTTGATTAGTTGAATTTTGCAAACGCTACAGAGTATTCCTGAAAGTTGGTTGTGATTCCTGAAGTAGCGTCGGTATTCAAACGCTGTTGGAAATCGTCGGTGCAGGAGATAGGGTGTTAGCCGTGCCCAAATTAACGGTGGCTTAGCGAACTGCACGTCCGCATCGACGTGGATAAATTATAGGTGCCAAAATAGGTAAGAGAGATTACATATTTTATTTTATTTGCACTTGCCATGGGGCGATAAAGGAAGATTGCTAAAACTGTCCAAGTAGGATCCCAGTCTGTTGAGAACAGTTTGTTGAATTCGACCGTTTCATCTGAAGGGAATAACGATGTCGCTTCACTGAAGACCCTGGCGGATGATTTTGCTAAGATGCTAACAATACTTACTGAAAATGGTAAAAAACTAGACTCTATAAACGATAGTATAAAAATGTTAGAAAATCGTATGGTATCAGTGGAAAATACACAGTCTGAGCTAAAATCAGAAGTTAATACTACGAGTTCGCGTGTTACACAGCTTGAATCTGATGTTCTAAACTTAAGAAATCAAATGTCAATTATCGCTAGTGCAACGAAAAAGTATGAAACCGGGAGTGCAGATCTGTCTCGTCGGCTTATGGCATCTGAATATCGACATACAGAGACGAATATTATCGTTTGGAATGCTTCCTGCGAAAATACCACCCAAGCCGAAACGTTTTTTGACCAGTTGTGTTTGGAGGGTCTAGGTCTGTCCATGGTCCCGAGGTTTCGAGTTGTTGGTAATGTCCGTAAGGAGCAACCGTATTTTAAAGTTGATGTTGGTTCTCGAGATGCGAAGGTCAGTGTGCTTAAGAACGGAAAGAAATTAAAAGGTAAAGTTATTGGACACCATAGAAATATATCTGTTAGCGATGATGCACCAATATCAGTTCGTGAAGCTCGAAGGAAGTTGTATGTAAAGAAATCTAGATTAAATGATATAGGAGTTTCATCATGGGTTTCCAATACAGTTCCACCATATATACAGATCGACCGTGGTGGTGTGGCGGCAAAATTTGGTTACGATGAGCCTATCCCTGAGTTATGTGACCAATAGATGGTTATATATCATGAATGGTGAATTAAGATTTTGTTAAGATTTTTTTTTTTTTTTTTTTTTTTTTTTTTTTTTTTTTTTTTTTTTTTTTTTTTTTTTTTGTATTTGTGTTTATGGAAAAAAAATGAAAAGTTGTTCTTTTTTTCTCATTTATTTAGTTTTTGTTAGAATTTAGAATGGGTAAGTGGTAGACACAGGTAGAGCATTGTGTTTTCTTCAATTATAATTTTTCTGGAATTCAGTAATGGAAACAGTAAGCCTGTATTGTGACAGGCTAGTGTTAGTGACAATTTTTTCACCTTTTTTGTATTCGTTTGTTTATTTATACTATTTTGTTAATATGTTTCTTATTATTTTTAGGTTATATTGTGTTTTTACTGGAGCTTCAATTATGTTGGAAACGGGACCACCGACCCTCCGAGTTATAGTAAGGTATTCAGTTGGTTAGGTTTGGTTGCAACTACCCTCCTTTTCTTTTTTATATGTATATATATATATATATTTATAAAAAATGATAATTGTTCGTAATGATCGTTTGGATTGGCTTGAGAATAATCCATTGAGTATTTCGGATTTAGGATTAGGGATACTTCACAGGGATTTTGATATGGGGGTAGATGATGTTTTTCCGAAGGTTAATTATAAGTGCCCAGTTGATTTACATACTAGACTGGCACCGGATAAACTTGGCATTTTTCATTTGAATTGTCAGGGGTTAAATAGTACATTGGATTATTTGTCGGAGCTGTGTATGCTATCTGATTTTCATATTCTTGCACTTACTGAAACATGGTTAATGAATAATAATTCTGGACTATTGGATATTTTAAATTATAATATGTATGTTAAGAACCGTACTCACCATCAGCATGGAGGACTTGCCCTGTATATTAGAACTGATTTGAATGTGAAGGTTAGGGATGATTTGTGTGTTAATAAAGAGATGATTTTTGAGTGTTTTGTTACGGAGGTTGATAAAAATGGTGACCCATTTTTTATTGCTGTTTGTTACCGCCCCCCTTCAGCTAGTGTAGATTGTTTTTTGAAATTATTAGAGCAACAAATGGACCTTCTAACTCGTAAGAACATGCCGTGTTTTGTGTGTGGGGATTTTAACATTGATTTGAAATTGTTAGCATCTAATTTAAAAGCCCAGAATTTTTTGAATTTAATGTTAGGTTATGGGATGCATCCTGCTGTAAATATTTGTACTAGAGTGACGGAGTCATCTTCATCTCTAATTGATAATGTATTTTTGAATGTTCCCCATGATTCGTCAAGTGTTGTGTTAAATGATGTTTCGGATCACTTTGGTTTGGCTATATTAGTTCCGGGTATATTTAAGAATATTAATATTAATTGTGATGCTCGCCCTAAGCCTAAGAAATTATTTGTTGATTCAAATACTATTTCAAGATTTAAGCTTAGGATAGAACAGTTAGACTTTAAATTTTTACAAGAAGAATTAGATTTAAATTTGAAGTTTGAGCTTTGGTATGGTAAGATTAAGGATACGTTTTTGGAATGTTGTGAAGTGTCAGGAATACAGAAGAGAAGGGTGTCTCCGAATAAACCTTGGATTACAAAGAGTTTGTTACAGTCAATTAATAGAAGACGTTTTTTATATAAGTTGTCAACAAGGAGCAATGATCCTCATGATAAAGTAATATATAGAGTTTATAATAGTAGGTTAAATGCTGCACTCCGACTGGCTAAGGTAGAATATTATAAGGTTAAATTTAAAAAAGTTGAGGGTAACCCGAGTAAGACTTGGAAATTGATTAAGTCGGTGACTTGCCCTGGTAGCGTCTTGATCCGCCCAGATAATATGGGAATGAATAATAATGTTGCAGATGAGATGTGTAATCACTTCGCTACTATTGGGCAGCGTGTGTCATCATCGGTGCCAGTATTTGATCAAGATGGAGATTTTCGTCAGTTCCTACCTGAAGATTGTGATGTATCTGCGTACCTTAAATCTGTAACCATTGATGAATTATTTGATGTTATAAATAATATGAAAAATGGTGCATCAGGAGGCGATTTTATTTCGTTGAAGGTTTTGAAGTCGATATTACCTGTTATATCTAGTCATTTTTTAGGACTGATAAATAATTGTTTAAAAGCTGGAATATTTCCCGATTGTCTAAAGTGCGCGAATGTTATCCCGATATTTAAAGGAGGGGATAAGAATTGTTTTAGTGATTATAGACCGATTTCTTTACTGCCATTTATTTCTAGAGTGTTTGAAAAGTTGATTCATAGTAGGATGGTAAGTTTTTTCGAAAAAAGACAATTTTTTAGTTCTAGTCAGTTTGGGTTTAGGAGTCATCATTCTACAGAGCATGGAGTTTTGTTTTTAACAACTTTTATTAATGATGCTTTAGACAAGGGTCTGAAGATAGCTTCGATATTTTTGGATATTACTAAAGCATTTGACTCTGTTGATCATGATATACTAGTTCAAAAGCTATATAGTAGTGGTATACGTGGTGATTTTTTAAATGTGATAGTTAGTTTTCTTAGTGGAAGGACTCAGTGTGTCGTGATGGATGGAGTTACGTCTAAAATTGAATATATTTCGATTGGAGTACCTCAGGGTTCCGTTTTGGGCCCTTTGTTGTTTTTGGTTTATATAAATGACCTTTGTAGAGCTTCAAGTAATGTGTCTTGTTCTTTAGACCTTGATAATTACGGTACTAAAGGAATTCTACCATGTTTTGCTGATGATGCCCATTTCACTGTAGCTGCTAGAACTGAAAATGAGCTGATGACTATGTTGAAACAAGGTATTTCTTCGATTGAAAAGTGGATGCGAGTAAATAAATTGAAACTGAATCATAATAAGTCGAATTTTTTGATTTATGGTAGAATTACTGGACATTATCCATGGATTAATAATATAGAAGTAGGGCACCATACTACTATTGTAAGATCTACTAGTACTAGATACCTTGGTGTTATAATTGATGAAAGCCTTAGTTTTAAAGACCATATTGCATCTGTTAACAGCAAATTGTCTCGTAATATTGGTATTATGCGTAAACTTAGGTATCTTTTTCCGTGTGAAATTCTGAGAATGTTGTATTTTTCTATGGTTCACCCATATCTCATTTACTGTTGTATGGTTTGGTCGAAAACATTCGTAACTCACCTTCATCCGCTCTGCATAACACAGAATATGGCAATTAGAGTTCTTTATGGTAATCAAATTGACCTATCTGTATCGGTGAGGCATCTTTACAGCGAGATATAAAATTCTACCGTTGGCAGGAATATGTGTATTCTATAATGCTCTGTTTATGTTTAAATATTTAGCTTCGGAGTTACCATCATGCTTTTCAGGAATGTTTAGTCTTGCGTCTACTACTCACGATCATTTGACACGATCTTCTCAGTTGGTGCGAAGACCAGCTATGGTCACGTCTAGGTCTAGGTTTTCAATTCGCCATGTTGTACCGTTAGTTTGGGAGAGTTTGCCAGAGGATTTGAGGAATGTTGGGGGTTTGCAGGATTTTCGTAAGTCGCTAAAGAACCATTGTTTTGATGTGTATATTTTGAATGGATTATTCCACGCCACTTAAGTTTTGTTTTTGAGGAGGGCTTAGTTGCAGCTGAATATGATTATAGTTATTATAATTTTGTTGGGTGTTGTTTGGAGGTTCGTTGGTTTTCGGGTCCGGTAAGTTGAGCTCTAATTTTTTTTTTTTTTCTCTATTTCTTTTTTTTTGTTTTTTTGTTTTTGTTTTTTTTTCTTTTTTTTCTTTTTTTTTCTGTCTTTTTTTTTTTTTTGGTTTCTTGGTTTTTTGATTTATTAGGAGGGTTTTCTCCCGCACAAGCATTGCTTCAGGGAATCGATGATGTATATATTTTTTTTTTTAAATAAACCCAATGTTACTTATGAAGCTCAGCAAGCACTTGGCCTAAAATATTCCACCAATCTCCTACCGCAGGTCGAAGTTGCCAAGTTTCTTGTGTCCACATAGACTCCTCCCTATCATTTGCAACTCATGTATCCTGCATCAGAGCCATAATTTTGCGACAGGTAAGCATGATTAATCGTGTGAATAATTTTCTTCCCCCTGATATCCTTGTCACCCTTTATTACCCTTTTATTTACCCATATATCTCATACTGCGGATCTGTTTGGGGCAATACTTATCCTTCAGTTACCAATAAATTAAAAACTGCCCAAAACCGTGCCATCAAAGCAGTTTTTCGGCTGCCCCGACTATATCCCACCCAGGACTTGTTCTCCGATTTTGGTATTATTCCTTTTGAACAAATTATTAAAAATTAAATTTATCCCTTGCATACTCCGCTTACCATAAAAACCTTCCTCCCCAATTATTATCTTATTTTAATTGCAATAATTCTGAAGGCCTATGTCTCCGTTCATCCAACCGTTCCTTTATTGTCTCCAAGTGTGTCTCTAGCTCCGCCCAGCGATCCCCCATTTATAAATCTATACTTCAATGGAATATGATACCCTCCAGTATCGAGATATCCACAAGTTTTCGCACGCTGTATAACAATGTTACTAAACTATGATATTATAAATCTCTAAATTTTTAATCCATTTTCTTTTAATTTACCCGTGTTTTCTCTTTTTTTCTGTTTTTTTTTCTCTCTTGTTCATTTTCAATTTTTTGTTGTTATGGTCCTCAACAAGTTCGCTTCCAGGATCCATATTATTATTGGCGTTATGTTTCATCTCGTTTTTATTTCAATAAATTGGATTAAATTGAATTAAATCAGGGTCTAAAATTGAATATGACCTTGTATTCTTACATAATATTACCAAAAGCTGTTGCTGCGACCTGTTGTTTAGCCATGGGGAACCAAATTTCCACTAATATTCAAGATCTTTATTTCCACCTACGTGTTTGTGATAAACGAAAACCCTTTTCGATTAGGAAAGGGGCATCGACCCTGTCGCTACCGTGACAGCGGCATTTTCCCTGTTAAGAGTTTGCATACAAATCTCTCTTTTCGATTTTATAAGGATATCGGGGGGGGGGGAGGGGATTGTGCCTGTAGTCCCTTCCTAATACACTTTACGGCTTACAAGCAATACAGGGAAAAAATTGTTTTAAAATTCAATCTGATCAAAGATTTAATAATAATAATTTATTCATAACCCACTTTTATAAAAAACAAGCGGAGTAAAGTACACTAAAAAGGAAAAAAATGAAATGCACAGAAAAAAAGATAACTTAAACCTTAATCACTGACAAAAACACACGGATAATATTATGGTTTGAGCCTTGGGACACAAAGGCATGTCTTGTTAAATTACTACTAAGAAATTCAAACGATTGGATAACGTGTATTACGATATGAAGTGGGAAGGCACAGTAAAAATTTGCAATATCTAAAATAAGCGATACGGATCTGGCGCAAATAATTCTTATTCAGTAACGAATACATTCCACTTAAAAATAAGACAGAATGGTCACAATATGTGGAATACATTTTAGCTAAAGCTCGGCATGAATATTTTCCATGGCCAGGCACAATTTTCGCATATCCGATCTTCAACTTTTCTTTAACATCTCTCAGAAGTTGAAGTCACAAAAAAGTGAGTGTAGAACAAATACTAATTGTGGTAAAGCTTTCTAATTTAGTTAATTATTAATTGAATAAAAATATATTAAGACGCAAAAACAAAGTTTCAAAATACCACTTTTTAAGATAAAGATACAAATCGTGGAATGTGTGGGATTGGAGGGAACTTGCTCAATAACCAGTTTCCTGGCTAAATGCGTCAATGTACCGAAGGCCGTGGTTAGTTTTTTCATACATATACCCCGATTTTTGAGACTGAAAGCAGACCTTTTGACTTGCCGGGTGAACCTCTGCCCGTTTATTTTCTCATTAGAAATACCTTGGGATTTTGTCGGATCATTGTAAGTGTCAGTATCTTATTATATATTATTGTAGTTTCTGAGACTTGTGGTCTACTTGGGGCAGCCAGTCCCAGTAGCATATCTATATCTGTAATTATTATGTGTAAATTAAATAAAAGTATTGTGTTTTAGACAACCTCTCTACGATCTACCTTTAGCTTCTCGAACATACCCAGTCGGTACGCCTCATTAGTTCGGTCATGGCCTGAGGTACGCTACCAAAGTTTAATTACCTTAGGGCCAGAGTTTATCTCCCCTATAAAGGGAGAAAAAAGGCATCTACGATTTAAAACCCCCAAATACCATAATAATACACGTCACAACATAATTCCTAACCACCGTAAACTAACCACATAATTCCTAACCACCTTAATCATCAACAAAATGAATTCAGTCTGCATTGAATAATTCTAATATATGGAACAATGAATTACTAGCTAAGCAGTCAAAATTCCATAAAAAAAACATCAGTCCACACAAACGCAGTCCTCCACTACTAAAAAATGTTTACTAATGTCTTTTGACATAGATTGAGTTGTATTAAATGCGACTCAGAGGCTCAAATTGGTGAAACAGGCGCAGCTATACTTAACTTTTGCAGGTGTATATAGCTTTTCCATATCAATGAATCAAGTCTCGACATAATTTTTTCAAAGTAGCAGCTTCAGTTTTCCGCTATCAGCTCTTATAAAGTATATACTATTACTGAGTGATCTTATCAGTTCAACCTTTCCAGTCTGTAAATCAAACCGAAAAACTACCTATATACACCCCTGGATGTCCAATAGCCTGATAATCTCTTCATACTGTAAAAATGACCTATATAAGTTAGCTTGCAAAACCAGTAGCGTTATTGACCTAACTAATTATAAAAATTACAAAAACTTATATACCAAACTCATCCGTGAAGCAAAAAAAAATTATTATTATTCAAAAATCACTCACTGCAAAGGGAACTTGCAAAAAATTTGGTCAACAATAAATGAAATTCTTTAAAAAAAAAGGAATTCAAGATCTATACTTATTAACCTTAAGGACATCAGTGGCAGATTAATTGACCCAATTTCAGTACCGGATGCTTTTAATAATTATTTCACCAATATTCCAAATGCTAACTCCTGTTCCCCCTCCGAGTCAGTACACCCTAGCAAGAATCCCAGATCCATATTTTTCTCTCCAATTGATAGTAATGAGGTGCTTCAAGTTATCGAATCTCTCTCTAATAGTAGTACACCTGACTTCCTTGGGATAAGTAATAAGCTTCTTAGAACTGCATCTTCCTATGTTTGTGAACCCATTGTGCATATAGCAAACCTGTCTATGATCAATGGAGTCTTCCCAGAAATATTTAAATCAGCAATTGTTATCCCGATTCATAAAAAAGGCGATCCGTCTGAGATAAGTAATTATCATCCAATCTCACTTCTCCCAGTTATATCCAAAGTGCTTGAGAGAATTACCTTCCGACGTCTTTCTTCCTTTTTATTTGGGATTAATCCTTCAGATTCGTTGATTTCTTCTCATCAATATGGCTTCGTTCCAAATTTTCAACTGCTCATGCACTAATCGACGCCACACAGTTTATCCGTTCCCAACTTGACCTTAAAAATACTGTAATTGGCTTATTTCTGGATTTTTCTAAGGCCTTTGACATGGTTGATCACAGTGTTTTATTAAGTAAACTCAAGAACATAGGGATTCGTGGAATTCCTTTCTCATGGTTCGGCTCCTATCTCTCTGGTAGAGTACAGAGTGTGAGTCTGGGCGGCATGACCTCGCATCCCCTAACTGTCCGGAGGGGCGTCCCGCAGGGCTCTGTTCTTGGTCCAATACTTTTTCTCCTTTATATTAATGATTTGGTTACAGGCCTGGGTCCATCAGTGCACCCAGTATTATTTCGAACCCCTTACAAAAAAAATGAAGCTCAGCAAGCACTTGGCCTAAAATATTCCACCAATCTCCTCCCGCAGGTCGAAGTTGCCAAGTTTCTTGGTGTCCACATAGACTCCTCCCTATCATTTGCAACTCATGTATCCTGCATCAGAGCCATAATTTTGCGACAGGTAAGCATGATTAATCGTGTGAATAATTTTCTCCCCCCTGATATCCTTGTCACCCTTTATTACCCTTTTATTTACCCATATATCTCATACTGCGGATCTGTTTGGGGCAACACTTATCCTTCAGTTACCAATAAATTAAAAACTGCCCAAAACCGTGCCATCAAAGCAGTTTTTTCGGCTGCCCCGACTATATCCCACTCAGGACTTGTTCTCCGATTTTGGTATTATTCCTTTTGAACAAATTATTAAAAATTAAATTTAGCCCTTGCATACTCCGCTTACCATAAAAACCTTCCTCTCCAATTATTATCTTATTTTAATTGCAATAATTCGGAAGGCCTATGTCTCCGTTCATCCAACCGTTCCTTTATTGTCTCCAAGTGTGTCTCTAGCTCCGCCCAGCGATCCCCCATTTATAAATCTATACTTCAATGGAATATGATACCCTCCAGTATCGAGCTATCCACAAGTTTTCGCACGCTGTATAACAATGTTACTAAACTATGATATTATAAATCTCTAAATTTTTAATCAATTTGCTTTAATTTACCCGTGTTTTCTCTTTTTTTCTGTTTTTTTTCTCTCTTGTTCATTTTCAATTTTTTGTTGTTATGGTCCTCAACAAGTTCGATTCCAGGATCCATATTATTATTGGCGTTATGTTTCATCTCGTTTTTATTTCAATAAATTGGATTAAATTGAATTAAATCAGGGTCTAAAATTGAATATGACCTTGTATTCTTACATAATATTGCCCAAAAGCTGTTGCTGCGACCTGTTGTTTAGCCATGGGGAACCAAATTTCCACTAATATTCAAGATCTTTATTTCCACCTACGTGTTTGTGATAAACGAAAACCCTTTTCGATTAGGAAAGGGGCATCGACCCTGTCGCTACCGTGACAGTGGCATTTTCCCTGTTAAGAGTTTGCATACAAATCTCTCTTTTCGATTTTATAAGGATATCGGGGGGGGGGGGGGGGGGGGGAAGGGATTGTTCCTGTAGTCCCTTCCTAATACACGTTACGGCTTACAAGCAATACAGGGAAAAAATTGTTTTAAAATTCAATCTGATCAAAGATTTAATAATAATAATTTATTCAAACCCACTTTTATAAAAAACAAGCGGAGTAAAGTACACTAAAAAGGAAAAAAATGAAATGCACAGAAAAAAAGATAACTTAAACCTTAATCACTGACAAAAACACACGGATAATATTATGGTTTGAGCCTTGGGACACAAAGGCATGTCTTGTTAAATTACTACTAAGAAATTCAAACGATTGGATAACGTGTATTACGATATGAAGTGGGAAGGCACAGTAAAAATTTGCAATATCTAAAATAAGCGATACGGATCTGGCGCAAATAATTCTTATTCAGTAACGAATACATTCCACTTAAATATAAGACAGAATGGTCACAATATGTGGAATACATTTTAGCTAAAGCTCGGCATGAATATTTTCCATGGCCGGGCACAATTTTCGCATTTCCGATCTTCAACTTTTCTTTAACATCTCTCAGAAGTTAAAGTCGCAAAAAAGTGAGTGTACAACAAATACTAATTGTGGTAAAGCTTTCTAATTTAGTTAATTATTAATTGAATAAAAATATATTAAGACGCAAAAACAAAGTTTCAAAATACCACTTTTTAAGATAAAGATACAAATCGTGGAATGTGTGGGATTGGAGGGAACTTGCTCAATAACCAATTTCCTGGCTAAATGCGTCAATGTACCGGAAGGACGTGGTTAGTTTTTCATACATATACCCCGATTTTTGAGACTGAAAGCAGACCTTTTGACTTGCCGGGTGAACCTCTGCCCGTTTATTTTCTCATTAGAAATACCTTGGATTTTGTCGGATCATTGTAAGTGTCTGTATCTTATTATATATTATTGTATTTTTTGAGACTTGTGGTCTACTTGGGGCAGCCAGTCCCAGTAGCATATCTATATCTGTAATTATTATGTGTAAATTAAATAAAAGTATTGTGTTTTAGACAACCTCTCTACGACCTACCTTTAGCTTCTCGAACATACCGACTGGGTATGTTCGAGAAGCTAAAGGTAGATCGTAGAGAGGTTGTCTAAAACACAATACTTTTATTTAATTTACACATAATAATTGTTTTAGAGCCAAATTATTAGACGAAATTACAGAATATCTGGATGTTAGACGATGGTATACCTCGTTTTATATGGCAGCAGCTAATGAAAGGTTGAACGTAAGCATAGGGAATTAGCTTACATGCTGGGAATACATGCAAGAGAGGAAAATGAAAATTGGGATGAACATTTACCATTTGTAGTCTTTGCAATAAATACGGCTTTTTCACGTACCTTAAAAGAAAACGCCATTTTTTTGCAACATATAAGAGATCCCAGAATTTGTTTAGATGAAATACAAAATGACAGAATATATTACAACCTAGACCAATATAAGCAAGAGATGGTGATGCGAATGAAAAAAGCTATGGAACAAGTTAAAGACAATCTGGAAGATGCGAAAACAGAACAAAAAGAAAAATATGACAGAACAAGCAAAAATAAAACGAGTTACTGTTTAGGAGATTTGGTTTATGTTTACAAAACGAATCTGGAAGGAACAAAAAAGTTAAAACCGAAATGGGATGGACCCTACAGGATTATAAAAATTCTACCAAATAACTTAACATATGTTCTAAAGCATCAGTATAAGGAAAAGGAAGAAGTAGTACACCATAATAGAATGAAAAAGGGATATTTTCCAAAACCGTGGAAAACAGAGCCTATACTTTCAGAAGAAGAAATAGAGGACACGATTTCACCAGTATATATCAGAAGACCATATGAATTTTATGACCTTTTTAATGACCACAAAAGTTGGGAGGAGTGGAAGGAGTATTTAGCCCAGTCTTGGCTACAAACTCTACACAACAAACAAGAGAAAAAGGGAAATATTCGATACTCATCGGATACTAGCGATGAAGAAAATCAAACACAACATAAGGGTTTAAAATGTGATAAACCAAGGGTAAAATTCACAGAGGAAGAAAAATTGGAAGGAACCAATGAATTATCTGATTTTCATACATTAGACTCACCTACAGTCTTAACGCAAAAATGGCTTTTGGAACAAACGCCATCTACCAGACGCGAGCTAACAGAATGTGACACTGAAAATTCTTCTACAGAAACCGATATAACTAAACCTGGGCCATCGTCAAGAAAACCTTCTTTAAGAGAAAAATTATGGAGAACAGTAAAGAAACCAAAGGGGCAGCAACAAGTTCCTTTGTCAGCAGCACAAGTAGCTAAAACACTTATGAAAAAGGCCAAACATCAAGAGAAACAAAGATTAAAGATATTTGACGAGGCAACAAAACAGCACTCGGACTCAGAGCCTTGTAAACCACACTATAGAGACCACGGAAAAACTTGCAAATATTATAAAGAAGAAAAGCAAAAATTTGGGGTCCAAAACTCGGACCAGGAAACGGAGAAAGGCAGAACAAGCGCAGCCCCCAGCAGATTAATATTTGAATAAAACAATTATAGCAAAAAAAATATTAAATAAAAATAAAACGAGTAAAAAGCCTCTCAAGAAATATCTATATTTTCTTTTTTAATCGGTATATAAATAACATCAAGTTTTCCTTCAAATATATATATCGCCAGTACTTATTACCGTCACGTTCTAACGCTAAATTATTAGCTCCGATCTGAAGTGACATCATAGGTTCCTGCAAAAATTTTGTTTCCGAGACGAGATAAAATTTCGCGAATGGTGTAGCCTACTGACAAGACTTGTCAAAAAGAGAACGTTCAATAAAAGAAAATAAGTAAGGCCACGTAACTTTTAAATGGCTGTAGTGAACCTAATTAAATTATACATGTTTAGAATCAGCATTAAAAGGCGATTCTTTTGATATGTATATTGGAAAAATATATTTTGGGGGGATAATTAATTAATTATAAAAAAAACTAAGAAGGTTAGTTTACTGAAATAGGGTCATTGAAAGCTAGCAAATTTGGAGTGAGCTCAATCACTGCTGGTCTCTCGTTGTTAAGTACATGCAATGCATCTACTGACCTTTGACTCTCTGAGGTGACACTTTCAGTCGAATTTGAAAAAAAATTGTTTTTGAAAAATTTTAAAATAATTATAATAGGAAAAACAGCAAGAGTTTACATTAAGTGCGCACTACATGTACAAGCTAGCTGTAATCTTGTTATAAATAGTAGAAGATATATAAATTAAACACTTACCAATAAGGAAGATATGTATAAACAAGAAGCCGTAGATAAAATGGGTCACAATTTAAAAAGTATAGCACAGTGTAAAACAAAGTTTTCTCGGGTAAATTAATTTCACATATTAAATAAATTCACGACACACCATTAACAGAAATAACCAGGGCGAGGACATTGCAGGTGAAAGACACCAATGACAGGACAATTGGCATTTAAAAACAAAACTGCTAAACGTCTTGTCATTGGGGGGATCCACCAAGCTAACCAAATATAGATCAGAAATAAAAGTCAAACTTTGGAGGAGGTTTGAGCTGAATGTTCGGCATAGTTCTTGGACATGCTAGGAAAATGGCATGTTCCAACAATTATGCCGGGCACTAAATCCATAAACTTGTAGAACAGGTAATAGTCAAAATATCACGAAAGGGACAAATAGCACTCAGTGACTGTATGAAACTAAGGCGCAAATTAAACTGAGGATAATTCCAGACACGAATAATATAAAAGATTATAGGGAAACCACAATAGATAACCCCTATCTCTAAGCAACTTTTGGCACGACATAGGCACTAATTTTTGGTAAAATACCACAGACAAGGAATATGTGTCTGTGATGAAAACCACACAATTTTGTGGGAATCAGGATATCGTAAAACGTACATTTTTATGAATAAATGAGAACTAGAAATTTCGGGGCAAAACTTAATTAAAAGTGTTCAAAAAAAATTAGCTGAAAAACTACAGTACTTTTCTAACACCAAAAACTTTCGGAAGAAAAATTAAATAATTTCAAAAATACAGGTTGCAAAAATTAGACACCCCCCCCACACCTCTTAAAAATATGGAGATAATGAATTTGATCATAAAGGGCAATCAGCATAAAAACTTGTTAAGGTTATTGAAAAAGAACATGAAATATATAAATATAGGCTTTAAAAAAAAGACCTATTTTACTGAAAAAGCGGAAAAAGACTTCAAAGAAAAATGACTAACATGGCATGAAAAAAAAGGCACATAATATCCATAAGGACTTAATTGAAGTTGAAACCTAAGACAAGACCACTAAAAGTGGGGAAGTTAAAGTGAAAATAGTCATTGTCACTTGTATGTCAAAAACTGAATTACTGTGTGCCATGAAGGCCAGGTATTTTCTGCAGAAGGGCCACTTTTTCTGAAGAAAAGAATAGCCCAAGAGAAAATTGTAGCCACAAATTATTAAATAATTAATTATTGTGTGTGCAGGTTCATCATAGTCTTTTTAGCTGTAGCCCATGACAAGAGGACCTGAAAACGTTATATTTATTTATTTATTTATTTATTTCCCTCAAAAACGAGGAGTATAAAAGATAATTAAATAACTCTTCAAAAATCCAAATAACACACCATCAAACATAGCAACAATTTACAAGTTGCCCAAAAGAAAACTTAATCAAATGCAACAAATAGTAATAATGAAATCATGCACTTTTTAAACTATAGAAAAAAAAGGAAAAAGATTATGAACATAAAGTATATTTTCAGATTTACGGTAAAAATTATTTATTTTTACCTTGGCTATTTCCAACGGCTCTTTAATTTTAAATTTTGAAACTAATTCAGAATTACTAAAGGAAATTGGAAAACCAAGTAAAAACTTACAATATTTAAAATAACAAACGCGAATTGCTGAAAAATCACAAATTTTAAAATCTCGAAGAAGAAGGGAAGGATAAAGAACATGCGGGAGGGCAACTGCATTAAAAAGAGAACCTAGAATTTCACGACGATAAACACCACGTAGCCGTATTATGGAACCAAACGCCTTTCTAATTTTTTCTTGAATATGTAAAATTAGCATCGACTTAGATTCACGAGCTGAAGCAGAATAAGGTAACCCAAGATAAACAACAGCATCAGAAACCGGAAATGATATATTTCTATCGCAAATTAATTCAGCTCGGTCATTAACATTAACGGGAAAATATTGACATTTTTTAATACTAATAGAAAGGCCACGAACATTAAGCAGACTAGAAAGGGAATTAAAATTCTTAATTAGACTAGCTTTAGAACGGCTCAATAGGATAATATCATCAGCATATGCAAGAAAAGACACATCCCGTCCCCAAGAAATAAGGGTTGTAGATAAAGAACGAAGACACTCCGCCAGACATGCGTTAAAAATATAAGGAGATAAAACCCCACCCTGTCTCACGCCCCGACCCACGGAAATTGGATTAGAAAGAGAATCAGAAGTATGTGCAAAAATTTTTATCCTAAGCCCCGAATACCAAGATCTAAGAACTCTAACCACAGAAAGGGGAATCCCACCAGAAATAAGAGCTGAAAGAGCGGAAGCATGCGAAATATTGTCAAAAGCTCCTTTTATATCAATTAATAGTGTATAAAGTGGGGAGCCAGTAGATCTTGACTCCTTAATTATAGTATCAAACGTTGCATGCGCATGGTCGCAACCCATTCCTTTTTTGAACCCTACTTGATTAAGACCAACATCCAAATAATCAAAAAGATCCTTTATACATAATTCAAAAAGTTTACCAATCATAGAACCCTTCGTTATCGGCCTATACGAATCACAAGAACGGAGATCTCTTTTACCAGATTTTAGAATAGGAGTTACCACCCCAATCCTAAAAGACGGAGGAACAATACCAAACTTGAGAATAAGATTAAAAAAAGTCAAAAGAAGAAGAAGAAAAGAAGTTGGAGCAAATTTCACATGATTTGAAAAAATCCCATCATGGTCTTTAGAGGATTGTGGCTTTAATTTACGGCATGCACCCAACAAAGAATCAAACGAAATAGAAAAATCATGCGAATTAAAAGAACTGTTTAAAATTATATCAACATGCGAAAGTTGTTCAGGATCATCACAAGATTTCGAAAGGTTTGCAAAATGAGTTTCCCACTCAACAAGAGAAGGGCCATTCTTTTTAGAAGGTTCATTAACTCTCTTTGTTGAACGTAGAGCTTTCCAAAGTTTCTTTTTATTCATATCAACTTCAGACGAAGCATCCATAAGCAAAATATTATTATGACGACGAAGCTCCGACTGGAAAATTGCCTTCTTTTTTTTCATGCATAGAAAAGCCGGATGAAGATCACGCGGTTTTCCACTATTTTTCCAATGTCTAAAAGCTAATTTAGATTCATGATTAGCATGTACAAGAAACGGATTTGACGACCAAAAAGGTTTTTCAACATTGGGTTTACACTTTTTAACTCCAAAAGTTTCTTTAGCACCATATTTTAAGCAATGTAATAACTGAAGATATATGCAATTAAGCTCAAGCTCTATGTTATCTTTATGACACTTCAGAATATCAGGTACAACTACTTTTCGAGCTAAAGAATCAACTTTATCTTGGTAAGCCGGAATCAGTTTTTCATCCCAGATAATTCTCTCAAAATATTTAGGGCGAATTGGAATAAAATTAGAAGCAGAAACAGAATCATGAATTACAGAAAACGATGTCAAAAACTGAATAGGTAAATGATCACTTATCGGGAAATCCGGGATAACTTTTACTATAATAGATGGGGAAAAATTAAAAAGTACATGGTCAATATTACTCGTACTCCCACTCCAATGAGAATAAGTAAAATCAAGTGTCTTACGGCAGATATTAAAATTTGGTAAAGACGAAAATAAAATTGTGCTACGTTCATTTACACTCTCAAGATCACAGTTAAAATCACCAAAAATAAAAATACGTAAACTCGAATCTAATAGGGCAATAAAGCTACTAAGTCTATGGCAAGCTGACGTAAAGGCTTCAAAAGACGAATCAACATGATAGTCAGTAGGCAAATAGCAATTGACCAAAACACAATCAAAAAGTTTGCAGGCAAGAAAAGACTCATCAGCACAAGATAAAATAGCACTAAATTCTTTAGGAACAAATGTAGCAATGCCACCCGCAGGGCGGCCTCCGGTAGGCCTCGCAGGAACGGTAAATATATCATGTAGACTTGAAAGGGAACTTAACATATTCAAAGAATGGTCCAACAAATGATGCTCTTGCAAACATAGTATTGAACTATTTTCAGAAACAAATTCATTCAGCACTACAAATTTGCCAATGACTCCATTCGAATTAAAGGACGTAATCGTAGAACCAATATTCATTTAAAAAGCTTTTTCATAGCAGGGCAACTGAAACTGTAAGACGGGTGGTTAGTTGAGTTGCAATTTGCACAACAAATGGGGTTAGTACATGGAGTATTCTTCGTTGATCTATGATTTCCACTGCAACGAGCACACTTCAGAGTAGAAGAATCACAGTTTTTTTCGGTGTGAGAGGGACTTTGACATGCGAAACATCGTTTTGGAAGCACCTTGTCTTTCTCAACTCTGTAGAGCTCGTAACCGAACTTAATCCCATGGACGATATAATATTTTAAAAATGCTTCGGACTCAAACGACACCTTTATTGTTCTCGACATTCCAAGGCGCCTGAACTCCAGAATCCCAGGCAAAGTGGCTGCTAGAGCTTCAATGTCGAACTCGATATCCACACCACGGATTATTCCGAAAAACTTAGGCTTTCTAGTATTGATAAGACAATCAGGGAAGGAATCCTTTAGATCACAAGAAAACTTTTTCCCAGATTCAGCCGCCACAGTGATAAAAATCAAATCATTGGTCTTTTTTATTTGCTTGATACAGCCCGAGCCGAATTTGTCCAATTCATTTTTCCTGGAAACAGGGTCACGTAACGAGGCTGGCGGATTAGCGATAGTAATAGTCTCTACTGAATCAGAGCTGATGGGGAGAGGAGGCCAATCAGGTGAATTTAAAGGGGAGGGGGAGGGGGAGCCCAAGTTGGCTGAACACTTTGACAGCGAGGACTGTAAGTCTTGTTCAATTCTTTCAAGAGAAGTAATGGATTTCTCCAGCTTTCTGCCATAATCACTAACAAGTCGATCCAAACGTACATTGGAATCAGATTTTAATAAAGGGCAGTCTCTGAATGAGCGAGGCACTAATACAGGCCATTTGAAACCTTTCTGGTCAAGATCCGAGACCATCTTCATAATATCTTTTGCTGTAGCAAGTTCCGCAGCGTTGCCACGTCTCATTACTCTCTTTATAGGAATTCCAGAAAATTTCCAAAGCAGATTTTTCGCATTCACCAAAGCCTCAAGGCTGTAAAAGTTCGCCACAGTTTCAATAAGCTCCGTTTCTGGAATACCATTCGCAAATGCATCGCAAATAAAAAACAGGGCAGAGTTCACAATTACATGAGAAATCCCATCTGCAATTACGAAGGTTTTTGAAAAATCACAGAATGAATCAGAAGAATCATCGCAGGCAAAATTATTCCGCTTTACCTGTTCATTTGGGCAATGATTATCAGTCGAATCGTTAATCACAGGTGCTTCCTGGCTAACAGCCAAGAGAGGGTCTTGAGACGCAGGGGTTACGGCATTCAGTGGCGTCAGCATATTTATTGAAGAATTTGGGTGCTCACTCTCTATTGGGTCACTAGAAAATTCGGTAGCGGCTTTGCAAATAGAACAGATCCAGTTAGGAGTATTCTTTCTATCGGAAACGGTGATCCCTGAACAAGAGGGATGAAACAAATTGGAACACTTAGTGCATTGCAACAGCGTGCCTTTCCCCAAAGAACGTTCACAGTTAGGGCACACTTTTGGAGACATCATTGGCTTGAAAAAAAAAAAAAATATCACCCCAAAAGACAAGGGAAGCGTCAGCCCCCGTTACCTTATCCCCGCAATTTAAGGGAGACTCTCCCGGCAGGTACAACGGCACTTGCCACGGGTTTACTGCCCCTCTTCTGCTTGTCAATTATGGTTACGCAAAATTGAAATCAGCACAAATCTATTTTTGTAAAGTGTAAATAAATGTCCAGAAACTAGGTCAGTAGATTACAACATTTTTAATCCGTATGAAATGTTATGACAGAATTCAGAGTACAGGCAAAGTCATTTGATAATGGCATAACAGGTATAAGGTGAACAGCAAAATTTTTTGGCTTATCAGATATAAGCTGTAAATAAAGCCTTATACCAAAAGGACATTAAAGCTGAAAAAAAGAGAGATTGCAGACAAAAACGTTACAAAACTGTCTCAAGTACCTAGAAATTCGAAAAGAATTGAAAAGCTTAAAAGTCTGAATAAACAAACAGGCTTATAAGCTAATGACAGTTAATGACACAATTGGGTTCGAAATAGAACCAAAGTTTTAAAACAAAATGTATATAGTCGTATATGGGAAAAGTTATATGGTTGTAACAAATGTAATTGAGAAAACATCTACTGTTATAAATATATTTCGAAAACCTTTTAGAAACAGAGAATTATATTAAAAAAAAAATTATTATAGAAATGTAAATAGAAAAGTTATGTTATATGAAATATTGCAAGCCCTTATATAGAGACTAATACAGTTATTAGTTATAGTACATAAATCTATTTGTTGGAGTTGCTTTTGTTTTGTAAATATTTTAATTGCAGTTAGGACTTATCATATAAAATTCTTGACGGACTTATTTAAAAGTTGTACAACGAATAAATATTGCAGTGATTAAATAAATTATGAAAGTACATATTTATTATTTGTTTTTAACAATTAAGTTATGTATCAACATAACTTTTGTTAAAATATATATACTAAACTATACATATATATATCCTAAACTATCATGTAAATAGATGAATTAAATGTTGAGTATTTGTGTTTTTTTATTTTTATATCATTCAAAAAGTATTCTACATTAAATACTTCATAAACAATTAACAAAACAATAATTGGAATTAATTCCAATGCTTATCTATACCGTGTATTATTTTTTTAATGCGTTAAATTTTAAACAGTAGTTAAATATCCTATCTAGTTTTGCGAATTAAAATAAAATACTTGTGTAAGCTATTACACAATGCTTATATATATATATATACTAGTTTTTATTAACTTTAAGTTTTAACTAGTGATTTAATGTTATATGTAAATGTTTGGACTTCGAGTCAACGTATTAATAATTTTTATTGTGAAATAATCAGTTTAGTATTAAGTTTGAAAGAATAATCCAGCAAGAAACATAATGTTTCGATTTAAGCGGGATATTATTTTTGGAGTAATTAAAAGAGAGAAAAGTAATGAAAGAATTAAACATTTACAAAATTGAGTGTTTTCTTTCTACTATATATGTAAAAATATATGCTTTATATGTATACTAATGTGAATATTTATTTTAGAGACAGCCTTAGCTATTTTTTTTTGGAAATCAAATTTTTCATAACATCCTTTTGGATCCAGTTCTCAATCATTTCTTTGACGCATTTTTGGAAAATAGCAAATTTCAAACCAGTTCAATTATATCCTGATACCATCAGAAACCAAACCATACTTGATCAACTGATATTTGGAAACTATAGCAGTCTTGCAGACTTTACTACAAGATCATCAAAAAGTGAGATAAAATCAGAACTTAATTTAGGCCTAGCTATTGTGCTACATAGCCCAGATGGCTTATGTTATTGAAATATGTGAAAATGCTTTGTGCTGGAAAAATATGTGAAAATTTAAAAATCAATAATGTTATATGTAATTTATCCAAGGTAATTCTAAAAGGAAAAATAAACGGTATAGTAACCACATCACACAGATAAATTAAATTATTAATGGGAATTAAATTTAAACTCAAAAAAATTCATAAAACTTTTCTAATATAAATCTAATTTAAGCAAAACCACTAATATAATGTTTAAGCCGCTTGGGGTCAAGTTAAAACAGAAGATGCATATAAGAAGGGTAAAAAGAGTATTTTTCAGTCCTAGAGACAGAGAAAAAGAGAAACAAGGATGAATTTCGAATTGAAATCCTTCGACAGAAAAGAACATGGCCTATATTGGACCAGAAACATAACCCTAAGGAAACCCATTGAGGGTATATGCACATAATGACCCAAAGATGGCAGCATAATAGCTGTAAACGAAATTAAGTTGTTTTAAAAGTAAAATATTGAGAATTGGGACAATTCTTCTTTAAATGGGGAGTATTGTGGTAAAGCTTTCTAATTTAGTTAATTATTAATTGAGTAAAAATATATTAAGACGCAAAAACAAAGTTTCAAAATACCACTTTTTAAGATAAAGATACAAATCGTGGAATGTGTGGGCTTGGAGGGAACTTGCTCAATAACCAATTTCCTGGCTAAATGCGTCAATGTACCGGAAGGACGTGGTTAGTTTTTCATACATATACCCCGATTTTTGAGACTGAAGAGCAGACCTTTTGACTTGCCGGGTGAACCTCTGCCCGTTTATTTTCTCATTAGAAATACCTTGGGATTTTGTCGGATCATTGTAAGTGTCTGTATCTTATTATATATTATTGTAGTTTTTGAGACTTGTGGTCTACTTGGGGCAGCCAGTCCCAGTAGCATATCTATATCTGTAATTATTATGTGTAAATTAAATAAAAGTATTGTGTTTTAGACAACCTCTCTACGATCTACCTTTAGCCTCTCGAACATACCCAGTCGGTACGCCTCATTAGTTCGGTCATAGCCTAAGGCACGCTACCAAAGTTTAATTACCTTAGGGCCAGAGTTTATCTCCCCTATAAAGGGAGAATAAAGGCATCTACGACTAAAACCCCCAAATACCATAATAATACACGTCACAACATAATTCCTAACCACCGTAAACTCGTAACATTACGAATTACTGAGGATCCACAGGACAAATTTTGAGCTGATGATTTGGGATTGAAAACGAAATGTTCGCATTTATCAACATTCAAAAACAGACCAACATCCCGAAACATCATAGAAATACGTTGCACAGATAATGCCAAAAGCAGGTCGTCCGCATACGCAATATAAGACACATCAGATAAATTATAAAAATACGAAGGCTTGATTCCTAACAACACCATTTTGAATGCAAGCATTAAATAGATAAGGTAATAGCATTCCACCTTGTCGTACTCCAGATTGAACTGGTATATTACCGTAGTACCCTGTACCCGATTTTAAACGAAGAAACCAATTACTATGCCACAATTTAAGTACATATGTAACAGAAGGTTCACTCCAAACTTTGACAAAGAGTGCCAGATTTGTGCATGGCAAATACTATCGAAGGCTTTAGACAAATCCAAGGCGCAAATATGTAATTCATAACCTTTAGACTGGGCATCATAAAGAGTTGAAGCTAAAACCTTACGGGCATGTTGGCACCCAATACGGGGTTGAAATCCAAATTGGTTCGAGTCTTTCTCAGTTCGTTCAATAATATATGGGAGTAGAATATATTCAAAAACCTTACTAATATTGCAAGCAACAGTGATAGGCCTACAAGAAATGCAATCAAAAGGGTTTCTTCCACGTTTAAGAATCGAAGTTACCGTTTCGCAAAGGAAGGAATCAGGCACCATTGACAAACATAAGACTGGAGCTAAGTAACTGGAGCTAAGCGACTAGTGCCGGACAATCACAATGTAAATGGTGAGTGCTAATCCCATCAAGATCACTCGATTTAGACTTAAGTTTAAGCATACAATTAACAATACTTTTAGTTGAGACGGGAATAACATGACGTTGCAAAAATTTAGGTGACAAAAGTTTATAAACTAAGCACTGAAAATGATAATGAACACTATTCTCAATCTTAAAAAAATATTTTTATAATGCCTAAGTCAAGACGAATCTGGGACAACATCACTGGTCCCTAATGAATCAAATTTAGAAGCATTAATGACTTCTTTCTATTGTACTGCACTTTTAGGGAATTCAGCACCATTATATCGAACCAAACGAATATACCGTTTAAACTCCGTTTTGTCTTACTTTTTATATCAACACATGGCATCGCAATGGCCACCCAGAACGCAATCCAGATGCGAAGCCAGAGTTTAGGACGATTTTTGACGGCTTTAAGACCCGGGTCTTCTTTCCTAATTGGACTTTCGAGTTTTGAGTTTAACCCGGACAAGGGGACAGCCACATTCTCAGCTTGTTTCATGCACTTAACTAATTGAAGATAATAAACATTCAGTTGCACACTGGCGTATGGTGAAAAAACACTCGTGCACAGTAGATTAAAAGGGATCTTGACGCAGGACAACTGAGCTGATAGGGTAAAAAATATATAAAGACCAATTGGCTTTGCTCCACTGTCGTTTCATACACAATTTTTTATTAGTAGCACACGGATAATTAAATGGATCAGCGGTTAATGTCACAGTAAGGAAAAGGGGAAGGTGGTCAAAATCACGTTCGTCTTCGTCAACATTAACGACAGAACAAGGAATATCGGCGGAGCAGATACAATGATCAATATTGGTCACAGTACCACTATTATGAATATAACTGTAATTAAGAGATTTGGGTTACTATGCAGGAATCAAGTGGCAACGAATCTAAAACTAAGTTGGTACGAGCAGAGGAGCTATGAACCTCACGATTGAAGTCTCCTATCATTAGCCAACGATACCCATGCTTTTCAATATTGTATAACAGAGTTTTAAGGGATGAGCAGGCATTAGAAAACTTAGTAAGTGAAGATAGACGTTTCTGATTGCAGGGAAGACATACATTTATAAATACAAGGTGACCAAGTTGTATTGCCATAGCATTATCAGAAGAATGAAATAAGATAGGTGACAAAGGAGTAGCTAATCGTTTGATAACCCATGCAAGGCCCCCAGAAGGTCGGCCTTTGTTTTTCGGGCACTAATGGTAAAGACAATATGGTGGCTACTTCTTCGTAGAGAGTTAACGGAGATGGCAGGAAGTACATGTTCTTGCAAGAACCAAATGGCAAAATCATTCATTTTTGATTTAATGAGCCATCTCTATCCTTCATGCCACTGATATTAAAAGAGCATATTGACACGCACAATTCGACAGTCATTTCCGAATCACACGTTTGCTCAGGACATCACGCAGAATGCGACATTTTAGGCTATATGATGCGTGATTACCCTAACAATTAGCGCATTTTGATCACAACATTGGGGGAATCACGGGAAGATACACAGGAGCCGGCACAGCGAATGCATTTTGTTGGCTTATCGCATTTGGTTTTCATGTGGTTGGGAGATTGACAATTATGACAGCAACGGGGCGGGAGCAGGAATTCAGAGACCCGGAATGATCATAACCCACCTTGAGAGTAGAATGCTAATATTGAATTCTAGGAGCTTATGTTCCTTCCCATGCTATTCTAGGAGCTTACGTTCCTTCCGGTGTTACTTGCCCACTTTACGTTCCATGGCAGCTCTCCATGGCAGATTACCAGACTGATTATTGCTATTGTTGTCAATTGCATATGGAATTATAAAAAACCTACCAGACAGCTTTCTTGGCCAACCAGACAGGTTTCTGGGCCAACCAGACTGGTTTTTTTTTTTTAAATCGAAAACTAGAGATTCTCAAATTGCGTATTTAGGAATGGCTTTTTAGGGAAAGCTGTCAATCACCCATGTGTTATCCACAGTTCCATTTTTGAAGTCTGTGCTATCAAGAGCGGTTTCTGATTTGTTCTGGACAATTGCCTTTAGCCAACAATAGTTTGATATGAATGTGTCGGTAGATAGGATTTGCGAATTTGATCCTATTAAGGTGGAGAAAAAAGAAAAGGGTTTAGCATTTGCAAATACTTCGATGTGTTGTCAATTTAAAATAGTTTAGAAATAAAAAAATTAACAAGAAATGCCTGAAAAGTATTTTGGAGGGAGATGGGTTGATTGTGTACTGTATAATAGACAAGTGATGTTTGAACAGTGTTGTCAATTTAAAATATACTTCGATGTGTTGTCAATTTAAAATAGTTAAGAAATAAAAAAATTTAACAAGAAATGGCTGAAAAATGTTTTGGGGGGAGATGGGTTGATTGTGTACTGTATAATACACAAGTGATGTTTGGACAGTGTTGTCAATTTAAAATATACTTCGATGTGTTGTCAATTTAAAATAGTTAAGAAATAAAAAAATTAACAAGAAATGCCTGAAAACTGTTTTGGGGGGAGATAGGTTGATTGTGTACTGTATAATACACAAGTGATGTTTGGACAGTGTTGTCAATTTAAAATATACTTCGATGTGTTGTCAATTTAAAATAGTTAAGAAATAAAAAAATTAGCAAGAAATGCCTGAAAAGTGTTTTGGGGGGAGATGGGTTGATTGTGTACTGTATAATATACAAGTGATGTTTGGACAGTGTTGTCAATTTAAAATATACTTCAATATGTTGTCAATTTAAAATAGTTTAGAAATAAAAAAATTTAACAAGAAATGGCTGAAAAGTATTTTGGAGGGAGATGGGTTGATTGTGTACTGTATAATACACAAGTGATGTTTGGACAGTGTTGTCAATTTAAAATATACTTCGATGTGTTGTCAATTTGAAATAGTTAAGAAATAAAAAAAATTTAACAAGAAATGGCTGAAAAGTGTTTTGGGGGGAGATGGGTTGATTGTGTACTGTATAATATACAAGTGATGTTTGGACAGTGTTGTCAATTTAAAATATACTTCAATATGTTGTCAATTTAAAATAGTTAAGAAATAAAAAAAATAACAAGAAATGCCTGAAAAGTGTTTTGGGGGGAGATGGGTTGATTGTGTACTGTATAATACACAAGTGATGTTTGAACAGTGTTGTCAGTTTAAAGGTCTTAGTTTTTAATGATGCTCCTTATTTCTAGTTGAAAATACTTATTTTTTAATTGAATTGGGATGAAAAGTCAAAGTCTAGCATAAAGAGCAAGGTATTTTGGAGGGGGCAGCTCGCTTCATATACAGGATAATTTCTA
>CM051260.1:54018987-54061487 GCA_027921565.1 Artemia sinica | reverse complement strand
CTCTGTGCGTGTGTTGTCGCTATGTGTGTGTCGTGTCTGTGTGTGTGTGTGCGTGTGTGAACATCGATGCTCAAGGTAAAAGTTTGAATCAAACACTTTTAGCATATCGAGTGTGTGTCCTTACTGAAAAACTACTGCATTAAAAAAAAAAAAAAAAAAAAAATTAAATTATCATACGACCTAAATTATTTCATCAGATACGCCAGCACTCATAAACGATCCTTTTGAAATTTCTGCTAACAACATCGATTCTCAAGGTAAAACTTGGAAAACGGGCCAATCAGGTGTTACAATCCTTTTGTTTGCTCAAAATTCGACAAAGCAACGACGGTTAGGCTAGTTTATTTTGCATGATATTTCTAAAGCCAATTAAGATGAAGAAATGTCTTCAAAGTCAAGGCTATAAGAAAAAAAAAGTTCTGGATATTTTTGTCAGTTTGTAGTTTACGCACTAATATCAATATCAGTAACGAGCCCCCTCCAAAATACCTTACTCTTTATGCTAGACTTTGACTTTTCATCCCAATTAAATTAAAAAATAAGCATTTTCAACTAGAAATAAGGAACATCATTAAAAACTAAGTCGAATAGAAATTATCCTGTATATGAAGCGAGCTGCCCCCTCCAAAATACCTTGCTCTTTATGCTAGACTTTGACTTTTCATCCCAATTAAATTAAAAAATAAGCATTTTCAACTAGAAATAAGGAGCATCGTTAAAAACTAAGACCTTTAACCTGACAACACTGTTCAAACATCACTTGTGTATTATACAGTACACACATCAACCCATCTCCCCCCAAAACACTTTTCAGCCATTACTTGTTAAATTTTTTTATTTCTTAACTATTTTAAATTGACAACACATCGAAGTATATTTTAAATTGACAACACTGTCCAAACATCACTTGTGTATTATACAGTACACAATCAACCCATCTCCCCCCAAAACACTTCAGGCATTTCTTGTTAAATTTTTTTGATTTCTTAACTATTTTAAATTGACAACACATCGAAGTATATTTTAAATTGACAACACTGTCCAAACATCACTTGTGTATTATACAGTACACAATCAACCCATCTCCCTCCAAATACTTTTCAGCCATTACTTGTTAAATTTTTTTATTTCTAAACTATTTTAAATTGACAACACATCGAAGTATATTTTAAATTGACAACACTGTCCAAACATCACTTGTGTATTATACAGTACACAATCAACCCATCTCCCCCCAAAACACTTCAGGCATTTCTTGTTAAATTTTTTTATTTCTTAACTATTTTAAATTGACAACGCATCGAAGTATATTTTAAATTGACAACACTGTCCAAACATCACTTGTGTATTATACAGTACACAATCAACCATCTCCCCCCCCAACACTTTTCAGTCATTTCTTGTTAAATTTTTTATTTCTTAACTATTTTAAATTGACAACACATCGAAGTATATTTTAAATTGACAACACTGTCCAAACATCACTTGTGTATTATACAGTACACAATCAACCCATCTCCCCCCAAAACACTTTTCAGCCATTTCTTGTTAAATTTTTTTATTTCTTAACTATTTTAAATTGACAACACATCGAAGTATATTTTAAATTGACAACACTGTCCAAACATCACTTGTGTATTATACAGTACACAATCAACCCATCTCCCCCCACAACACTTCAGGCATTTCTTGTTAAATTTTTTTATTTCTTAACTATTTTAAATTGACAACGCATCGAAGTATATTTTAAATTGACAACACTGTCCAAACATCACTTGTGTATTATACAGTACACAATCAACCCATCTCCCCCCCCAAACACTTTTCAGGCATTTCTTGTTAAATTTTTTTATTTCTTAACTATTTTAAATTGACAACACATCGAAGTATATTTTAAATTGACAACACTGTCCAAACATCACTTGTGTATTATACAGTACACAATCAACCCATCTCCCCCCAAAACACTTTTCAGCCATTTCTTGTTAAATTTTTTTATTTCTTAACTATTTTAAATTGACAACGCATCGAAGTATATTTTAAATTGACACACTGTCCAAACATCACTTGTGTATTATACAGTACACAATCAACCCATCTCCCTCCAAAATACTTGTCAGGCATTTCTTGTTAAATTTTTCTATTTCTAAACTATTTTAAATTGACAACACATCGAAGTATTTGCAAATGCTAAACCCTTTTCTTTTTTTCTCCACCTTAATAGGATCAAATTCGCAAATCCTATCTACCGACACATTCATATCAAACTATTGTTGGCTAAAGGCAATTGTCCAGAACAAATCAGAAACCGCTCTTGATAGCACAGACTTCAAAAATGGAACTGTGGATAACACATGGGTGATTGACAGCTTTCCCTAAAAAACCATTCCTAAATACGCAATTTGACAATCTCTAGTTTTCGATTAAAAAAAAAAACAACAAAAAAACAGTCTGGTTGGCCCAGAAACCTGTCTGGTTGGCCAAGAAAGCTGTCTGGTAGGTTTTGTATAATTCCATATGCAATTGACAACAATAGCAATAATCAGTCTGGTAATCTGCCATGGAAAGCTGCCATGGAACGTAAAGTGGGTAAATAACACCGGAAGGAACGTAAGCTCCTAGAATAGCATGGGAGGGAACATAAGCTCCTAGAATTCAATATTAGCATTCTACTCTTGAGCCCGAATTGTAGGCTATTACTCTAGGCTACAGCATCGGCAAAGGTAATTTTCACAGCCAGGGAATTTCCCAAACGTTCAGCGTCGATGACACCTTCACATTCCTTAAAAATCATCAAAAATCATGAAATGATAACGGTGGCAGTGCTTTCAATATGAGGACTAGGATAAGGAATGGGAAGTGACGAAAATTTAAATCATAAGCTGTTACCTTTTCTTTGATGAAGTTAAGGGTACTATCTAGAGCACAAATTTTGGAAGAAAGTTTATGATAAGGAACAGCAGGAATCGCAAGCACTTCAGTGGGTGAAATAATTACGTACGTTGGCACTGTTAGCTCCTCATTTTCGCACTTCTGAAGCAAATCAATCATATCTTTCACATGCCGAGCGGAGGCATTATTACCTTGTCTCCTTGGTGTTGTTTTGCTACTAGGATATATTTCTGCCCATAAATCAACATTAGCATCTTTAAGAATATTTTCAGGAAAAAACTCCACTGCATGACCAATAATAGCTTCACCATCAATGCCCGATAGAATGTTTGATTGGATAAAATTAAGAATAGCTGAATGCAAAAACATTATCATTTTTCTTAGCTCAGCCCAAACAGTCTTGGTCCAAAACATAGCAAAGTTCATCCATTATCCAGGTAAAAAGAAACCCACCAAATTTCATATGCGATCATTAAAACCAGCGTTTAAAGTCCATATATGTCTGCACTCTCAATGTTATAAAATAAAAAAAAACAAGTTTATTTTTAACTGAAAGTAAGGAGCAACATTAAAACTTAAAACGAACAGAAATTATCCGTATATGAAAGGGACTGTCCCCCTCCTCGACGCCTCGCTCTTTACGCTAAAGTTTTTTATTATTTTATAACATAGAGTCGTGAGAAACAGTCTAACTTTAGCGTAAAGTGCGAGGCGTTGAGGAAGGGACAGCCCATTCATATACGGAATAATATCTGTTCGTTTCAAGTTTTAATGTTGCTCCCTACTTTCAGTTAAAAAACTTGTTTTTTTTTATTTATTTTTTGAACGTTTTTGAATTAATGGAGGTTTTGATTTTGGCTCACCGTGCATGAATAATTAAAAAAATCGCATACTAATTTTACTTTTATTTGGTTAAATGGCTTTCTCGAAAGTTGTTTAATTTTATTTACGAACGTTTTTATTAGCAATAAATATACGTAACTTACGAATTAACGTACGTAACGAACTTCTATATCCATATATTTTTAATACGTATATTAGGGGTTCGCCCCCTAGTCAATACCTCGCTCTTTACCCTAAAGTTCGAATTTTGTTCCAATTCTTTCAAAATGACCCCTTAATCGCAAAGGCCGTTAATCAGAATAAATAGCTTTTATGGAAGTACTAAAAAAAAATTTTGGCTTAAAGAGCGAGGTATTGACTAGGGGGCAAACCCAATCATATACTTAATAATTTATGTTCGTTTAAGTTTTGGTGTGGCTCCCTACTTTCAGTTGAAAACTTGTTAATTTTCTTATTTAATTTCAGATCGCTTTTTTAAATAATGCTGGGAAATCCGGCGCCCCCTTCATAGCAATGTCCCTTCCCCCAGAAAACTTTCTCCATGGAAAGATCCTTCCACATAACCCCCGACCCCCCACTACCAGAAAAAATCCCCCTTGAAAATGTCTGTATACTTCCAAATAACCAATACTATATGCAAACATTGGGTAAAGTTCATAACTTTCAGCCTCCCCCCGGGGACTCTGGGGGATTAAGTCATTCTAAAAGACATATTTATTATATTTTCGGCCATAAAAAATACAAAATTCCACATTTTTGCAGATAGGAGGTTGAAACCTCTACAGTAAGGTTCTCTGATACGCTGAATCTGATGGTGTAATTTTCATTAAGGTTCTATAGCTTTTAGAAGGTGTTTCCCTTTTTTTTCGAAAATCAGCCAATTTTCTCAGGCACGTAACTTTTGATAGGTAGGACTAAACTTGATGAAACTTATATATTTGAAAGCAGTATTAAAATCTGATTCTTTTGTTGCATATATTGGCATCAAAATCCCGTTTTTTTAGAGTTTCGGTTACTATTGAGCCGGGTCGCTCCTTACTTACAGTTTGTTACCACGAACTGTTTGAAAAAATATTCCAAAGTAAATCCGGCTTAAAATTAAACTAAAATGACGACTAGTTTGAACCTGGGGGTTATAGTCTATCGCGTACTCAAGTATTTAATGCTGAAACAATATTTTTTTTCAAAAATGCCATTAAAATACCTTCTCTCCCCTTGTAAGGTTGAGCTGGATGTAACCCCAAAAATAGCACAATAGAGGCCATGACTGTCACTATCGTATAAATCACCTTAAACATCTAGATAACGGCATCTTTATTTTTAAAACTGGAAGTGGCTTTTAAAATCAACGTTTTGCGCAACCACAATGTTTCAAATTGAGAAAATTTCAAATCTTGTTTTACGTAAAAATGCAACAACCAATTAGTGTCATTCGAGAAACTTTTGAGTTATCCGAGGTTCCAACTACACTACAAAACTACATATCGAAAATGGCAAACAATATGACATTAAACATCACTATCTGAGTCGGAAACCATGGTGGTAATCGCAGTTGCAGATATTCTGTAACCTTTTTCCGTATTTTGACAGTTGGGGTACGTCACTCTGCTCATGGGGGGCTTCCAGTCCCTGGTAATGGCTCGTTTAGCAGCCATCAGAGTACTAAGGGTAGTAAAGCCGAGTTTATTTTTCAATTTTATTTTGTTTAAATTGACAGATGAAAAAGCCCTGTCGGTACAAACAAAAAAAATGCGGCAGGATAAGCATTTTCACGGCCTTTTCCTAAATTTCTACTTTCCTAAATTTCTCTTTGCAGGCTCATTTTCCTTGATTAAAATTTTCCAACTGACAAATTTCACCCAGGATGAGAGGCTTTTTTTTATTTCAGACCATCAAGAATCCAAAGTTATAATTTTGTTAGCTGTTCATTTTCAATTGGTAATACTTGATACATAAATACATATAGATGTTTTTGCCTGCTTGTCTATTATCTTGATTGTGGCAAATTAAATCAGGAAAAATGAAATCGTTTATAGATGAAAGAGTACAAACTTGTAAAGAATTTCGAAGGTTCGCATCAGGTTCAGGTTCGAAGGTTCGAAGGTTCGATCTACATAAAGTTCGCATCAGGAAAGAGCAATCAACTCCGAAAAATACAATATAAAATGTAAACTTTTGTAGAACGTAAGTAGATAAGTAGACTTGAGCATAGCAAGGTCACAAATCATCATGGTTGCAAGTGCTAGAATCTGGTGTTAACGCAGTTTTTTATTGGGGGGAAGGGAGTTTGGAAGCATATTCGTAAAACAGTAAGTAAAAGCCAGAAGGTTTGCCCATTATGGAATTTAAGGGAGACGATGAATAGATAGCAATAAGCCTCCATATACGTTTGTGGCTAAAAAAAAAAAAAAAAAAAAAAAAAAAAAAAAAAAAAAAAAAAAAAAAAAAAAAAAAAAAAAAAAAAAATTAAGTATACACAAAAAAAAGTCTGGGATGTTTTTGCTGGAACTTAGTAAAGAGCCATTGACAACCATAATATTTTCTGAAACTACCATCTTTACAAATGTAAAAAAATAGTCCCTTTTATTTTAAGACATTTTAGCTAGATGTAATTATGTCATGTGGAACAACGTCGTACATATGTCATCTAGCATGACATTATTAGACATAGCACGGAAATAACGCCAAATATGCGGTTTTGGGAAAACTTTAGTTCTACTTCAGTACTATCAAAATATATTTATGAAAAGTACGTTGATGTTAGCAGTAGCTTTTAAATGAGCTATTAAAATTCTTCTGCTGTCTTATGGTAGCCTGCTAGCCTTGGCGGAAAAAAAGGAAGAACGGAGCCTAGATCACTCCTGTTCATTCAAAAACGAATTTTTCTTGTTTTGCAAAATGGGGAGCTTAAAACTTTCCGTACAGGGTTTCCGACTATAGTGATTCTATCCGTACGCTTTGTATTTCTATCTGCTGTCATTTTGAAGGAGCTACAAGCTGTCTTTTAAAATATTTGAAAATTTATATTCACAATAAAATTTTAATTTTAAGACAAACATTTATAGTAGTTATAGGTCGTGAATCACGCTTATGTGAAATTTTTTTTATTACTAGGCATTTTTTTTTTCAAAACTTTTCTTCAAATTTTCAGCTACTAGTATGCATCTACTACTGCAACCATGCTCATGTTCTGGGATGCAGATTACAAGGGTCTTGGTTCTGCTTGATGCCTCCGAATAATCCCTATACAGCTTCTGGATATAAATAAGCAAGATTAAGTAGGTATGAAGTGGGAAGCAACCGTATTTTCCATCTCTGCACCATCTTTTTCTTGTTTGGATTAACACAGACACGCTTTCGCATAATCTCATCACCGGATTCGAATTCTGAGCCCTGCAGTGTGTTGCTGCAGCTAAGTTTGAACTCCTTATTACGAAGCTGATATCAATCCCACTATGCCACTATAGGACATCGCTGCACCAGTAGAAGTACATCTAGTTTTTCTTTTGGGTTAAAATTATTCAGCCTTTCGTGAAGGACAAAACCATTGGCTCCCTTAGTGACGAAGCTAATTGACGCGAAGAATTGTTAACGCTTGAAGTAAAAAATTTATCTTTTCATAAATAATGAGATACACTTTTGCCTGGAAGACTAATTAGCCTGCAAAGTAACGAAAAACACAAGTGGAAAATTCAAATTGCAACATTGTAATTCTTGCATCATATTTTGCAAAAAAGCATTTTGCAGTTAGCTCTGGAAAGCGGGATTGAACCTCACTTTTCCTACAGCCTACTGTTGGAAATACGGTCAGTATGATACCCAAAACAATCCGTAGACAATTCCTCTGGAACTAGGTGGTAGGAAGCAAAAGAAGAAGAATGCCAGAATATTTTATTTTTTTTTCTTGCGAGAAGAACGATTACGATGTGTGTTTATTTTATTATTATTTATTTTTTTTTTCGCAACGGTGATTGAATCGTACTAATGGTCCTGGGAAATTAGGAGAGGGATCATTCGAATGGGGATCAAAAGTTCTAGTGCCCTTTTAAGTGACTAAAAAGACTGGAGGGAACTATCTTCCCTCTCCTATGCCATGAAAATTTTGAGGTAGCCATTTGGTTCAGCATTGTTGAAAGGTCCAATAACTACACCTCTGTGAATGACTTTGTGAGGCCTTTCCATTGCACTTCGGATTGGCTGACCCCTGTGTTTACCCCAAATGGGAGTAACGCAACAGCGTAAGTTATGGTAGTGAATGACTGCGCTTGCGCAATTCCACATTTTTGTAGACAGGAACTTGGAACTTCTTTATTAGGGTTTCCTGGTATGCTGAGTCTGATAGTGCGATTCTCATTAAGATCATTCATTTGAAGGGATCCATAAATTTGAAAAGAAAAGATCCAAAGTAGAGAAACGCCGACCCTTTCCTCTGGAGTCTAAGATACTCGAAGCCCCCTACTTTCCCTGACACCCTGTATCGGTTAGAACTCGATTTGAAACGAATCAACAAATTTTATGAGAAACAGTTCCAAATACGGACTCAACGATCCCTTTCTCGGATACACAAGATACTTAAAAACCCCTATCCTTCCCTAAATCCAATATTGGTTGACACTTTATTTAAAGTCAACGAATTTAAGGAGTAACAGTTCTAAGTGGTGTTGGTTCACCCGAAAACATAGGTTTTTTTATCTTTCTTTTTTTCAGACGTACTAGAATAAATTTTGGTCTAAAATTTACGGCATAGGCAATATTTATTCCTGGAGCCTAGCTATACCATCAATCTACTAAAAAAAAAAAAAAAAAAAAAAAAAACAAAAACAAAAAAAAAAAAAAAAACAAAAAAAAAAAAAAAAAAAACGAGGAGACGCTTGAAATAAAGACAAACGTGCATTTTATTTCAACAGTTGAAAATAAGACATAAAAAAATGGCTAATAGTCGCAAGAAAAGTAACAACACTTCAAAAACCAAACAGCAGCATACTTCAACTTTAAACCTATACGCTACTTGGAGATTCAGTCTCTGATTCATTATTTTTTGGAGGGTGGGGAAGGCCGAAGCCTGATATCTAAAAGGTCCCAAAGGAAGAAGGGCAAAAGAAAGTGCTGGGATTTACAGTGTATTTATATATCCTTATCCAGACATGGCCTTAGTGGACAAGTCCCCACCAACATTTTTTGATATTTTTTCTTTTTTTTGAAGCTGTACCACCCTTCCCTCTTGCCAATACGCATCCTTGTGTTGATAAATAAAAAGTTCGAATAGGGATAAGTCCTTTTATTAGGCATTGATAATTAAAAAAAAAATACTGGATATTTCGGTCACATGTACCGTCATCAGCAGAAACACAGTATTCTGCTGATGACGGTCACTGATCATGTGACCGAAATGTACAGCATTTTTGTAGTGAATTATCACTGTCTAATACAAGGACTTATCCCTTTTCGAAATTATATTTATCGTCATGGAAAGGCAGTGTGGTCTTCGAAATTACATAATTCCTGTGTTGGTGTGAATCCTCACAAGAAGTTTTGTTGAAGGAAACAATTTTTCTAAAAATTCTTAAAAAATACTCAAATTAAAGGAAACAAGGTAAACTCTTTTAAAAGAAGATTTTGGCAAAATGGAGGTCATGAGAGAATTTTTTGTGCATTTGCTATTCTACGCGTGCCACATAAAAAGGAAAGCTGTGTGGCAAGTAGAGTTCCAGACCCCCCCCCCCCCATCCTTGTGTTCGGAAACTGTACTCAGCAAATGCCGGCTATGTAAGAATTACTTAGTCATTTGGAAACCACTCCCTCCCCCCCCCCCGAGAACGTGCCAAGAAAAATCCCCAGGGTGGCCCATCTTCCAATCTTATATTATTGATATTAGATAATATTATTATTGATTGGAGAGACCTATCCAAATTCATTTACCCATAATAATATGGCCACTGTAAGAGTCATTAACATATTAACAAGAACACTAAAGAACGTAACAGAACATTTGGCACTAAAAAAACTAAAAAATTAAAATAGTTAGGCAACAACTAAAAGGTAGTCAAAGTAAATCAATTAATGGAACAAAATGGCGTCAATGAAATAAAATACAGGACAGACTATACATCCATCAAAAAGATAATCAAAGCTTTATGGAGATTTCAGATTCACACATAAGAAACTTCAATGTTTCCTATGTCACGCAATGTTTATTAAGTTATGGAGGCCCTTTTACACTATTTTATTTTTGTTGTAGACGGGTTACAAATAAACAAAGACTTAATTAGAAATGGGGAAAGCCTTTCCTGCCTCAAATCTAGGAAGTGGGAGTTAATATTCTTATCGTCGGTTGTTTATTTAATTAAGTCAGCTGTAATTGTGTTAACATTGTAATTGTTGCAATTTTAAATTGAATGATGATTTAGTCCCTTTTCGTAAGAATCCAATTTATGTGACGCTGGTTATTCTCAATCTTGGTGTCAATTTGTCTCTGATAATATATTGCGTAGATTACTAATAATTTAACTGTTTATTAATTATCCATTCTTTTAAGCATTTCCTTATATGTAATAAAGTAAAAAAATCCGTGATTGAATAATTTCCTTGTTTCTGATATTTATGCATATAAAAAAAGTAAAGTAAGTATGACGGCACTAGATCCTTAAGGTCCAAACCGGCGGTGCTGATCTCCGTTTCGTGGCCCTTCAGCCACGAAGTGCAATGGGGGGCCAGCCATCCTGTACTTTCGCACACCCTTCCTGCTTACCTTCCCCAGATTTCTCCAGGTACCCATTTAGAGCTGGGTCGACTCTGGCTAAGCTTACAGAGTCACACCACTGACCCGCTTCCCAAACCAAATAACTGGCCACGCCAGGGATCGTATTTATGCATATCGGAGTAAATGAATCATTTTTTGAGTGATCTAAATTCAAGACCAGCGGACAAAAGTGTCGTTTAATTGTTTTAACCGTCTCTTGTCATATTTAGACTAGTTGATATGATTATCTACTCTATATTTTTAATTCATGATGATTATTTGGTTTAATTTTGTTACCAGTTGCGGTTTGATGCAACGATGCTCATATTGCTTATGTTTGTTGAGTACTTGGGAGTTCAAAAAGTAAAATATGTTACGTACCTGGGGTGCAGTGTACAATTGAGTTTTTGTTTTTCGTCTTTGTAATTTCTTCGATGTGTTTTTTTTTCTTGTGATACTCTGTCTTTTGTACCTTTTTGGACGGGTAATAAATAAATAAATAATTAAATAATAATAATAAAATGCGATTCTTAATTGAATATTTACCCTCCACTTACATGTTGTGATATATATAAATGCGTTTTCAGTAAAAAAAAAAAAAAACATTAACGTCATTAGAGTCAAATTCAGACATATTCACATCATCTTTGTTATGCAAAGTGTGAGAAGGGCTCTAAAACCCTCTTGGCTACTCTACCGATAATCTAAAATCTATTTAAAAACAGGTAACCAATCTTAAGGTTCACATTTAAAATATGATACTTGTACTGCTAAAACCAAATTGGCGGTTTTGAAACTCAACACGCCAAGTTATACTTTAGGAGATAGTATTGGCCCAAATGTACAGGTAACAGCAATTACCAAACGGTTTATTTTTTAATTTAAAGATTACGAAAAGAAAATATTATGAAAAAGGATTGACTGTAGGTACAGTCTACAACAAAATAAGCACAGCAACAAGTTCAGTCTACTGTTATATTTTTCTATAAAGTTAAAAATACTTTTAGCTGAATAATATTCTTTCTATTTGTGCATAAATTCCGATTTTGAAATTTTGACGAAAAAAACCATAAACTAAAAAAAACTAAAATAAAACACAAAAAAAAAAAGAAAAATGGTGGGGAATAATATAAATCCTCCAAAATATGAAAAACATATTGTAGCATAACATTAGTCTAGCCACACATAAATCAGATTCTAATTTCAAATAATTCCTTATCAAATTTTAACAGGACAGTGTTTTCATTAGCTGACAAACCGTTTTATTAGCATGTCTTTGCTTATTATTAGTAATTTCATATAGAGAAAATTATTTTACCGAAAGATTAATATATATAAATATATGTAATCCGGTTTGTCATTACCTTATATATATATAATATATTATATATATATATTATATATATATATATTATATATTAATCTATAATATGATATATTAGTATAATATATATATATAATATAATAGATATATATAGTATAATATGTATATATATTATATTATATATAGATATATTATATATATATATATATATATATATATATATATATATATATATATATATATATATAAGTCTATATATATATATATATATATATGTAATTTCCTGAACACTGAATTTCCTGAACTCAGTAATGTCTGAACACTGAAAAATATATAGCTGGAAAGCAACTGAATAACAGCTGAATTGCCTTGATGAATGTCTGAGGCACTGAAAAACAATAGCTGAAAAACCACTGAATAACAGCTGAATTGCTGATGTCATTGCATGCGATATCATAGGTCCTTTGCTCAGTTTTCATATGGATGGTTTTTCCTGCATCAGATTCATGGGCAGAAGAAGTGAAACTGTTTCAAAACTCATTTGAAACCCAGTTATTTATCTATAGCAGGAAATCATCAACTTGCTAGCAAGCTATATCTCTATGGATATGTATTGGGACAAGTACATCTCATGGGACAGGAACAATAAATCTAGGGATATATATGTCTCAAGCAGTGGTTCATTTTAACCAGTTTTGCAAACATCTCAGCTTACTGGTGATATTAGAGATGACGAAATTAAAGCAAGAAATGTCTCCTATTTTAGCATGGAGGAACCAATTTCACCCCTTCCACCAAGACAAAGGCTTATCTGTAGAGCACCAAAGTGATGCTAAACAATAACCGGATAAAATAGTACTAAGTAAATAATCGAAAACTTGATTTTGGAACCTGAGCATGCATTAAGTCTCCAAACTGGTGTTTGATAGTTGACCCGGCCCTTGGGCTGAACTGTTGGTGGCACCATCTAGACTAACAGTAAGTAAGCACTCAACTCGACACAATATCTAACATAACAAAGGTCCAAATGGCTGAAAATAGGGGATACGCCAAAACAAAATAAGAGAGAGAGAGAGAGAGAGAGAGAGAGAGAGAGAGAAGAGAGAGAGAGAGGAGGAGAGAGAGAGAAGAGAGAGAGGAGAGTAGAGAGAGAGAGAGAGAAGAGAGAGAGGAGGAGAGAGATGAGAAGAAGAGAGGACAGCAAAAAGACAAACAAAGACTAAATAAATAAAATTAAAAGCTAAGAAGGAGTAGACACAGCCTGCCCTTTAAATGAGTCTCGATCCTTTTAAGTAATTGATGAGAGCTTGATAAACCGCCCTGTATTGCCCCAGTGCTGGCACAAAATTCATCCGTTGCTGACGTAAGTGAAGCAGCATCTTTGACACATCCACATCCTGAAATATTTAATAAAAACTACAATTTTGGAACTTGGCCTCGACCGAGTCCGTTGATTTTGAATTGAAGTTATCAAGTATTTTGCAGTAGGTTGCATCAAGACATGACTAATTGTAGACAGAGAAAAGCCAAGATAGATAGACCAAGTAATTGAGAGGCAAATGTTTAAATGGCTGGGGCACGGGTAAATGGCAGGAGTATGCGTGACTCTCTTATTGGACACATACTTGTTTGTTAGTTTTTGGAAAGGCATGCCTGCCTAGAGTCTCAGGCATGCTGACCAAGAATTTAAAATTGACATAAGACCGTTAGATTGCCTATAATGAGAGGCAAACAAGGCACGCCCGCCTATGGTCTTAAGAGGTTGACCAAGAATTTAGAATTCACATAGGACCATAAATTTGCTTGAAATACCATAGGACCATACCCATCTATGGAAAATATTTTGTCCTCTAGCGTTTTGAACAACAAAGCGCCGTCAAAACCGAATTAGACAACTTTGGATATCATTGTTAAGACTGAATAATTTAAAGTAGTTTCACTTCAAGCACTGAGTAATTAGAATATTAATGTATATATTTTTATTGAATTTTCGATTACAACAATCCATAATATGCCACTAATATTGGTAGTTCTCCTTTTCCCCGTATGATACGGTTAAAATCCACTACAAAGAAATTGAAGCTGGACGCTTTTGGAATTCCATTCTACTGGGAAAGTGACCCAGCTGACAACCGACCGTCTTTGAATCGAATTTTTTTTTCGAATCGATAAAATTTTTAGTTTAGACACCCTACCAAATTTGGGACAAGTAAATACTACTCCTTTAATTTGACATGTAATTTCTATCTATATAAAATTTCCCAGAAAAAGAGTACATGCCAGAGTTACCTGTATCTTCAGTAGTTAAAGGAAATGCACAGTTGTCTCAAAACATGTCGTTTATGACCCCAAACAAAGCTAGATAGTGGCTATATAGTGGGTGCTCTTTCCTGACTTAAGCTAGGTTCAGACAGGAGTTGCATTTCACTTTATAAGTCAAACACGCCGTTTCAACAGGAGTATCTTTACGTGTAAAAATATTCAGTTCCCCTCTGATAAGTTCCCTCAGTCACCTCAGATTGAAGAAATTCAATACCGACTGATTGTTCAATTATAAAATTGGTAATCTTTGTACAAATCGAAACATTTTTTTTCCCAAGATACAAAAAAAAATAAGATTTTTAGCAGATTTTGTTTTCAATTACAATATATCAGGAAGAATTGCCAGAATGACGTCACTGGACTAAATTTTTTTACCGAGTACCACAGCTTACTTAAAAAAAAAAAAAAAAAAAAAAAAAAAAAAAAAAAAAAAAAAAAAAAAAAAAAAAAAATCAATAACACACATAATCAGATATCCCACAAAGCCTCCACGGACCAAAAACAGGAAGATCACGAAATAAAAAAATCAAATATAAAAAAATTAATCAATTAAGCACACAAAATTCAAAACATATACGGACAAAATAGAAAAAAAAACAAAAAAAACAGAAGTGCCAAAAAGAAAGAGATTTCATTAAAACATGACGAAATCCACAACTGAAATCATACAAAGCCGGATTCCACAGACCTGGCGATACATATATATATATATATATATATATATATATATATATATATATATATATAATATATATATATAGATATATATATATATATATATATATATATAATATATATATATATATATATATATATATATATATATATATATAATATATATATATATATATATATATATATATATATATACATATATATATATATATATATATAATGATATATATATATATATATATATATATATATATCTATATATATATATAATATATATATATATATATATATATTATATATATATATATATATATATATATATATATATATATATATATATATATATATATATATATATGAAGAAAAAGATCCCCATCTAATAAATTAAAGGTTAGAATTAATCAACAAGGAAATCATCCACTAGACGTTTTTTAACCATTATAAATTTTCAATGACAAACTATAAAAATAATAAAAAAAAATTAGTAAGTACACTTATAAAAAATTTAATAAATTAAAGGTTAGAATGAACCAATAGGATTGAAATGTAAAATATTGAAAAAAAAAAAAAATATATAAAAAAATATCACCAACAATTTATAAATTAAAACTAATTTAAAAAATCAACCACCCGACGTTTGAATTTGCGGGAGGAATAACTGCCTCGAGCGACAGCTGCAAGTGTATTCCATATTTTTAAAGGTGCAACCAGAGGGCTAAAATAAGACCGTGAACAAGGTGTGGGCGGGAGTAATATTTAAGGGACTTAAATTATAAAAACAGCCAAGGTAATATAAAGAGCTTTCAGATACAAAAATAGAAGGCTGAAATATAATTGGAAGAGTCCCATGCAACCGTGCAAAAGTAAAGGAAGCACATGCAAGGTCATAAACTGAATGGAGTTTTAAACTGAGTTTAGCTGTAATATGCAGTAGTTATAACTTAGCCGACTATATTCAATTAGAATATATCAGCCTGAATTCACAGAGCGATGTCACCTGACAAAATTTTCCTACCTTCTACCAAAGCTTAGCTTTAATATGCAGTAGTTACAACCTAGCCAACTCAGGTAGGAAAACATTATAAGTTAAAGACTAAACAAACTGATTCAAACATAACGTGTATAGAGACAAAGGATTTCCCTCTAAGTCTATTTAGTTTGAGTCGTGAAAACAGAAGATTTCACAACTAAGATACTTTCTGGTAGCTGTGACATTTACAAATCCAAACATGGGACCGATGTAAATCTTTACATATTTAGTTGTAGTGTTTCATATTTAGGCAACATTTTATGCTTTTTTTCTGAGGGGGGGGGGGTGAGAGGGAAGGAGGACGGGTCATTTATTGAATTTTTTTTACTTTAAAATAAAATTAAGAAATTAATTGATAAAGACATTTGGAAATGTTTAATATTAAGGGGGGATTTCACATGAAAAGTGTGTGAACGCTGTCAGCCTTTAAAATAAATGAAGGTAAATAAAGACTGGAAATAATAAATGACAATAATAAATGATAATAATAAAAGACTGGAAATAATAAATGAAGGGATATAAAGACTGGAAATATAGGGAAGACAAATAATTGAATGCTCAAGGTTACAAAGACAGTCCCTTATATCAATCAATCTCTTGAAAAAAACCATCTCTTAATCTTTTCAATTAACCACAAAGATGGGTAATATACGTGCGGATCCGCCAAGCCTTCATTGATGTGGGCAGTAACAATTTCTCAGGGGAATTTCCCTGGGAGGAGGGGGTCATAAATCGGAAAAAAGTATTTTGGAATTCTTTTTTTTAAATTAAGGGTTGTTGGGAGATTTCCGCCATTTTATCTGAACAGCTGTTGAATTATCAATATATTAAAAAGAAAACACATAAAGTAAATTAGAGATAGGAGTTGAGTAAAAGAAAATAGCTTTAAAAACGAAAAAACTTAAAAGCTAAAAGAAAAAGGAGCTAAACAGAAGAAAACTGGCACTTACTGAGTTAAAGTCAATGGAATGTCGAAGGATGTCAAAGAGTATAAAGACTCCCGCTCTTCCCACGCCAGTTGCACACTGCACATATACAGGACGATTCCTATTATATGAATAAACAGTTTGTCGGGAGATTCCGCTACTGTTGCCATCTTTCGGATGGATTCTAGTTCTTCTGATAGGGCTATAGTTGAACAGTTACAATTAGTACGAACATAAAAATATTGGACCTTGTGCGATTACATTAAGCGGATACGGTATACAAAGACAATATCATAGGCAGCGCGCTAGCGCTGCCTAAGTAAAGAAAGATGTGGCCACAATGTGTTTTTTTTTTCTCCATACCCAAGCACTTCGTATGGAAGGAGTTGTCGTAAAAACTTCGAAAAGGGCTCATTCGATTGTAAAGTGGAGTGGCTAGTGCCCTTTTTAATAGTCGAAAGTGATTGGAGGGCAACTAGCCCCCCCCCCACGCCCATCATTCCCCAAACACATCCAATCAAAATTTTGAGATAGCCATTTTGTTCAGCGTAGTTGATTTCATGACAGAAAATATCTTTTTGAGGAGGACACTCCCCCACAACCCTCGGGGCAAGGGTTTTAAGTTATGCCCTGAGGGCATATAAGAACAATGTTGACACAATGTACAATTTATTATTTTTTTTCTTTAAAGCAGGGCACTTCATATAGAGGGGGTCGTCATAGAGACTTCAAAAGGGGCTCATTCGATTGGAAATCGCGAGTTCTAGTTCCCTTTTTAATAGTCGAAAGTGATTGGACGGCAACTAGCACCCCCACGCCCATCATTCCCCCAAACACATCCAATCAAAATTTTGAGATAGTCATTTTGTACAGCGTAGTTGATTTCCAGATAGATAATATGTTTTTGAGAAGGACAGTCCCCCACAACCCTCAGGGCAAGGGTTTTAAGTTATGCCCTGGGTTTAAGGTTTTTATAGAAGGTGTTGTCGTAGAAACTTCAAAAAAGGCTCATTCGATTGGAAATTCAAAGGGCTAGTGCCCTTTTTAATAGTCAAAAGTGATTGGAAGGCAACTAGCCCCCCCCACGCCCTTAATTCCCCCAAACACATCCAATCAAAATTTTGAAATAGCCATTTTGTTCAGCGTAGTTGATTTCCAGACAGAAAATGTTTTTGAGGAGGACACTCCCCCACAACCTTAGGAGCAAGGGTTTTAAGTTATGCCCAAAACTTCAAAAACAAGATTGAGAGTTCTAGTGCCTTTTTTAATAGTCGAAAGTCATAGGAGGGCAACTAGCCCCCCCCCCCCCGAAACGCTCATCATTCCCCCAAACACATCCGATCAAAATTTTGAGATAGCCATTTTGTTCAGCGTAGTTGATTTCCAGATAGAAAATATGTTTTTGAGAAGGACACTCCCCCACAACCCTCAGGGCAAGGGTTTAAAGTTATGTCCTGGAGGCATATAAGGTTTTTATAGAAGGCGCGGTCGTAGAAACTTCAAAACAGGCTCATTCGATTGGGAATTCGAAGGGCTAGTACCCCTTTTAATAGTCAAAAGTGATTGAAGGGCAACTAGCACCCCCCCCCACACACCCATTATTCCCCCAAACACATCCAATCAAAATTTTGAGATAGCCATTTTGTTCAGCGTAGTTGATTTCCAGATAGAAAATATGTTTTTGAGGAGGACACTCCCCCACTATCTTCAGGGCAAGGGTTTTAAGTTATGCCCTGGGGGCATATAAGGCTTTTAAAGAAGGCGTTGTCGTAGAAACTTCAAAAAAAAGCTCATTCGATTGGAAATTCAAAGGGCTAGTGCCCTTTTTAATAGTCGAAAGTGATTGGAGGGCAAGTAGACCCCCCCACACCCATCATTTCTCCAAACACATCCAATCAAAATTTTGAGATAGCCATTTTGTTCAGCGTAGTTGATTTCCAGATAGAAAATATATTTTTGAGGAGGACACTCCCCCACAACCCTGAGGGCAAGGATTATAAGTTATGCCCTGGAGGCATATAAGGTTTTTATTGAAATCTTTGTCATAGAAACTTGAAAAAGGGCTCATTCGATTTGGAATTCAAAGGTGTGGTACCCTTTTTAATAGTCGAAAGTGATTTGAGGGCAACTAACCCCCCTCTCACGCCCACCTTTTCCCCAAACACATCCAATTCAAATTTTTAAATAGCCATTTTACTCAACGTAGTTGAAAGTTTTGGAAATTAGGTCTTTAAGGACGACAACCCCTCCCCTTACAGCCCTCAGGGCAAGGGTTGTAAGTTATGCCCCGGGTCATATAAAGTTTTTATTGAAAGCGTTGTCGTAGAGACTTCAAAAGGGCTCATTCAATTAGAAATTGAAAGGGCTAGTGCCTTTTTTAATAGTTGAAAGTGATTGGATAGCGACTAACACCCCTCTCACGCCCACCATTCTCCAAAACACATCCAATCAAAATATTGCAGGCCAAACTATAAAGTCTTAAAAAACGAAAAGATTTAAAGTATTATTTTCTTTTTCCCTGCAAAGACTATGCCAATATAAAACGAACAGAAATTAATTTAAAAAACTTTTTCCACAAAATAAGTTTTTCAAAGAAAAGTAAAGAACTCCATTCAACAAAAAATTAGCAAAAATAAAATCAAATAATCTACTAAGCGTGAAACTACCACAAATCAGCATCGATAAATAAATGAAACCCAAAACGAACAGAAATTACAATAATTAACCGAGTCGAAATCAAAACGAGCAGAAATTAACATAAGTAGGGTGCAAAAACCCTATGCCTTCCCAAGGCCAGAACAAAATTTGCACTTTACTGAAAAAAATACAAATGAATGTGCATTGTCAGTTTAATATACATATACTGATATTTAGTAATCAAAATGTTTATATTATTTGATTTATTAAAGTTGTAAAAGTAAAAACATTTATATTTGTGAAGCTCGCAAGATGATTTTTAAGGTACCATATGACCATATGACAAACTATTACGAGGTCGAAACGAGCTAGACGTTCCGTATACTTAATCAACGGAGAATACTCTGTAAGAGGTAAACAATAAACCTGTGCAAATAAGTAAAGATAAAAAGTCAATAAAAAAGTAACTTGACCCCTCAAAATATCCAATATAATATATATATATATATAGATATATATATTATATATATATATATATATATATATATATATATATATATATATATACATTTTGACTGTATATAAAGGGACAGTCCCTTCCTCAACCCTCGCTCTAATGCTTAAGTTTGACCTTTTTCATAATTCTTTAAGAAAGACTGCTCGAACACACTTGTCGTTGGATTTGAACAAGAATTTTAATTAAAGAACTTTGGAGACAGACTTTAGTTTAAAGAGCGAAGGTTGAGGAACGGGAAGCCTCCTTGATATATGGAATAATTTTGATTGTTTTAAGTCTTAATGTTATTCCTTACTTTCAGCACTAAGCGAGGCAAATGAACACTACCTGCGTACAATGAAACCATACTACCATACTATGTGCAGCTGTGCAAACCATACAAACCATACTATGTGCAGCTATGCAATCGAATTTTGAATCAGTACAATGCTTTCCAAAATTTTAATAGTCCAAAAACAAACATCACAAATAGTATATGTTACATTGATAATATGCTATCTTAAGTGTTTATATTTAACTTGCAGCTCCCAGCAGGTCTTCGCTCTCCATAGCAGCAAAGGTATAACAAAGATTGAGGGGTTTGAGGGGTCAAATTACTTTTCTTAAATCTGTTTTTTTTTCTTTAATTAAATACAACAGAAGAATGAGGAAAGAGATTGAGAATTGCATTGCAGATTGAAAGAGGTTTCAGGCGGTTAAATGCTGGGACAGTTTTTCAGAACTAACTTATAAATTAAAGTCAATACCAATTAGAGATTCCGGACTAGTTGGTAGTCCCCCTTCAGTCCATAGAGTGAAGTGAAGATGCCATATAGTTCTTTGTGTACCAGATTGCATATTTTTCACAGATAGTTGTGCCACTTGACAGACCATGCTTGAAAAGGACTTAATCTTTGTTACACGAAACTGAAATAAAAGAGAGTAAATAGAAAACACTAAAAAGGCTTCGTGGTTATACAGATAATAAACGAAGTATTCTCCTCGTAAACGAAACATAGTTTTTGATATCATACTAAAGATTTTTCCAAAGGCCATGAAAAGAAATCGCTTGGTCCAAAAGGTTCGTTTGGCCCAAAAGCCCTTAACCTGCGTTCATACTTGATCGCAGGCTATACATAAATACATTTTTTTATGAGCGTGTCAACAGAACATAGTTCCCATTTTTATTTTTGCAATTTTAGAATATTTTTTCCCGTTCTTTATATGTGCTTTTTAGGTTGTGAAAATTTTCCTTTATGTCTACTTTTTACAATTTATACAATTTACAATTTTAGGCTACAAAATCAAAGAAAAAATATATATAAATTTAATATAATGTTTGCTCCATAAGAGGCTTCTCATAGGTTTTAAAGTACCCATTCAGAACAATATTTTTTTTTGAGAATTTAAAATTCCGCATGAAGGCGGAAATGAATTACCTAACATAATCTTTAATCCATTCAGAAAATGCTTGTAACTTGTTAGATTTCGAATTTTAAGATGACAGGCCGAATGGGCTCATAGCACTGTACATTTTAAAGGAAATACCTACAAGTAAATACAGGGATCAGAATTAGGTCCTAATAGTCCTAAAGTTGCGTTTTTTCGCTGAAGTTCCTTTTTACGTGGAAGATCCATGAACTCCCCCAAAATCCTTATTGGAGCATGGTGAATTTGAAAGACCCCTTTAAGGATCATATAGCCTTCTCGACAAATCCGGTTGCAATGGTATACCGCGTGTACACGTCGACCTGTTCAAAAAATAAAGCAACAATAAAAAGGGGGGACTTGGTCTGCGTCAAAAGATTCTGCTAACTGTTGTAGACATAGATAGCTAATAACTGCCATAACATTGCCCCTGTATGGGGGTGGGATAGATGAGTCATATTGTCGTACTAACAAAGAATCTAGAGCATAATGACAATAGGGTTGGTGAGATTAGCCCTCTACTTTAGACGGTATCACTGAAAAAAGCAATAGAGGCGGATCACGAAGTCAGCAAAAATCGGGCCCTGAACTACTAGCCCCTTAAGAAAGGCTTGTGGATTTATCTTTAATTGCAAGTGTCAATATCTAAGAGGCCAGACCAGATTTCCTGATCCTCTCGCAATATTTTTGTTTAGGAACGAAGCTACTCTTTTATTCACGTTGAAACATCCCTCCCTGAATCAGAAACCCTTCCATTAAGAGAAGCGTTAGATATAGCAATCTCTAATCTCTCAATCATTTCCTCAAGCTGGGGGCATGTCAACGAGAAGTTTCAAATGCCAAAATGACCAATTCCCCTAGGTTTGGGGGAATAATTCACCATATCATGTCCACAAAACATTTCGAAAGTGGGGATACAGTGCTACTGTAAGCATATAGCTAATTTTGGTTCTGCTACGGCTGAAGTTTTTCGACCTGTCATACAACGCGATCTTTGATCAAAATAGCCCATTAATCTCGTTGCAAGACAGTACTGACATATCTGAGCTAGCGTTCATAATAGACCATAAAATATCTGCAATAAGCCTAGCGCTGGCGTTAGAGATAATCTTAATTAACTGGCTTGCTCTATCCGTGAGCCACTGGGCATTTCAATTCGTGGCTAGTTTGAGCTCAACCTTATTTCCACATATTCTTCATGTTATGCATCTTCAGAATGTCGTATAAGCGATTCCATCCATCAGCATAACTGAGGGTTTTATCACGAATTTTGTAGAAAGCAAGCTCAGCATTAGATTTACTTTAGCACAACAAACAGAGATTAGCTCGACAGTTGCATTTCGTGCAGACTGCCAAGAATATCAGGAAAAAAAAAATCCGAATAGCCGAAATTTATGCATCTATCAAAAACAAAACAAGCCTTAAAAGCAAAAGGAGAAGCAGAAGAATGGCAACTGGAGAAGCAGACTAGAAAAAAAGGAGCCTAACTTCATTATAATCAAGGTCCTATTTCTTATCTAGAGAATTATAATAAAACAAAAAGTTAGGTAGCATAAAAATAGGCAAACTCGAAAACCATAGATAGAACAATATAAATCAGAAGTAAGGAAAAGAAAGAAAGAAAAAAAGAAAGAAAGAAAAAGATCATCAATCCTGGTAGCCCTAATTAATGGGACGAAAAGAAGATAGAAAATGAATTCGCACACCATTCTTGACCAAAAACCCAGATTTTAGATCTGTTTGCAGTAGAGTGGCTTAAAACGAGAAAAATCTGACTATTTTTGCAGAAAAAAATTGCAGCAGCCCTGCCAGGGTGATCATAAAATACAAATTTTTGCTTCTGATGAAAAACATCTCAATATTTCAGATCTTAACGTCTTTAAAAACATTTTGTTGCATAGCAAAGTTATTCCTAGGAAAGCCCTCTACCTCAATATAGTATGGAGACATAAGCTAAAACCTGTTCAATAGCTGGAGCTGGCTAGATCTTTGATGACCATCTGTTTGATCGAAAGATTCGACAAATTGGAGGCGGCTACCCATTTAAATATTTTTCTATAATGAAAATTATTTTGTCTAACAAAGGTCTCTTTCTATTTTCCGAACCTGACTTTCCGAATGTTAATTGCGTAAGCAGTGTTGTAACTGGTAAAATTGGATATTTTACGTATTTTATCGTAATTTTACAGTCCCCCGTAAAATCGGTATTTTACCGACTTTAAGTTTTTTTACCGGTATTTTACCGATATCTTTCATATTTTACTGACAAATTTTAGAACTCCTTGCAATTTTCAGAGCACAAAAGCTCGAAGAGGCTGGCAGAAAAAGGATTGTATATAATTTGTTTTTGTGTATTGTTCTGTTCCCTGGTTTAAAAGGCCGTCTCTCTGACTTGTGTCTCTTACTATCAGAACAATTAAGTATATTATAGTAGAGGTAATTATAATTTTTAAATGGTGAAATATTAGCTGAAATAAAATTTCATTAGTCCTGTGAATTGTTAAAGATAGAAAGAGCTAGGAGCAGGATTGACATATGACAGACAAGAAAAAAATAATAATATTAAATAGCCGAGGAAAATGTCAGCCAGCGGACAAAAAAGAAGCAAAAATGATAGAGGCAGATATTTCGTCTGGGACTTTCACCCAGCCGTCTTCAGTGTTCAAAAAAAAGAGGAAAACTAACGTTTTGAATTAGCTCTAACTGAGCAGAAGAAAGACTGAATAAAAGAAAACAAAAAACAAACCAGAATAAGTGAAAGACTATTCAGCTATTAGATTAGGGAAGAATTCTCTGCTTAGTGACTTAGTATGTCTACTGACTTAGTTTTCATTAAAAGTTTGGTCAGGTTATCTTAATTTAAGGTTAAACTGAAGAAAATGTGTTTTGAATCCTTTAATTTTAAGTTATAGTAAATTGGGTTTATAGGAATGTCTCCAGTATCTGATTTAAAGCAAGGTCTCTATTTAAGGATTTTTTTTTATTTCAAATGCCTTCCTAAAAGAATGCGGGAAGCCATACTTCATATATTAAAGTTGCCTCATAAAAAAAAACTACTTGATCTGGATTTTCAATAATATGGAGGGCTAAAGTAGAATCAATATCCTCATTTTATTTTAGATATCAAATCTTAGAGAAATCTTGTATTCATGCCGCATTTTCTTAAGGAGCCAGCGTTAAAACCCCTGAAAATACTCCCCTCCCACGGGATATTCCCCATTGCCCCGCGGAAAATTTCCTCCTATTTTCCTCTTAGATAATTCCGGATTTTCATTAGAAGCGAAATTGAAAGTTCTACTCTCCTGTTTAAGTAAGGGACAATCGTATTAAATTACCTATAGTAAAAACCCATTAGAGTTAAATGTTTTAATCTTTGTTCGTTTACTTTTTCTCAGAAGTACTTCGCGGGGAAGTAGTGGTCGAACAAGCTTTGGAGGCGGCTTGTTCAATTGGAAATCGAAAGTTCCAGTGCCCTTTACTAAGATTTAGCCTGCTTTTCAACCAATCGCTACCGAATGAGTTGTTACTGACTACAGTGTCTAAAAGAAATTCTTATTCAAGTTTAACGGCTCTTTTGTTTCAGTAGTTGTTTTGAAAGAATCTTCAGATAATTACAGAATTAGCTCTAAGGAAGAGATGATGGGAGGGTGGAGGTAGCAATTGATATATAATCCTCAGGACCGCATCAAAGACTTTCGTTTGGAGGAGAGCGGGGCTTTGGAACCGGTACGATCACCTTAATCAGAATCTAAGACTGAAGGAAAGAAGCTAGATTTGCAAGCAAATCCCGTTGAAGACAGTCTTAATGACTGTGAAAGTGACTGAATATTCTTCTATTATGATCCTGGGCTTAGTTAATCAAAGTCATCAAAATGTTACAAACCTCTTTTTTACTTGTAATTTAGGAGAAACTACATTGATCCTTTATTTAATAGTTAAAATGTGTCGTGGTTTTCACTTTACTAAATTCTATCTCTATCCATTGATTTTTACAGAGTCGCCAATCATAAAGAACTACATCGTTCTTTTTATCTAATTTCCTTTCAAATGAGCCATTAAACAGCTTTCTATGATGTTCCAGTGCCCTGCTAGCTGCAGGGGGAAAAAGAAACCGTCAATGCAGAATATCGTTGTTCAAGCAAATTTTCTTGTTGTTCAAGTCAAAAGATTTTTCTTGTTATTCAAGCCATGGGAGGTAAGTTTTCTATATAGGGCTTTCGGACAAGGTGATTCTAATAGTATACTTCTTGTTTTGATCTGACACTAATTTTAGGAGAAATGGGCTATTGTATTTCTTAGTATTGGATTTGATCGTCTCTTACTAGGTTGCAAGCTAAAGCTGCAACCCGTATTCTCAGCTACGGATGCAACCCGGATTTTTCTTAGTTGAAATAGTAAAAGATAAACCCCAAAAAGTCAGACACCGTAAAATATACGTCGGTAAAATATACGATAACTATATCTATGTGCTTTTTATAATGTTAAAATCAAATCCTGCTTTGACGAAACACTGCATCTTTGTATGCAAGATGATGTTACACTGGTATTATATCAATTAGTCTCCATAACATAATATTATGTTGTCAGAAGATAAATGTGTTACATAATCATGCATATGGTGATTTAATCTTTGTCCAAATTCGCATTTTAATTGGATATTTCATTTATTATGGGCTAGAGTTCGTTCTTTACAGTAATTTTCAAAAGATATTCCTCTTAGTATTAACTTGTCTAAAGATAAGAGTTTGTTGTACCATCATGTATCATGTATACAGTTACTTATTTAAATATTTTAATTACTATTGGCTATAGTTCGTTCTTTGATATAACAAGTTTGCCTTCTTTTCGAGAGCTTTTTCCTATTGTGCTCCAAAACGTCGAACCTAAAAAATAGATTTAAGCACACACACAGCTTGGTCCAATTATCTTGATGCTGGCTGGCTGAGAACAGAATATTTAGAGAGCAGCTTCATTCTTTCGCTACACTTCCACCTGGAATGATCTTCCTGGGGAAGTTACCTCTAAAACTTTCTCTACTGACTCTTTCAATAGTATATTCATTAGTCATCCGAAACCTTGATAATTAAATACCGGCAAAGGCGGTATTTAATTAGACCTAGCACAGCGAATTTAGGAATGACAAAAAGTCCTTCTCCATAGGAAAACCTTGATTTGCCGTTGTTTCAAATCATTAAATGAAGTTTTAGTATACGTAGTTTGGCAGTTGTGTCTCAAGTGGTTTAAAGAACTCAATGGAAGGCATTTTACAGAATTATCAAAAGACTATTTGCTGCATGAAGAAAAAGCTCATTGATGGCGTCATTAGCTTTAAACGAAAGAGTTAGATTAAACTTTACATACCAAACCCTAATGTTTTACTTACTGAGGTTGTAACTGATAATCAAAATTTCTGAAGGTATCTCAAAAAATTATTTCTTGGAAATCTTCATCACAGAATTTAATCTTACCGGTGGACTTTGGCCAGTATATTATCGTCCTAGTTGGAACTTTTAGCATTACTGAGGGGATTCAAGTTTTGCTCGAGCAGCCAGTCCTTAGACCAACTACTTTTAAGTATCGGATATATGAACCTACACACGTGAAACATTATTGTTTAATTCATTTCATATTATCAGTTTATAAAATATCGCATTATACAGTCTGTTAAAAGTGCTGGAGTTGGAAATTACACTGTTATATTTTTATAGAACCCCACAAAATCTTCCACTATGATATGAGTGTTCATTCAGATTGGTTTTATGGATATAAGATATTTATGTAAAACGGTAATTTAAACCTGCATGGTAGAATTATATTGGGAAAATAAAAGTACGAAAAGTATTTACCAAGAATTACAGTCAATTTTGCATTTGTATTTCGTCTATACAATTTACTAAAAAAACAAAAATCAACACACTTTCCAGTTAGTTTGAAATTGACCATTGCTTAGGGAAGTGACACCTTAAAGTTTGAGAATAAGAGAAAATATTCAATGGATTATAAAAGACTGTCAACATTTACTGGCGCCTTTCTACTATTTATAGTCAGTATTTTTATGCACTACATTATTCCATCGGTTTATTTTGGTTCTTCATTTAATCTATATTGGCACTTTTGCCAAAGTTTTGTGATAGTAATGTTAGCTATCTCCATAGGAGCCATTACCGCATCCATCTTGATCTGGAAGGAAAAATATAAGTGTGCAGGGTCTTTATGCATAACTTCTGTGATTTTGTTTGTTTTTGCAGTTCAGTATCTTTCGCCAGATAATGTCGAATACCGAAAAATCTTGAAATCAGAATTAAGAAATTCAAAACCTAATGTAACTGCCTGGATTGATGAAGTTCAAAGAGTTTTTACTGCTGCAGCATTCAGTCCTTTGTAAAAAAAAATGATTATATCTCTGATTATATCCCATTTAGGCACTGGAACAGTAATTTTACTAAAACAGAGGTGTTAGAATCGTGCTGCAAAATGCGAAATGAAACTATCCCTGCATGGCTGAATCAAACTAGCACTGAACAGTCAATGAGTTGTGACAGATCAACCGAGCCGAATAAGCAGCAGCTGAGAGGTCTTCCTCCAATTCTTTCTGATGAAGAGGAAAATCCTGAAGAGGAAAATCCTGAAGAGGAAAATCCTGAAGAGAAAGAAAAAACAGAAGAAGTGAAAGAAGAAAGATTCAAATGCAGCAAAGATGGAAATCCTGTGACAACCTATACAATCGGCTGTGATAAGAATTTGAAGCGGTTTATGGAATCTAAAAAAAGTGTGACTATTTTGATCCAGTGGATCTCCTCGATTATCATTGCAATTGCAACAATTCCCTTTTTTTGTATTTCTTTTTGTCCAGCCATTTTTCCAGAGGAAGAAGATAGTGATGATAGTGGGGGAGGTGACGAGGATGAAGACGAAAATAATGACGACAAGGATGACGATGAAAATCATGGTGACGAGGATGATCATGATGACAGCGACTAAATAAACTGCTCAATTATAAAAAAAAGTTTGTCCTATCTTTAAAAAGGTCAAGTCACAAAGCTCACAAAGCAACTTTATTATTTTTTTTTCTGTTAATAAAATCTCTAAAGCTGTGATACCAATGAAGCCAAAATATCGTCAAATGAAGATGCCGTTTATCAGGCAGCTAACTCAGTCCAATATATGCAATGGCATCACTGCATAATTGTCCTTTACTAGGTTACAGCTTTATCCGATGATTGAGCATTTATGTACTATAACCTACGATTATGTCGTCATTGATCACTATTGTGTATGAAAAATGAAGTTTTTCGTAAAAAATTGATTCTATTTTTAAAATGTTTTTTTTTTTAAATTACAAATGGCACTAGATCTAGCAATTTCCTTTAAAATGAGCCATTGAGCAATTCTCTACGATATTCCAGTGCCAAGCTATCTGTGGAAAAGAAAAAAGAGAAAAAAGAGATGCCGTTTAGGCAGAATGCTGTAGTAGCTGCCTCTTTTCTTGATTTTCAAGCCAATATATTTCACTTGCTGTTCAAGTCAAGGGACAGAAAGTTTCCTATATAAGGGTCTTGGACAAGGCGATTCTAATGGTATAGTTTTTTTTGATCTGACTGTATTTTTAGGAGTTATGGGTTATTATATTTCTTAACATGGACGTGACTGTCTCTTACTAGGTTGCTAGCTACCACTGCAACCCGGATTAGGATTAACTATACCGATACTTCATATAATCACACACTATGGGATGTAGTTCGCTCTTTTATATAAAAAGAGAAAAAAAATATCCCGTTTAGGGAGAATAACGTGGTTAAGTCAATTTTCTTGATTTTCAAGCCAATATATTTCCCTTGCTGTTCAAGCCAAGGGACAGAAAGTTTCCTATACAGGGGTTTCGGGACAAGGCGGTTCTAATGGTGTACTTTTTGTTTGATCTGACTCCTTTTTTAGGAACTAGGGTTTTATATTCTAAACATTGGACGTGATCGTCTCTTACTAGGTTGCTAGCTACCGCTGCAACCGGATTGGACGTGATCGTCTCTTACTAGGTTGCTAGCTACGCTGCAACCCGGAACATATCAGTTACTATGGGAGAGACAATGGGCTGGAAGTTTGTTCTTTACTGTATAAGTGGCCTATAAAATTTAGTAGAGGCAAGAGGTCGTTCTTATTATATTGCTAGCTACTGTTGCAACCCAGATTTGATCTGAACCTTTTTTCAAAAGTTTGGGGTGGACTATAGTTTTTACAATGGGGCGTGGCCGTCTCTTACTAGGTTGCTAGCTACTGCTGCAACCCCGATTTGTTAAAACCCTCAAAAAATTACTGAAATTTACAGAATAATGGATAATTATATAAAAAAGAACCTAACTGAAAAATACCAATTATGGTGAACTATATCGGTCCTTTATGTAACAATTATGATGAACTATATCGGTCCTTTATGTAATTTTTAGGAGTTATGGGTTTATGGGTTATTGTTATGGTTTATGGGTTTGTAATTTTTAGGAATTATGGTTTAGGAGTAACATTGGGCGTGATCGTCTTACTAGGTTGCTAGCTACCACTACAACTCGGATAACATTTATAGAAGTTATGGACAAGGCGGCTCTAGGTGGTTTTTACTATGGGGCGTGATCGTCTCTTACTAGGTTGGTAGCTACCGCTGTAACCCGGATTATGATGGACTATACTGGTCTTTTTTGTAAAACTCATTTTAAAGGTAGAACTCTTTCTAATTGATTACAACCAGGAAGAAGCCTACGGCTTCTTCTTCTTTGAAATAGTAAGAGACTAGCTTCAAACAATCAAGTAGCTAACTAAATCATATGTATGTAATGGGTTTCTTTTCCAATGATCGTCTTTTAACGGAAAATTTAAGATATTGACCTTAATATAACTGTACTAGCCTGTACCATAGTTAAGTGGCCTATAAAATTTAGTATGGGCAAGAGGTCGTTCTTTATTATATGTTTTTCTATTCACGTCATAGCTCTAATATAAAACTATGACGACATTCATTATTTATCTAGTAGGGTTTCAGACAAGGTAATTCTAATGATGTACTTTGTTTTGATTTGACTCTATTTTTAGGAGTTTTGTTATATTTCTTATCATTGGACTGATCGTCTCTTACTAGATTGCTAGCTACTGCTGCAACCCAGATTCACATATATAGTTATTTATGAGAGGCAGCCTGGCCGAGTGGTCCAAGGCACTGGTGTTAGCCACCAGTCTCTTCGGAGGCGTGGGTTCAAATCTTACCGCTGGTATACGATTATGTTTGAAAGACTGCAGTGTGAAAAGACATCAAAAATGCAGTTTTTGGTGGAAAAATTTATTCTCTTTTAGAAATAATTTATTTTAGTTACAAAAGGTTTTTAACCCAATTAATTTCCTTTAAAATGAGCTATTGAACAACCCTCTACGATGTTCCAGTGCCAAGCTATCTGTGGAAAAGAAAAAAAGAAAAAAAGAAAAAAATATCCCGTTTAGGCAGAATGTTGTAGTAGCTGCCACTTTTCTTGATTTTCAAGCCAATATATTTCCCTTGCTGTTCAAGCCAAGGGACAGAAAGTTTCCTATACAGGGAAACAATTAAGTGTATTATAGTACAGGTAATTATAATTTTTAAATGGTGAAATATTAGCTGAAATAAAATTTCATTAGTTCTGTGAATTGTTAAAGATAGAAAGAGCTAGGAGCAGGATTGACATATGACAGACAAGAAAAAAAAAATAATATTAAATAGCCGAGGAAAATGTCAGCCAGCGGACAAAAAAGAAGCAAAAATGATAGAGGCAGATATTTCGTCTGGGACTTTCACCCAGCCGTCTTCAGTGTTCAAAAAAAAGAGGAAAACTAACGTTTTGAATTAGCTCTAACTGAGCAGAAGAAAGACTGAATAAAAGAAAACAAAAAACAAACCAGAATAAGTGAAAGACTATTCAGCTATTAGATTAGGGAAGAATTCTCTGCTTAGTGACTTAGTATGTCTACTGACTTAGTTTTCATTAAAAGTTTGGTCAGGTTATCTTAATTTAAGGTTAAACTGAAGAAAATGTGTTTTGAATCCTTTAATTTTAAGTTATAGTAAATTGGGTTTATAGGAATGTCTCCAGTATCTGATTTAAAGCAAGGTCTCTATTTAGGGATTTTTTTTTTATTTCAAATGCCTTCCTAAAAGAATGCGGGAAGCCATACTTCATATATTAAAGTTGTCTCATAAAAAAAAAACTACTTGATCTGGATTTTCAATAATATGGAGGGCTAAAGTAGAATCAATATCCTCATTTTTATTTTAGATATCAAATCTTAGAGAAATCTTGTATTCATGCCGCATTTTCTTAAGGAGCCAGCGTTAAAACCCCTGAAAATACTCCCCTCCCACGGGATATTCCCCACTGCCCCGCGGAAAATTTCCTCCTATTTTCCTCTTGGATAATTCCGGATTTTCATTAGAAGCGAAATTGAAAGTTCTACTCTCCTGTTTAAGTAAGGGACAATCGTATTAACTTACCTATAGTAAAAACCCATTAGAGTTAAATGTTTTAATCTCTGTTCGTTTACTTTTTCTCAGAAGTACTTCGCGGGGAAGTAGTGGTCGAATAAGCTTTGGAGGAGGCTTGTTCAATTGGAAATCGAAAGTTCCAGTGCCCTTTACTAAGATTAAGCCTGCTTTTCAACCAATCGCTACCGAATGAGTTGTTACTGACTACAGTGTCTAAAAGAAATTCTTATTCAAGTTTAACGGCTCTTTTGTTTCAGTAGTTGTTTTGAAAGAATCTTCAGATAATTACAGAATTAGCTCTAAGGAAGAGATGATGGGAGGGTGGAGGTAGCAATTGATATATAATCCTCAGGACCGCATCAAAGACTTTCGTTTGGAGGAGAGCGGGGCTTTGGAACCGGTACGATCACCTTAATCAGAATCTAAGACTGAAGGAAAGAAGCTAGATTTGCAAGCAAATCCCGTTGAAGACAGTCTTAATCACTGTGAAAGTGACTGAATATTCTTCTATTATGATCCTGGGCTTAGTTAATCAAAGTCATCAAAATGTTACAAACCTCTTTTTTTTACTTGTAATTTAGGAGAAACTACATTGATCCTTTATTTAATAGTTAAAATGTGTCGTGGTTTTCACTTTACTAAATTCTATCTCTATCCATTGATTTTTACAGAGTCGCCAATCATAAAGAACTACATCGTTCTTTTTATCTAATTTCCTTTCAAATGAGCCATTAAACAGATTTCTATGATGTTCCAGTGCCCTGCTAGCTGCAGGGGGAAAAAGAAACCGTCAATGCAGAATATCGTTGTTCAAGCAAATTTTCTTGTTGTTCAAGTCAAAAGATTTTTCTTGTTATTCAAGCCATGGGAGGTAATTTTTCTATATAGGGCTTTCGGACAAGGTGATTCTAATAGTATACTTCTTGTTTTGATCTGACACTAATTTTAGGAGAAATGGGCTATTGTATTTCTTAGTATTGGATTTGATCGTCTCTTACTAGGTTGCAAGCTAAAGCTGCAACCCGTATTCTCAGCTACGGATGCAACCCGGATTTTTCTTAGTTGAAATAGTAAAAGATAAACCCCAAAGTCAGACACCGTAAAATATACGTCGGTAAAATATACGATAACTATATCTATGTGCTTTTTATAATGTTAAAATCAAATCCTGCTTTGACGAAACACTGCATCTTTGTATGCAAGATGATGTTACCCTGGTATTATATCAATTAGTCTCCATAACATAATATTATGTTGTCAGAAGATAAATGTGTTACATAATCATGCATATGGTGATTTAATCTTTGTCCAAATTCGCATTTTAATTGGATATTTCATTTAATATGGGCTAGAGTTCGTTCTTTACTGTAATTTTCAAAAGATATTCCTCTTAGATTAACTTGTCTAAAGATAAGAGTTTGTTGTACCATCATGTATCATGTATACAGTTACTTATTTAAATATTTTAATTACTATTGGCTATAGTTCGTTCTTTGATATAACAAGTTTGCCTTCTTTTCGAGAGCTTTTTCCTATTGTGCTCCAAAACGTCCAACCTAAAAAATAGATTTAAGCACACACACAGCTTGGTCCAATTATCTTGATGCTGGCTGGCTGAGAACAGAATATTTAGAGAGCAGCTTCATTCTTTCGCTACACTTCCACCTGGAATGATCTTCCTGGGGAAGTTACCTCTAAAACTTTCTCTACTGACTCTTTCAAAAGTATATTCATTAGCATCCGAAACCTTGATAATTAAATACCGGCAAAGGCGGTATTTAATTAGACCTAGCACAGCGAATTTAGGAATGACAAAAAGTCCTTCTCCATAGGAAAACCTTGATTTGCCGTTGTTTCAAATCATTAAATGAAGTTTTAGTATACGTAGTTTGGCAGTTGTGTCTCAAGTGGTTTAAAGAACTCAATGGAAGGCATTTTACAGAATTATCAAAGACTATTTGCTGCATGAAGAAAAAGCTCATTGATGGCGTCATTAGCTTTAAACGAAAGAGTTAGATTAAACTTTACATACCAAACCCTAATGTTTTACTTACTGAGGTTGTAACTGATAATCAAAATTTCTGAAGGTATCTCAAAAAATTATTTCTTGGAAATCTTCATCACAGAATTTAATCTTACCGGTGGACTTTGGCCAGTATATTATCGTCCTAGTTGGAACTTTTAGCATTACTGAGGGGATTCAAGTTTTGCTCGAGCAGCCAGTCCTTAGACCAACTACTTTTAAGTATCGAATATATGAACCTACACACGTGAAACATTATTGTTTAATTCATTTCATATTATCAGTTTATAAAATATCGCATTATACAGTCTGTTAAAAGTGCTGGAGTTGGAAATTACACTGTTATATTTTTATAGAACCCCACAAAATCTTCCACTATGATATGAGTGTTCATTCAGATTGGTTTTATGGATATAAGATATTTATGTAAAACGGTAATTTAAACCTGCATGGTAGAATTATATTGGGAAAATAAAAGTACGAAAAGTATTTACCAAGAATTACAGTCAATTTTGCATTTGTATTTCGTCTATACAATTTACTAAAAAAACAAAAATCAACACACTTTCCAGTTAGTTTGAAATTGACCATTGCTTAGGGAAGTGACACCTCAAAGTTTGAGAATAAGAGAAAATATTCAATGGATTATAAAAGACTGTCAACATTTACTGGCGCCTTTCTACTATTTATAGTCAGTATTTTTATGCACTACATTATTCCATCGGTTTATTTTGGTTCTTCATTTAATCTATATTGGCACTTTTGCCAAAGTTTTGTGATAGTAATGTTAGCTATCTCCATAGGAGCCATTACCGCATCCATCTTGATCTGGAAGGAAAAATATAAGTGTGCAGGGTCTTTATGCATAACTTCTGTGATTTTGTTTGTTTTTGCAGTTCAGTATCTTTCGCCAGATAATGTCGAATACCGAAAAATCTTGAAATCAGAATTAAGAAATTCAAAACCTAATGCAACTGCCTGGATTGATGAAGTTCAAAAGAGTTTTTACTGCTGCAGCATTCAGTCCTTTGTAAAAAAAAATGATTATATCTCTGATTATATCCCATTTAGGCACTGGAACAGTAATTTTACTAAAACAGAGGTGTTAGAATCGTGCTGCAAAATGCGAAATGAAACTATCCCTGCATGGCTGAATCAAACTAGCACTGAACAGTCAATGAGTTGTGACAGATCAACCGAGCCGAATAAGCAGCAGCTGAGAGGTCTCCTCCAATTCTTTCTGATGAAGAGGAAATCCTGAAGAGGAAAATCCTGAAGAGGAAAATCCTGAAGAGAAAGAAAAAACAGAAGAAGTGAAAGAAGAAAGATTCAAATGCAGCAAAGATGGAAATCCTGTGACAACCTATACAATCGGCTGTGATAAGAATTTGAAGCGGTTTATGGAATCTAAAAAAAGTGTGACTATTTTGATCCAGTGGATCTCCTCGATTATCATTGCAATTGCAACAATTCCCTTTTTTTGTATTTCTTTTTGTCCAGCCATTTTTCCAGAGGAAGAAGATAGTGATGATAGTGGGGGAGGTGACGAGGATGAAGACGAAAATAATGACGACAAGGATGACGATGAAAATCATGGTGACGAGGATGATCATGATGACAGCGACTAAATAAACTGCTCAATTATAAAAAAAAGTTTGTCCTATCTTTAAAAAGGTCAAGTCACAAAGCTCACAAAGCAACTTTATTATTTTTTTTTCTGTTAATAAAATCTCTAAAGCTGTGATACCAATGAAGCCAAAATATCGTCAAATGAAGATGCCGTTTATCAGGCAGCTAACTCAGTCCAATATATGCAATGGCATCACTGCATAATTGTCCTTTACTAGGTTCAGCTTTATCCGATGATTGAGCATTTATGTACTATAACCTACGATTATGTCGTCATTGATCACTATTGTGTATGAAAAATGAAGTTTTTCGTAAAAAATTGATTCTATTTTTAAAATGTTTTTTTTTTAAATTACAAATGGCACTAGATCTAGCAATTTCCTTTAAAATGAGCCATTGAGCAATTCTCTACGATATTCCAGTGCCAAGCTATCTGTGGAAAAGAAAAAAGAGAAAAAAGAGATGCCGTTTAGGCAGAATGCTGTAGTAGCTGCCTCGTTTCTTGATTTTCAAGCCAATATATTTCACTTGCTGTTCAAGTCAAGGGACAGAAAGTTTCCTATATATGGGTCTTGGACAAGGCGATTCTAATGGTGTAGTTTTTGTTTGATCTGACTGTATTTTTAGGAGTTATGGGTTATATATTTCTTAACACTGACGTGACTGTTCTTACTAGGTTGCTAGCTACCACTGCAACCCGGATTAGGATTAACTATACCGATACTTCACATAATCACACACTATGGGATGTAGTTCGCTCTTTTATATAAAAAAGAGAAAAAATATCCCGTTTGGGGAGAATAACGTGGTTAAAGTCAATTTCTTGATTTTCAAGCCAATATATTTCCCTTGCTGTTCAAGCCAAGGGACAGAAAGTTTCCTATACAGGGGTTTCGGACAAGGCGGTTCTAATGGTGTACTTTTTGTTTTGATCTGACTCCTTTTTTAGGAACTATGGGTTTTATATTTCTTAATATGGACGTGATCGTCTCTTACTAGGTTGCTAGCTACCGCTGCAACCCGGATTGGACGTGATCGTCTCTTACTAGGTGCTAGCTACCGCTGCAACCCGGAACATATCAGTTACTATGGGAGAGACAATGGGCTGGAAGTTTGTTCTTTACTGTATAAGTGGCCTATAAAATTTAGTAGAGGCAAGAGCGTCGTTCTTTATTATATTGCTAGCTACTGTTGCAACCCAGATTTTGATCTGAACCTTTTTTCAAAAGTTTTGGGTGACTATAGTTTTTACAATGGGGCGTGGCCGTCTCTTACTAGGTTGCTAGCTACTGCTGCAACCCCGATTTGTTAAAACCCTCAAAAAATTACTGAAATTTACAGAATAATGGATAATTATATAAAAAAGAACCTAACTGAAAAATACCAATTATGATGAACTATATCGGTCCTTTATGTAACAATTATGATGAACTATATCGGTCCTTTATGTAATTTTTAGGAGTTATGGGTTTATGGGTTATTGTTATGGTTTATGGGTTTGTAATTTTTAGGAATTATGGTTTAGGAGTAACATTGGGCGTGATCGTCTTACTAGGTTGCTAGCTACCACTACAACTCGGATAACATTTATAGAAGTTATGGACAAGGCGGCTCTAGGTGGTTTTTACTATGGGGCGTGATCGTCTCTTACTAGGTTGGTAGCTACCGCTGTAACCCGGATTATGATGGACTATACTGGTCTTTTTTGTAAAACTCATTTTAAAGGTAGAACTCTTTCTAATTGATTACAACCAGGAAAAAGCCTACGGCTTCTTCTTCTTTGAAATAGTAAGAGACTAGCTTCAAACAATCAAGAAGCTAACTAAATCATATGTATGTAATGGGTTTCTATTCCAATGATCGTCTTTTAACGGAAAATTTAAGATATTGACCTTAAATATAACTGTACTAGCCTGTACCATAGTTAAGTGGCCTATAAAATTTAGTATGGGCAAGAGGTCGTTCTTTATTATATGTTTTTCTATTCACGTCATAGCTCTAATATAAAACTATGACGACATTCATTATTTATCTAGTAGGGTTTCAGACAAGGTAATTCTAATGATATACTTTTGTTTTGATTTGACTCTATTTTTAGGAGTTTTGTTATATTTCTTATCATTGGACTGATCGTCTCTTACTAGATTGCTAGCTACTGCTGCAACCCAGATTCACATATATAGTTATTTATGAGAGGCAGCCTGGCCGAGTGGTCCAAGGCACTGGTGTTAGCCACCAGTCTCTTCGGAGGCGTGGGTTCAAATCTTACCGCTGGTATACGATTATGTTTGAAAGACTGCAGTGTGAAAAGACATCAAAAATGCAGTTTTTGGTGGAAAAATTTATTCTCTTTTAGAAATAATTATTTTAGTTACAAAAGGTTTTTAACCCAATTAATTTCCTTTAAAATGAGCTATTGAACAACCCTCTACGATGTTCCAGTGCCAAGCTATCTGTGGAAAAGAAAAAAAGAAAGAAAAAAATATCCCGTTTAGGCAGAATGTTGTAGTAGCTGCCACTTTTCTTGATTTTCAAGCCAATATATTTCCCTTGCTGTTCAAGCCAAGGGACAGAAAGTTTCCTATACAGGGGTTTCGGAAAAGGCGGTTCTAATGGTGTACTTTTTGTTTTGATCTGACTCCTTTGTTAGGCACTATGGGTTTTTATATTTCTTAACATTGGACGTGATCGTCTCTTACTAGGTTGCTAGCTACCGCTGCAACCCGGATGCTAGCTACCGCTGCAACCCGGATGCTAGCTACCGCTGCAACCCGGATCATAGTTCTAATAAAACTAGGACGACATTCATTATCTAGCATATGAAAGTGCAGTTCTCTGTAAAACATTGAGTTTGGTTCAAATATCTTCTTAATTACAAAAGCATATAGAGGTGACAAAATTCCTGATGTTATAATAACAAAAGCTTCTACAATTCTATAAAAAAAGTGTAGTTTTTCGTAAAAAATATATTATATTTCAAAATAATTTGTTTTAATTACAAAAGGTTTTAACCTCATCAATTTTCTCTAAAATAAGCTCTCTACGATGTCCCAGTGCCAAGCTATCTGTGGAAAGAAAATAAAAGAAAAGAAAAAAAAGATGCCGCATATACAGAATATCGTGGTTTCAGCCACTTTTCTTGATTTTCAAGCCAATATATATCCCTTGTTGTTCAAGCTAAGGGACGGTAAGTTTCCTATATAAGGGTTTGGGAAAAGGCAGTTCTAATAGTGTACTTCGTTTTTTTATCTGATTCTACTTTTAGGAGTTATTGACTATTTCATTTTTTTACTATGGTGCTTTATCGTCTCTTACTAGATTGCTAGCTACCGTTGCAACCCGGATGTGAAATTACAAACAGGAAAAAGCATGGCTTTTTCTAAATTGAGTGGTAAGAGACTACCTGGCTACAGCCTACAATTATGATGAGATTGATCAATCTTATGCATGAATTTGATTAAAAGAAACTTTCCGAAAAATAAGTTTTTCAAAGAAAAGTAAAGGCCATTTTAAACTTAAGATCAGCAGACACAAATGCCTATTAAAATTCAAACTCAAAACGACCAGAAATTACTATTAAAGAATAAATGAAACTCAAAACGAAAAGAAATTAAATAAACAATCATAAAGAAAAAAACGCACAAGAGGTAATAATATAAATGAATAAATAGATCTTAAAGCGGGTAAAGCTTAGATTGAATATGAAAATCAAGCTTAAAACGAAAAAAATATTTTCCTATTGAAGTATAAATGAAACTTAAAACAAACAAAAATTAAATAAACAATCAATGCAAACAAACATACAACAGATATTAATGTAAATTAATAAATAAACCTTAAAACGAGTGAAACTTAAATTGAATATGCAAATCAAGCTTGAAACGAACAAAAATCACTACAAACATGAGTTTGGTTATCACCTCCTTCTCTCACTGTAAAAGTCTAAAACCTACTTTGTCATTGGCACTTTACTGAAAACCACAAATATTTTCTTTTGTACTTAATACTGAAAATAAACATTAACATTATAGTAACATTTTCAACTGATGAGCTTTCAGCAATTAATAATGGTTTATGCATCAAATATTCAGTTTAATTTATTAGTTCATTCTAAAGTTGTTCAAGACGAATGTAGTTTCACTATAAACTAGAGTTTGGATACTGCCCCCTTTCTTAACTGTAAATAAAAACCAAAAGCCTACTGCGTCATTGGCGCTTAACCTGCAAACGAATTATATTACAAATATTTGTTTTTCCAGGTCTTACAGCATTGAAAATAAAAATAAAATTACAGTGAGATAAATTCTTGAACTGATGGATCTTTCAACAATTAATAGCATTATACTTTCAATTTGATGTTATTTATACTTTCCAAGACTGTTCAAGACGCATATAATTTTCAGTAAAGCGCTAATGACGCAGTAGGTTTTAGACTTTTACAGTGAGAGAAGGAGGTCATACCCAAATTCTTGTTTGTAGTGATTTTTGTTCGTTTCAAGCTTGATTTGAATATTCAATTTAAGTTTCACTCGTTTTAAGATTTATTTATTAATTTACATAAATATCTATTGTATGTTTGTTTAAACTGATTGTTTATTTAATTTCTGTTCGTTTTAAGTTTCATTTATACTTCAATAGGAAAATATTTTTTTCATTTTAAGCTTGATTTTCATATTCAATCTAAGCAGTACTCGCTTTAAGATCTATTTATTCATTTATATTATTACTTGTTGTCTGTTTTTGCTATGATTGTTTATTTAATTTCTGTTCGTTTTGGGTTTCATTTATTCTTTAATAGTAATTTCTGGTCGTTATGAGTTTGAACTTTAAAAGGTATTTGTAGCTGCTGAGCTTAAGTTTAAAATGGCCTTTACTTTTCTTTGAAAATCTTATTTTTCGGAAAGTTTTTTTTTTAATTAATTTCTATTCGTTTTTGATTGCAAAAAGTTTCAAGTTTTTAAAAATTCCTTATTTCAAAATAAAACTTAAAAAAAAATCCAATATTCATCAAAGTATCAAAGCTGGCATCAAAGTAACAATATCAAAGTGAAAAAATGGGTATGTGTCAACCTCGGAGTTTTATTATCTGATGTTTGAACTATTTTTAACAAAATTTCTATCTCAAAATTTTTAGCAGATGGGTTTGGGGAAAAGGGCGTGGGGGGACTAATTACCCTTCGGTCTCTTGTGACTTTTTAAAAGTGAACTAGAAATTTCTATTTTCAATCAAATGAGCCCTCTCAGAAGTTTATACGAGTATTCCTTACATAAAAACCCTATATGTCCCCAGAGTATAACTTACAACGCCTTTCCCTGGGCCCTGGGGGATTGTGTCGACCCCAGAGTTTTAATATCTGATGGTTGAACTATTTTCAACAAAATGGTCACCTCAAATTTTATCGGATGGGTTTATACATCCGATAAACCCAAAGGCGTGGAGGGCGGGAGGGGCTAGTTGCCCTCCGATCTTTTTTCACTCTGAGAAAATGAACTAAAACTTTTAATTTCCATTCAAATGAACCCTCTATGAAGTTTATACGAGCATCCCTTTCATAAGAACCACATACGGCCCCAGGACATAGCTTACAATGCCTGCCCCCGGGCCCTAGGGGAATGTGTCGTCACCGGAGTTTTTGTTATCTGACCTTTGAACTATTTTGCAAAAATAGCTCTCTCAAAGTTCTTATCAGATGGGTTTGAGGAAAATAGGGCGTGGAGAGGGGAGCTAGTCGCCCTCCAATCTCGTTTGACTCTTAAAAAGTGAATGAGAACTTTCAATTTCCAATCAAATGAGCCTTCACCGAAGTTTATACGAGCATAACTTCCATAAGAACCATATATACCCCAGAGCAATACTTACAAACACCTGCCCCAAGCCCGGGGGGGGGGTCGACACAGGAGTTTTTCTTATATGACCTTTGAACTATCTTTAACGAAATGGCCATACGTAAAGGAGTTTTTGTTATATGATTTTTGAACTATTTTTAACAAAATGGCTACCTCAAATTTTTTACCAGATGTATTTGGGGAAAGAGGGATCGGGGGACCAGTTGCCATCCGATCACTTTTGACTCTTAAAAAGGGCACTATAACTCTCGATTTCCAATCGAACGGCCCCCTTTGAAGTTTATACGACGACCCCTTCAATTTGAAGTGCTTCTGGGAAAAAATAAATGGAGTGTGGGGGGAGGCTAGCTGCCCTCCAATCACTTTTGACTCTAAAAAAGTGAATTACAACTTTCAATTTCCAATCAAATGAGCCCTCTAGGAAATTTATACGAGCATCCCTTCCATAACAGCCATATATGCTCCCAGGGCATAACTTACAACGCCTACCCCCGGGCCCTGGGGGCTGTGTCGACACCGTAGTTTTTTATTATCTGAAATCATATACAAACCGTCCGGTGATCATGACAGAACTTATAACTCCCTTGTTCAGTAATAATATTGGTACCCTACTTGGTATAAAACAACTTCGTAACAGAAACTGAATTCAAGAAACCTGACTAACACGGTATTAGATTCAACACACTCGGGCATTTCAGTTCACAATCTAATACCTCACACCTTAAACAAGCAGAAAAACCAATAAATATTTTTGACTCCTGGCCCTTGCAGAGCTCACATTTTTTTTTTTGAAACACCAGCACCATCATCTATTGTTGCTTACAATCAAGTAGTTCTTATCCTTTTCCGCCTGACAAAGGTTGGATTGGTCCAGTCACTCCAGAGAAGGCTGTTTGAAATTATCAAATACCCTCTACAACATTTAACCGGTTCAGATAGCTTTAAACAAAAACTTAGACAGGATTCCGGGTGATTTAAGAATAAACGAGATCATATTTCGGTTTCTCAAGAGAGAACCGATACTCTTATGTAATCCCTCGGAAATAAACCTTCGAACCACTTCTTTCCCCATCATTCTAATCCTAACACGTGAACACACCCCTTAGTGGTCTCAACAGGGTGATCCTGCACAGAAATGCACTTACTTAAAACATCTGAAATCAAATCTCATAGTCTTACTTACAACCTTATTTA
>CM051260.1:53979387-54018887 GCA_027921565.1 Artemia sinica | reverse complement strand
TCTAAGTTAAGACTCTAAGCTAAAATTCTAAACTCTTAACTAAAACTAAACTAGAACTCTAACTAAAACTCTAAGCTATGACTCTAAGGTAAAACATCAAACTCTTAACTAAAACTAAACTAAACTAGAACTCTATCAAAAACTCTAGGCTAAGACTCTAAGCTAAAAACTCTAAACTCTTAACTAAAACTAAAATAAACTTGAACTCTAACAAAAACTCTAAGCTAAGACTCTAAGCTAAAATTCTAAACTCTTAACTAAAACTAAACTAAACTAGAACTCTAACTAAAACTCTAAGCTATGACTCTAAGGTAAAACACCAAATTCTAACTAAACTAAACTAGAACTCTATCAAAAACTCTAAGCTAAGACTCTAAGCTAAAAAACTCTAAACTCTTAACTAAAAACTAAACTAAAAGTATAACTCTAAGCTAAGTCTCTAAGCTAAAACTCTAAACTATTAACTAAAACTAAACTAAACTAGAACTTCAACATAAACTCTACGCTAAGACTCTAAGCTAAAAACTCTAAACTCTTAACTAAAACTAAAATAAACTAGAACTCTAACAAAAACTCTATGCTAAGACTCTAAGCTAAAACACCAAACTCTTAACTAAACTAAACTAGAACTCTAACTGAAACTCAAAGGTAAAACATCAAACTCTTAACTAAAATTAAACTAAACTAGAACTCTAACTGAAACTCAAAGGTAAAACATCAAACTCTTAACTAAAATTAAACTAAACTAGAACTCTAACAAAAAAAGTCTAAGTTAAGACTCTAAGCTAAAACTCGAAACTCTTAACTAAAACTTTGCCAAACTAAAACTTTAAGTAAAACTCTAAGGTATGACTCCAAGCTAAAACTCGAAAAACTCTTAACTGTAACTAAACTAAACTTCAACTCTAACTAAAACTCTAAGCTAAGACTCTAAGCTAAAAACTCTAAAACTCTTAACTAAAACTAAACTAAACTAGAACTCTAACAAAAACTCTAAGCTAAGACTCTAAGCTAAAACTCGAAACTCTTAACTAAAACTTAACCAAACTATAACTTTAAGTAAAATTCTAAGCTAAGACTCTAAGCTAAAACTCTAAATTCTTAACTGTAACTAAACTAAACTAGAACTCTAAATAAAACTCTAAGCTAAGACTCTAAGCTAAAAACTCTAAACTCTTAATTGAAAAAACTAAACTCAAGTTGGAAAATGGGTTTAGAAGGGACTAGAACTTAACAAAAAACTCTAGGCTAAGACTCTAAGCTAAAAACTCTAAACTTTTAACTAAAACTAAACCAAACTAAAACTCTAAGCTAAAAGGATGGGTACTTCAATTTGTAAAATGGGTTTAGGATGGTCACTAAGAAAGGAACTTGCTCTGAAATGGTCTTTGAAATGTATTTCTTGGTGTTGAGGTAACCAAAAAGCTGTAAAGTATAGTTGTAGGTGAAAAAGATAAGTACTTCAAGTTGGAAAATGGGTTTAGAAGGGACATTAAGAAAGTAACTTGTTCTGAAATGGTCTTTGAAAAGTATTTCTTGGTGTTGAGGTATCCAAAAAGTTGTAAAGTATAGTTGTGGGTGAAAAAGATAAGTGCTTCAAGTTGAAAAATGGGTTTAGGATAGACATTAAGAAAGGAACTTGTTCCCGTCAGGACCTCGTGATAGGGTTCTACCGATTATGTAATCAATTTCTCAGAAATCCAATTGTCTTAGTCGATTACGTCATTCTATGCCCATATATGGACCCCCGTCATGACCTTCTGATAGGGTTCTACCGATTATGTAATCAATTTCTCAGAAATCCAATTGTCTTAGTCGATTACGTCATTCTATGCCCATATATGGACCCCGTCATGACCTTCTGATAGGGTTCTACCGATTATGTAATCAATTTCTCAGAAATCCAACTGTCCTAGTCGATTACGTCATTCTATGCCCATATATGGACCTCCGTCATGACCTTCTGATAGGGTTCTACCGATTATGTAATCAATTTCTCAGAAATCCAACTGTCCTAGTCGATTACGTCATTCTATGCCCATATATGGACTCCCGTCATGACCTTCTGATAGGGTTCTACCGATTATGTAATCAATTTCTCAGAAATCCATTTGTCCTAGTTGATTACGTCATTCTATGCACATAAATGGATTCCCGTCACGACCTCCTGATAGGGTTCTACCGATTATGTAATCAATTTCTCGGGAATTCTCTCCCTTCGATTACGCAATCAATATATCTCTTCCCCACCTTCCCCTTAGAAACAACAAATTAATTCCCATTTCTTGAATCAATAATTCCCCTTAGAAACAACAAATTAATTCCCCTTTCGTGAATCAATAATTCCCTTAGAAACAACAAATTAATTCCCCTTTCTTGAATCAATAATTCCCCTTAGAAACAACAAATTAATTCCCCTTTCGTGTCAATCAATCAACCATGACATCATCTGTCACGTGTGATCTAAACTTTGCCTCGGAAACAATTCTGGTCGAACTCCAAATATATTAATAAACTTCCGGAAACAATTTGATTAATGACTGTCAGCACAGGTGTTCCAAATTCCCAATCGATTACGCAATCAATTTCTCAGAAATCCATCTCCCCTAGGGACTCTATGCCCATATATGGTGCCCCCCCCCCTGGAGTATAGATAGCCTTCTACTACTTTGAACTATTTTTAACAAAATGTCTATCTAATTTTTTTTTCTGATGCATTTAGGGCGTAGAGGAGGGGGAGGCGGGGCTAGTTGCCCTCCGATCTATTTTGACTCTTAAAAAGTAAACAAGAACTTTCAATTTCCAATCAGATGAGCCCTCTCCGAAGTTCATTCGAGCATCCCTTCCATAAGAACTATATATGACCCTAGAGCATTACTCATAGCGCCGGCTTCCGGGCCCTGGAGGGTTGCGTCAACAGAACATTTTTTTTTATTTGACCTTTGAACTATTTTTCAGGAAATGGCTATTATAAAAACTTTATCGGGTGGGCTTGGGGATAAAACGGTGTGTGGGGGGGGGGGCTAGTTGCCCATGGATATATTTTGGCTTTTAAAAATTGAATTAGAACTTTCAATTTCCAATTAAATGAGCCCTCTATGAAGTTTATACTAGCATCCCTTTCATAAGAACCATACATGCCCTCAGGGCATAACTTAGAACGCCTTCCCCTGGGCCCTGGAGGTTGTATTGACACCAGATTTTTCTTATCCGATATTTTGAACTATTTTAAAAAAAATGTCTATCTCAAAATTTTCATCAAATGGGTTTGGAAAAAGAAGACGTGTGGGGAGGGGGTTACTAGATGCCCTCGGATCTCTTTTGACCATTAAAAAGTGAGCTCGAACTTTCAATTTCAAATCAAATGAGCCCTCTCTGAAGTTTATACGAACATCCCTTTCATAAGAACCATATATGTCCCAGGGCATAACTTACAACGCCTACCCCCGGGCCCTGGGGGTTCTGCGACACCTGAGTTTTTGTTATATGACTTTTGAGCAATTTTTGTCTTAATGGCTATCTCGAAATTTTTATGGATGCATTTGGGGAAAAAGGGGCGTGGATGGGGGGGGGGGGGGGTAGTTGCCCTCCAATCTCTTTTGACTCTAAAAAACTGAACTAGAACTTTCAATTTCCAATCAAATGAGCCATCTCTGAAGATTTTACGAGCATTCTTCAATAAGAACCATATACTCCCCCAGGGCATAACTTACAACACCTGCCCTCGGGACCTGGGGGGCTGTGTCGACCCCGGAGCTTTCGTTATACGGTCTTCGAACTATTTAAAAAATAAGAGCATCCCTTCCATAAGACCCATATATGCCCCCAGGGCATAACTTACAACGCCTGCCCCGGGCCCTCGGGGGTTGTGTCGACACCAGAATCTTTTTATATGATCTTTGAACTATTTTTAACAAAATAGCTATCTTAAAATTTTATATTGGATGGATTTGGGGAAAAATGAGGGTGGGGGGGGGGGGCTAATTGCCCTTAACTCTCTTGACTCTTAAAAATTGAACTAGAACTTTCAATTTCCAATCAAATGAGCCCTCTATGAAGTTTATACGAGCATCCTTTCATAAGAACCGTATACACCCCCAGGACAACACCTATAACGCCTATCCCCTGGTTCCTGGGGGAGTTTTGTTATCTAACTTTTGAACAATTTCCAAAAAACTGGCTATCTCAAAATTTGTAGCGGATGGGTTTTGGGAAAAGCGTGGGGGGGGGATAATTGCCCTTAACTCTCTTGACTCTTAAAAAGTGAACTAGAACTTTCAATTTCCGATCAAATGAGCCCTCTATGAAGTTAATACGAGCATCCCTTTCATAAGAACCATACATGCCCTCAGGGCATAACTTAGAACGCCTTCCCCTGGGCCCCGGGGGTTGTACTGTCACCAGATTTTTTCTTATCCGACCTTTGAACTATTTTAACAAAATGTTTATCTCGAAATTTTCATCAAATGGGTTTGGAAAAAGAAGGCGTGCGTGGGGGGGGGGGGATAGCTGCCCTCGGATCTCTTTTGACTATTAAAAAGTGAGCTCAAACTTTCAATTTCAAATCAAATGAGCCCTCTCTGAACTTTATACGAGCATCCCTTTCATAGGAACCATATATGCCCCAGGGAATAACTTACAACGCCTGCCCCCGGGTCCTGGTGGTTCTGACGACACCTGAGTTTTTGTTATCTGACTTTTGAGCAATTTTTAACTTAATGGCACCTCAAAATTGTTATTGGATGCATTTGGGGAAAAAGTAGAGTAGGGGGGGGGGGGGAGCTTGTTGCCCTCCGATCTCTTTTGACTCGACAAAACTGAACTAGAACTTCCAATTTCCAATCAAATGAGCCATCTCTGAAGATTTTACGAGCGTCCTTCAATAAGAACCATATATTCCCCCAGGGCATAACTAACGACAACTGCCCTCGGGCCCTGGGGGGCTGTGTTGACCCCGGAGTTTTTTTTTATGATCTTTGAACTATAGTTAACAAAATAGCTATCTTAAAATTTTTATTGGATACATTTGGGAAAAAGGGGTTTGAGGGAAGCTGGTTACCCTCCAATATCTTTTGACGCTTAAAAAGTGAACTAGAACTTTCAATTTCCAATAAAATGAGCCCTCTGAAGTTTATACGAGCATTCCATACATAAGAACCATATATGCCCCCCGGGCATAACTTATAACCCTCGCCCCTGAAGACTGTGGGGGGATTGTCCTGCTCAAACATATAATTTCCAGAACTTTCAACTACGTTGAACAAAATGGCTATATCAAAATTTTGATTGGATGTATTAGGGGAAATGGTGGGGGAAATGGTGGGCGTGGAAGGGGTGTCAGTTGGCTTCCAATCACTTTCGACTATTAAAAAGGGAACTAACCATTTAAATTTCCAATCGAATGAGCCCATTCTGAAGTTTCTACGACAACACTTTCTATACAAAACCTTATATGCCTCCAGGGCATAACTTACAACCCTTGCCCTGAGGGCTGTGGAGGGGGAGGGGGGGGGGGTAATCCCCAAAGACCTAATTTCCTGAATTTTCAACTACGTTGAACAAAATGGCTATATCAAAATTTGGATTGGATGTGTTTGGGGAAAAGTTGGGCGTGTGAGAGGGGGGGTCAGCTTCCCTCTAATCACTTTCGACTATTAAAAAGGCCCTAGCCCTTTGAATTTCCAATCGAATGGGTCCTTTTTGAAGTTTCTACGACAACGCTTTCTATAAAAACCTTAAACTTACAACCCTTGCCGTGAGAGCTGTGGGAGAGTGTCCTTCTCAAAAATATAATTTCTACCTAGAAATCAACTACGCTGAACAAAATGGCTATCTCGAAATTTTGATTGGATATGTTTAGAGAACTGGTGGGTGTGGAAGGGGTGTTAGTTGCCTTCCAATCACTTTAGACCCTTAAAAAGGGCACTAGAACTCTCGATTTGCAATCGAATAACCCCCTTTGAAGTTTCTACGACCACCCCTTCCATATGAAGTGCCTCTGGGAAATAAATAAATAAATAATAATAAAACATTGGAGCCGTATGGCCTTTACTTTAGGCAACGCCATAGCGTTGCCTCTGAAATGCAGTTTTTCGTAAAAAATTTATTATATTCTAAAAATGACTTTTTTTTAATTGCGAAAGTTTTTAACCACATCAATTTCCATGAGCCATTAAACAGCTCTCTACGATTTTCCACTGCCAATCTATCAATGGAAAAAAAAGAAGAAAATAAATGCTGTATATACAGAATTTCGTGATTTCAGCCACCTTTCTTGATTTTCAAGCCAATATATTTTCCTTGCTGTTGAAGCCAAGAGACGACAAATTTTCTATATAGAGGTTTCGGACAAGGCGGTTTTAATAGTGTACTTCTTGTTTTCATCTGCGACTATTTTTTAGGAGTTATGGGCTATTTTATTTCTTAGTATTGGACGTGATCGTCTCTTACTAGGGTGCAAGCTACCGCTGCAACCCAGATCGGTACTTTTATAAATAAATGAAGAATAAGATGTATAAAAGGTAAAAAAAGGTAAAGGATGCGGCACTAGATCCTTAAGGTCCGAACCGGCAGTGCTAATCTCCGTCTCACGGCCCTTCAGCTAGGAAGTGCAATGGGGGGAAGGGGGCAAGCGACCTTGCACTTTCGCACACCCTTCCTGTTTACCTTCCCAAGATCTCTCCAGGTACCCATTTAGAAATGAGTCAACTCTGGCTGAGCTTACAGTCACTCCACTGATCCCCGTCCCAAACCAAATAATTGGGTACACTAGGATTCAAACCCTCACCCTCTCGGACAAAGGATCTTGAATCCAGCGCACCAATCCACTCAGTTAGAACCGCTCACATTGGCAAGAGTAAGAGTATTACAGAGTAAAAAGTAATTGTAAAGAGTAACGTGAGTAGTTGTAAGCAAGAGAATAAGTAAGTGAGCCAGAGAGAGAGAGAGAGAGAGAGAGAGAGAGGAGAGAGAGAGAGATTGAGAGAGAGAGAGAGAGAGAGAGAGAGAGAGAGAGAGAGAGAGAGAGAGAGAGAGAGAGAGAGAGAGAGAGAGAGAGAGAGAGGAGAGAAGAGAGAGAGAGAGAGAGAGAGAGAGAGAGAGAGAGAGAGGAGAGAGAGAGAGAGAGAGAGAGAGAGAGAGAGAGAGAGAGATTGAGAGAGAGAGAGAGAGAGAGAGAGAGAGAGAGAGAGAGAGAGAGAGAGAGAGAGAGAGAGAGAGAGAGAGAGAGAGAGAGAGAGAGAGAGAGAGAGAGAGAGGAGAGAGAGAGAGAGAGAGAGAGAGAGAGAGAGAGAGAGAGAGAGAGAGAGAGAGAGAGAGAGAGAGAGAGAGAGAGAGAGAGAGAGATCATGGAGAGAGAGAGAGAGAGAGAGAGAGAGAGAGAGAGAGAGAGAGAGAGAGAGAGAGAGAGAGAGAGAGAGAGAGAGAGAGAGAGAGAGAGAGAGAGAGAGAGAGAGAGAGAGAGAGAGAGAGAGAGAGAGAGAGAGAGAGAGAGAGAGAGAGATGAGAGAGAGAGAGAGAGAGAGAGAGAGGAGAGAGAGAGAGAGAGAGAGAGAGAGAGAGAGATGAGAGAGAGAGAGAGAGAGAGAGGAGAGAGAGAGAGAGAGAGGCGAGAGAGAGAGAGAGAGAGAGAGAGAGAGAGAGAGAGAGAGAGAGAGAGAGAGAGAGAGAGAGAGAGAGAGAGAGAGAGAGAGAGAGAGAGAGAGAGAGAGAGAGAGAGAGAGAGAGGGAGAGAGAGAGAGAGAGAGAGAGAGAGAGAGAGAGAGAGAGAGAGAGAGAGAGAGAGAGAGAGAGAGAGAGAGAGAGAGAGAGAGAGAGAGAGAGAGAGAGAGAGAGAGAGAGAGAGAGAGAGAGAGAGAGAGAGAGAGAGAGAGAGAGAGAGGAGAGAGAGAGAGAGAGAGAGAGAGAGAGAGAGAGAGAGAGAGAGAGAGAGAGAGAGAGAGAGAGAGAGAGGAGAGGAGAGGGAGAGAGAGAGAGAGAGAGAGAGAGAGAGAGAGAGAGAGAGAGAGAGAGAGAGAGAGAGAGAGAGAGAGAGAGAGAGAGAGAGAGAGAGAGAGAGAGAGAGAGAGAGAGAGAGAGAGAGAGAGGAGAGAGAGAGAGAGGAGAGAGACGAGAGAGAGAGAGAGAGAGAGAGAGAGAGAGAGAGAGAGGAGAGAGCAAGAGCAAAAGTACTGCCAAAAAAAAGTAATAAAAGAGAGCTGACTGTAAATTCTACTCCAAGACTAGAAGAACTAGCCTGTGTTTGCATACTCAGCAGACTATAATTCAATAGCCTTATTTAGCCCGACAATTATCGACTCAATAGCTTCATGTATGCATGAACCCTAGTCTTTCATTATTCCTACAACATTTTTTTTTGGTTTTTAGTCTTCTCTTAATGGGGCTCTTGCCAGTGGTGACGGAGAGACACTATCTTATTTAAGAAAAATCTCACTTTCTTCCTGTGGAACTGAAACAAGATTATTAACAGGGAATTTGTAAAAAAAAGAACAAAGTTTCCGTCACACTTAAGGTCGACCACCTTGGTCATTTTCGCCATAACATACTTTTCTTAAAAGTGATTTTTTTTTTTTTTTTTGTGATCAAATAAAGACTTAGGGAAGACCAAGAAGACAATTTATCACCTACAAGGTTGAAGGTTTTAAGTAAAACTATGAGGCGAGACTAAGGTCTTTCAATTGATCCAGATGAGTCCAACCATGCTTCCATTAGTCACGAATTATTTAGAGTTCACCCAAATTACCGAAAAGAGAATTGGGCTCTCTTCTTTCCAAAAATTAACATCGATAAACACACAAATGTAAACACGAAACTAAAATTGTTAACTTTTGTTAACGTTAGCTTCCGTGGAGATTTAGGAGAATACAACTTCATTTCGGAGAAATATCCTATAATTCAGGATAAGGGGATGCACTAAACTAAACCCGATATATACTTGCATATCTTCCATAAGGTTCATAAAATTTAGACCTACATCACAAAAATCCATGGTTCCCATATCGATCATAGGCCAATATTGAGTGCACGTCTCCTTGGCTACTGTTCCAAGACTAGATGAACTTGTCTGATTTGATGCTGTATGTTGATTTCTGCCACTGCTACTCCGCCCAAAGGAAAACCTAAATAAAGGAAAAAAAAATAAAAAAAATTAGTCTTTCGGTAAAATATAATTTATAATTGAAACTTATGCTTGATCTTCTAGAAGAAATGAAAAGTGGTTTTCAAATTTAAAATGAAAGACATAACACTGTGCTTACTTATAGGAACTAAAGCATATTAGATAATACAATTTAAATGAACTGTTATTTTTTAAATTTAACCTGAAAAGATAGAAAAACAAGGTGAAAAGAACACCCCCATGTAACAGACCTTCTACCAAGAGTCAAAACCTAAAGAAGAAAAAGACGAAAAGGAAGAGAGATCAAGAAAGGACCTAAGAGAGAGAGAGAAGGAGAAGGAGAGAGAGAGAGAGAGAGAGAGAGAGAGAGAGAGAGAGAGAGAGAGAGAGAGAGAGAGAGAGAGAGAGAGAGAGAGAGAGAGAGAGAGAGAGAGAGAGAGAGAGAGAGAGAGAGAGAGAGAGAGGGCACCAGAAACAGCACCCAAACTTTCTGTCGTATTCAAGGAACCTAAAAAAAAAAAAAAAAAAAAAAAATGAATTTGAGTGCTTCCGGAAATCAAACACTTAGTAGGCTATTTTGAGGTGACACTTCTGACGTGTAATAAAGAGGGAGCCATTTAAAAAAACATCTCAACTAGTATCATTTAGTCTAGAATGAAGGAGAATTTTAATTTATATTGTTTGTCTTCATTGACCAGTAGGATCTTTAAATCATTGTCGCCTATTATAAAGATGATAATATAACAAATGAAATTACAGTTTACATTTGGACATGGTAACTAAAACTACTAACAACTCAACACATTACTAGGTCTCTTGTGATCAACATAGTTAAGCACATATCTCCTCCACCCATCCAATTCAGAGCCCACTCTTTGCTTACTCCCATGAGGTTCAAACTCACATAACCACAATTAAGCCTAGTTGTGCCAGGAATCACAACTTTTGAAGACAAATTAACATTAATTGGTATACGCAACCGAACCATCAAGAACGCTCTTTCATTTGGATCTAGAGATTGGAGTTGAGCCATTTTTTTTTGTATCGCCAATTGTTGGATATAGCTTTGTAGCATCTTGTTTCATTATGGTATAATGTTTTAAAAGTTCGAGTAAACCTTCTAAGTTCGAGTTCGAGTAAAAGTTTGAGTAAACTTTTTTAAGAAAACCTTCTTAAAAAAGAAGCAACACTCATTCAGAACAGGCCGAAAGAAAAGTAAGAAACTTTTTTCAATTTTTTAGAAAACCTGTCTAATAAGCTTTCTTAGACCCTTAAATAAGAAGCCACTCATTCTTACCTGTTTAAAAGTACTGATGGTAGATTTTGTGGCGGAATTTTAACGTTAGTATTTTGCTGCTCTATTTCACACACCAAAAGAATGACGATTCTCACATCAGATTCCCAAATTGACTGCCAAAAAGCACTAACTGTATCAAATAAAGGCGCTTGTGCTGCTATATAAAACTTTTGAAGACACCCTATTGAACCCTAAAACAGAATCAAATAGAACAGATATAAAGGACATTAATATAGAGACTGTAAGAAAGGAAGGAACATAAGAGGAAGAAAAAAGCACAAAGGTAATAAAAAAAAAAATACAAAAATTACAGTTGTGCTAGCTAGAAACGTGTTAGCTAGCCAGAAGTTGTGCTAGTCAGTGAAGCTAGAAACGTGGAATTTTGGATGTGAATAAAAAAAGGTAAAGGTAAAGATTACGGCTTTGGACTTTACAGTCCCTACCGGCGGTGCTGATCTCCATTTCATGGCCATTCAGCAGGAAGTGCAATGGGGGGAGGGGACCAGCCATCCTGTACTTTTGCACACCCTTCCTGTTTATCTTCCCTTATTTCTCCAAGAACCCATTTAGAATTGGTTTAACCCTAGCTGAGCTTACAGAATCACGCCACGGACCCCAGTAACCAAATAACCAGCGACACCAGAAATCGAACGCCAAGGACAAAATGGCGTTCCTCAACGCCATTTTTGGCGTTGAGGAACGCCAAAAATGGCATTCTCAACCGTCATTTTTGTCCTCAAGGACAAAATTTCAAGTCCAACGCTAACCACTTGGCTAGGATGTAAATAACTTACATATTTTGGAATCATGAGAATAAAATTCGAAAATAACAATAAAAAAAATGACAACTGTTTAAATATTTTCATGTGTTTTCATGAGGAAGTAGAGTTAAATTTCAAGGAAAAAAGAGTAAAATTAAATTCTGATATTTTGACGCAACTCAAGTGAGACGTTCACAATGAAAAAAAAAGAAACAAAAAACAGCTGAAAATCTGGAAGAAAAAAGAAGGCAAGAAACTGACAGGAAAAAAAAACCCAACCAAAATCAACAAAATAAAAAGGCCCGGTATTGTCTAACATTCCCAGATCTAGAAGGATGAGTCTTTCAACTTTTGCTTTATTTCATCCCCTTTCTCAGTAGTCAAATTTAACTTTTTTAAAATAGCGGATCGAGTACTAATTTAAAGGGTTTTACGTCGCATCTCCAAAAGGAATACATACGTAAGAACTCATCACACCTGATGTTATAACGGAAATTAATTAAAAAAACTTTTTTCACAAAATAAGTTTTTCAAAGAAAAGTAAAGAACTCAATTAAACAAAAAATGAGCAAAAATAAAATCAAATAATCTACCAAGCGTGAAACTACCGCAACTCAGCACCGATAAATAAATGAAACCCAAAACGAACAGAAATTACAATAAATAACCGATTCAAACTCAAAACGAGAGAAATTAACATATGTTGGGCTCAGAACCCCTATGCCTTCACAAGGCCAGAACAAAATTTGCACTTTACTGAAAAAAATATAAATGTCTTACTTTATAACTTTAATAAATCAAATGATATTAACATTTTGATTACTAAATATCAGTATCTATATATTAAACTGACAATGCAAATTCATTTGTACTTTTTTCAGTAAAGTGCAAATTATATTCTTCAAAATTTTGATTGGATGTACTTGGGGAAATGGTGGGCGTGAGAGGAGGGTTAGGTGCCCTCAAATCACTTTCGACTATTAAAAAGGGCACTATTCCTTTGAATTTCCAATCGAAAGAGCTCTTTTTCAAGTTTCTACGACAAAGATTTCAATAAAACTTATAATCCCCCAGGGCATAACTTATAACCCTTGCCCTGAAAACTGTGGGGAAGTGTCCTGCTCAAAGGTATATTTTCCTGAGCTTTAAACGGCGTGGAACAAAATAGCTCTCTCAAAATTTTGACTGGATGGGTTTGGGGAAATGGTGGGCATGGAAGGGGTGTTAGTGGCATTCCAATCATTTTCGACTATTAAAAAGGGCGCTAGCCATTTCAGTTTCCAATGGAATGAGCCCTTTTGAAGTTTCTACGACAATGTGTTCTATAAAAAACCTTATATGCCCCCAGGGCATAAATTACAACCCTTGCCCTGAGGGCTGGGGGGGGGGGGGGTGTCATCCTCAAAGACCTAATTTCCATAACTTAAAACTTCGTTGAATAACATGGCTATCTCAAATTTTGACTGGATGTGTTTGGGGAAAAGGTGGGCGTCAGAGGGGGGTTAGTTGCCCTCCAATCACTTTCGACTATTAAAAAGGGCACAAGCCACTCCAATTTCCAATTGAATGAGCCCTCTTCGAAGTTTCTACGACAATTCTTCGATACGAAGTGCCCTGCTCTAAAGAAAAAAAAAAATAATAAAAAATAATACATTTTGCCATAATCGTTCTTATATGCCCCCAGGGCATAACTTAAAACCCTTGCCCTGAGGGTTTTGGGGAAAGTGTCCTCCTCAAAAACATATTTCTTAAGTGAAAATCAACTACGCTGAAAAAAATGGCTATCTCAAAAATTTTATTGGATGTGTTTGGGGGAATGATGGGCGTGGGGAGGGGGGGGGGGGGGCTAGTTGCCCTCCAATCACTTTCGACTATTAAAAACGGCACTAGCCACTCCAATTTCCAATCGAATGAGCCCTTTTCAAAGTTTCTATGACAACTCCTTCGATATGAAGTGCCCTGGTATGGAAAAAAAAAACAACAAAAAAACAAAAAAATAAATAATACATTGTGCCAACATCCTTCTTTACTTAGGTAGCGCTATTGCGCTGCCTATGATACCTTGATAAAGGAGTCGAATTCCTTTAACTGATTCGGTTGATTCAGATGGGTAGAACACAACTGTCTATCAACAGAACTTTAGAAACATTTTCCGCTATCTAAATATCCCCTGGATAGTCTAGTCAATCGAAATTTAAGAGATATCAATCCGATATGGACACAAACTATGCTGCTTCAAACAGTAGTCGCGGGTTATACCAACAACTTAAAACATCTGACATTAAAATAGATAGTCTCCGACGGAGATGCAGTCAAATAGGGGTAGTGGGAGGATCAAGGTCTGCCTCCCCTCGAATGATAATTTTTTCTGGAATTTATAGGTACTTCTTGTTCAAATTAGCAAACATTTTTTTCTTGGCTCCCTCGCCCGACAGGAAAAAAAACTTTCTCAAATACTCGAATTTTTTTCTCGAAATCAGAGCAATATTCAACATCAAACAGAATAGGAGAATGGTCAGAAGAGAAGAAAATATTGTTAAATACTTGACAACGTTAATATGCTTTATTTACCAGAACTTTTGAGAAACATCCCAATTTAAGAAAAATAGCTTTCTTTCTTTCGTTCATCGATTAAAAGACGCTTCACGACGCGTGTTTTCACTACAATCGGGTCTTCGTTACCTAGACAATTTTTTAATTTATTCCAAGTAATAGTAACAATTCACAAAAATAAGAGTGAGGGAGGTTTTTTTTTCAAATTAAGACACGAAAAAATCTGTTGTTCAAAATCTTGGATAGTTTTTTCCTGTTAAATAAAGATAAAGACGGAACACATTATTCAAATATAAAAAGCAGTTGCAATCCCTTTCCTCCTGCTTGGCGTTACTATTTCACGGGATGGACCCCATAATTGGGAAGTACCCCCCATAATTGTTCTCGGTTAGAGCAACTATAAATGTTTCGTAGAGGGGGATGGGGGGGAGGGGGGCTGAGGCCTTATATAAAAAAACATTTATTCCCTAGTTTCTTTTATCTACATTATTGATTAATGTTTTCCCAGGAAAACGGTTTTTATAAGTACAGGTCCCTTCGGTACTATTATGTTATCTACATTACTTATCGATTTCCCTGAACAGCAAAACTATCAACCAGCATCCCCGATTTTGGACACTTTCTATTTTCTTGGGTACCTGAATTAGCGAATTACTGTCCTGACTTTAAATCAATGGAGGCCCGATCCGGGCACGGAAGCACCGATTTTAATTTTATCATTTGAACAGTTATAAAGTAGTTCTTGCACGAAAAAAAGCCTAACCTTTATGCCAAAATGTGCAAAAAAAAAAAAAAAAAAAAAAAAGACTACCAGTAAAAATAACATTCTCCTAAAATATAAAATGACATAAATGACAAAATATAAAATATAAAAATGACATTCTTCTAAAATATAAAATGACAAAATATAAAATATAAAAATGACAAATATAAATTCTAAATATTATATTCTAAGTATCAAAATTATAAAATATTATATTCTAAAATATAAATGACAAAATATAAAAATGACATTCTTCTAAAAAATAAAATGAAAACTTGAGACGTTCATGAAATATAAGTTCTTTTTGAATACATGTGAATGAACCAATTATTAAAGAAACTCAGTGTGTGTCTGTTGCCTTTATTAAAGTCTAATGATCTTTCAATTCTTTCAAAAAGCCCACTGCTACAGTTAGTAATTAAAATACATAAAATTATTTCTACAATTGCAATGGCTTGAAATATAAAACCATCAAAATTCTGCCATTTCTTTTACGATTAGAAAGATCGAAGATAATAAAAGCTGATTTGACTGTTTCCAGTTAAGTTTTTAAGACAAGAACACTGAGTCTTATCGTGTTTCCTACTTTAAATGACAAAATCACGATGTTCAGGTATGAGGTATGTAGGAGTAATTTTTTCAGGTATGAGGTGTAATTAATATTGTTGAAAAATCAAGTAGTCAGAGGATAATTCAATGCATTACTTAGGCAAACACAGTTTGAAAATAGAAGAAGGTACTCCTTCTCTCACGACTGGTATATCTCATGACTTGCGTTCTGCGAATTAGAAAATTCCATTACTGAGGACGTAAAGAAAGATGGAGCCTCCGAGTGCTTTCTTTTTTTCTTATGAACCCTTCGTATAGAAAGCGTGGTCATAGGAACTTGGGAAAGGGTTTATTAATTCACGTTTTGTGTATCGACCATTTGAACAATTGGGAACTTTTATTTTCCACTATCTAATGAGGAGGGGTAATTTTGTTATTTTCCGATTTTATTCAATGAAATTACCAAAACTGATTTTCTATGACTATACTATAGAGGTATCTTTAAAATCGAGGGCAGGAGGGGAGTGGGGCAGAGAAAAATGGGATGAAAATAAATGTGTTAAACTATTTCTGTTGAAAATAAATATCATCTAAAAATCTAAGATCTATAAAATTGCCTTAAAAGAATCTATAAATCTACAAAGAAGGTACGAGACAATATGAATCATGAATCACTATTACTGTTTCCTTTGGAAATCAATATCACAAACATCACTTCTTCCTTCAGTGGCGTAAACTAGGGGGGGGGGGGGGGCTGTGAGGCTCTTAGATCTCCCCACCCAAATAAAAAATTGAAAAAAAGACAAAATTTGACACCTCCTAAGCATTAAAAATTAAATCTCCCACTATCCCGTACTAAATTTAAAAAATTGATGCTATGCCTTCCACAAAAAAAGGTACATGGGAGAACCTTTCAATCATTTGGTCGAAACCTGAAAAATGAAGAATGTGACTTAGATTCCAAGCGATTTACAAAAAATTAGATTCAAATCTGTTTGATACTTACAGAAATATGAGATGCATTAATATAACCAAAACGATTTTCCCTAGAAGGGGTGAGACGGATACGGTTCTCTTCGTACGGCAAAATGTCCGTATATCTAAAAACCAAAAGAACTGGTTGAACATATCATAATGTAATTTAAAATTGCTAAGAACAGAAAAAATTAAACACAACGAAAAATCTTTTTCAGAATTCTGGGACGAGACAGGGAAACAATGACTACTCAGTATATAATTATATAATATAAGTTAATTATATATATAATTTTATAATTATAAAATATAAGTATATAATTAATATAAATATATAATTTGATAAATACGAACAAGTTAATTGGGTATACCTAATTTTAAACCTGAATAAGTTTTGCACAATTGCTATTTGAAGTAGAAAGTCAAAATAATTTCTCAAGTCAACACCGTCTTTCTATTTCTAGGAACATATATAGTTTATTCACCTCTCAAAAGATTTCCAGAGGTGAAACAAAATATTCAGACTGTTAAAGCGTTACCTGATTATATATAAAAAAATTTCTCCAATTGTTTTGTACTAACTCGTTCAAACGAGATTTATGAAGCACATCATGTTATAAACAGAACCACTTAGATAGAAAATCACCTTGTTTCAAAAAAGCAAAAAAAAAAAAAGAAAAGAAAAAGACAACACGTTGAATGGGAATTCAATATACCTATTGCCTAGAAAAGCAAACATAAAAGTTTTTTGCTTGCTAGCGAATGTGAATTTTTAGAATAGTTTTTAGAATGTCAGTTAGTTTTTAGAATGTGAGTTTTTAGCTTTAGTCTTCGCTTGTGCTTGTGAGTTTTTAGAATATGCAAGTGCTTTTTAGAGCATGCTTAAGCGGTTTTCACATGTATGTCCAGTTAGAATTACATTTTTAGACACGTGTTGGCAAAACAAAAAATGTATTTTTTGCAAAAAAAACATGCAAAGATTGAACGTCATCGATGATTCCCATGTAAAATTTTACATTCAAAATGTTTAACGTAATTCTGGATATTATTCCTCGTATTTACAGGGTTATTCAATTTAAGAGTCAATCGAGCCCCTGATACTCGAATTGCCACGAATATAAAAGTTGGACTCAGTCACTTGGATTTATGCGAGATTTGTGCACCAGACACTAAAATATCAATAAAGTACCAAAACTATCACAGTCTAACTGCTATTTCGTCAAATCTTGTATTTAGCTTGTTTTTTTTTTTTTTCCTTTTTTTTTTGAAAGAATAAGAACTTATTAATAATTATCATTGTTTTTATTTATTTTTGATACAGCCACCAACAGGATTTTTTTTAAATCTTAATGTGGTTGTCTAGTTATTTCTGATGTTTGTTGAATGTTTTTTTTTTTGGTAAAATAAAAATGCCTATGTCTATGTCTAGCTACTTTTTTACTGCATAAAAACTGACTCTCAGAAAATTTGTGTTATATTATTGTGTGCACAAGATTATCAGAAAAAATTAACTGAATTCAGAAAACTGACATTTATTTAACTGAATTCAGTTAAATAAATGAATTCAGTTAAAATTAACTGAATTCAGAAAACATCAGATTAAAACATTCGAATGTACCTATTCAACAGGGTTTCACAATCCAACAGCGAACAAGATATTTCTTGATCTATTTTGCCTTTACTCAATTATGACTCATTCTTATCTTATTTTAGGTCTGACGCTTATTGGCATTAAAGACACTTTTCGTGTTTATTTCTCGTTGCTTTCAGTTTTAAAAGAAGGAATACGGCTTACAGGCCTAGAGCTGCACCCAGAATATTAAGCTCTAACAGCAAATTAATTGTATAGTCTTTAGTAAAAAAAAAAATAACAAATTGAGTCATTATTCCTATTCCTAGTAAGAAGTAAGCATATTGTCGTATCTTTAGTAGGAAACACGAGGAACTAGTATATTTAGGATTATTTTTATCAGTTGTAGCTGAATGCCATCCAGATTTAGTTTTAGTTTTGCTGATGAGTTCATTCATCTTTCCATTCTGATCCTTTTCAGTTTAACAAGAATAACATTTCACGAAAAAGTAGGAGGAGGGGTAAAGGTGCATTTTGTTAAATGTGACACCCCAAAACGGATATTTTTCATAATTTAGGAGGGGGGGGGGGAATCTTGAGGACAGAAATAACCCCCTTGTTTCTACCCGCAGTTAATGCCACTGGGTTCGCCAAAAAACTTATACAGGTAAATAGCTACACAAAGAATATTTTTCAAGGTCGATGCACTGCAATACTTGTACATGACATTTAATCTCGTGGAAAAAGATTTTGAAATAAACAGGCTCAGGAACATGGTCTGCTAATAAAAGAACATTGAGCAAAATATCCCGGACTTTCTATCAAGGCAATATCCTATTGGGCACACGAATAATTTGCACACAAACACACTAATATTAATGAAAAAATTAAATGAAATCAATTAACATTAACATGTAGTACATTCTAATGCAGTAACCTACACACGTCAATCAGACCTCAAAGGGAGGACATTCTGGCAGCAGCAAACCCATGAAAGGTCGGCGCCTCTTTCCTGATGCCCTGTGTGCCTCTGGAAGCACAGTCGGATCTAAGGTTAAAGGTGCAAGCACATTTTAAGGAAAGCTAATTCAGTCTTATTTTCCAAACTCTTTTCAAAAAGTGTGACAACCCTGTTATCATAACACAGGGTTTTCCGTTTAGAAAGCACTGCTTTAAGTTATAAAATATTTAATTATTTGAGATTACCTTCCCTCCAAAATATATGATTTTTGACAGGTCACAGCAGTAACTTGCACCAAAATAGAAAGATACTTATGTCATATATTTGATTAGATTCAGGTCTATCCCTTCATTCAGCAAGAATTGAGATGCAGTACAACCTTTGACTCTTTATTAGATAGTGATATAGAATTGCTTCGAAAATACAGAAAGTTTCCTACTTTGGCATTTTTTCTTACTTATTTTCGAAATATTTTTCAGTGTAAGAAAAATATTAAGCACATTTCAAAATTCTAACTCAGTAGATAGATAAGGCTGGATCTTACCTATCAAATAATAGAAAAATTTGTGTCTATTGTTTGAGCATATAAAGTGTAAAATTTACAGAAGGAATGTGAGCCTTATAAAGAGAGAGAAGGAAAGAAGAAAGAATAAAAGCTACCTATTTCGAGGGACATTCTCCGAATGTGCAGCGGTTGCAAAATCAGCATGCGGTTTTCTTTTTGGTATAAGCTCAAATTCTAGATGGAGTTGGTCACTTGACATCCGGGTTACCAGTGCTTGTAACTATACATAACAATAGACATGCTCAAGAAAAACTTAGTAATAATAACTATTAAATAAAAGCATACTCTTCAATAGTACTTCAAAAAGAAGAATAAGAAGAAGCTTCCAAATCCAAACCCACAGACGATTTATTTTTATTATCTATTTCAATAAGGAATTTATAAAATTTGGTGCGGCAGAAAAAATAATATCAAAAATAAACCTATAGTCTATCCTACTTTATTGAACAAGGTTTGAACATCTTATGAAAAAAAATTCCTGAAACCCATAGAATCTCTGAAACTAACCAAAATACAGTTAGCTTATTGGAATAGATAAATATCCAAAGAATTTTCTATCTGCCTAAGGACGAATTGAGTTTCCTATCTGTCTAAGGACGAATTGCAGCTTCTTGAGCTCTGATGCACAGCAAGCAAAATAATTAATTTAACAGGCTTCAATAATCGCTTAAATGTACTAAATCTAAGGGAAAAAACAAAAATAAATTCCATGGAAATAACCACGGTGATTTTTCAAGTTAAGGCCGAAACCTAAAAGAAAAAAAAACACCTAAAATGGGTCTCCAAAGTCTCAGAAAAATAATACGATTATTTTCAAAATATAAAAAATAAAAAATAGGGTCTCGTATTCGAAGCGCAGCCGCTACTGTCTACTTCCAGCACAGACTCAATGAAACGCGAAACAGCTTTGTTTTTGGCTTGATCATTCCTGACCTATTTCTGACTAATACAATGTAAACTACTACCTCTAACAACTCGCCGCTGCACCAAGCCACCTGAGGCTAACACAACTATGCACCATCCTCCTCCATCCCAATCAATTTAAAGCCTCGCTCTTTCAACCCTCCCAGGAAGTTCCCATTTCCCTTAAATCTTTCCTTACGGCTTCCTCCCTCCCAAACCGAGGACGACCTGCTTCCCGTCTAGCCCTAAACGGTTGGCCGAGAAGGACGATCTTTGGCAATCTATCATCATTAATCCGTAGAACGGCCCCTAGCTATCTCAACCTTTCTCTCACTATAGCTCTAGAAAGCGGGACTGAACCACACTTTTCGTACAGCATACTGTTTGAAATACGGTCACTCAGCGAGGTACCCAAAACAATCTGTAGGCAATTTATCTGGGAAACATCTAGCAAATCTTCCTCCGTTTTTCAGAGCGCCATGCTTCAGGACCATATTTGATCACTCTCATTATTGTAGCTTCTAATATTCTAATCTTGGTTCGCAGACTTATCTTCTTATTCTACCAAACTTTTTTCAACTGTGAGAAAACTTCTTGGGCCTTGTCTATTCTATTTGTAACATCTTCGTTACACCCACCGTCTTTACTAATAATACTACCTAGGTAAGTGAAGCTGTCCACTTGATCGATCTTTACGTTACCCAACGTCACCTTTTCATCTTCACTTATTCCTAGCCTTAGCGACTAAGTTCTTAACATTAATTTCCAAACCTATTATACCGCATGAATAATAACTACATCAATAATAATAAAATAATATAATATAATATAATGAAATAATATAATGATAAAATAATAGCCGTGGTTAATTGGAGTAAAAGCCAAAACAGATAGTCTCTGTGAGAGAAAAGACTGGCTTAACCTTTTCAGAATTGTACAAGATTTGAAAACTACTTGGTCATTTTTACTCAAAGAGAAAAAGGGAATAAATTTGTTAGTGTTCGTGTTCGATCAGCTTTTAATAACGTGTTCTAATCGTTAGTTTATGTTCTTATCGATCAGCTTTAAATAACATTTCTGCGTTCTTTATTTTAATTTTTGAAAGGGTCGAAGGATCGTTCGCCAGAACAAAGGGCGCCCTAGCTTTATGAGAGTTGAAAGCTATCGATTCAACTACCATATTATGATCAATCTCAGTTTTCAGAGTTTCAAAGTCCTTTTACAAATTTAATCTAAACCTTTCTTACGCATTAAAGGTGCAGGAAAAATACCATTATGTTAACTGTCATGATAATCTATTAAATACAGAGAGAAAAAAATAGAATAGCGATTGAGCGGAAGAAAGAAAGAATTTTTTATAGCTTCTATATAATCCTTAAGATAAGTCAAACTATGAGTCTTTTGAATTGGACTTTTTTTTAATACATTTTTTGTTCAAGTGTCTTAATAGCACGAAGAAGGTTTTCAAAATTTGAAAGGGGTCTGCGTTTTCATGGTCCGGTTTAACATATTCAATAAATTTTGAGATAGCCATTTTGTTAAACGTAGTTGAAAGGTCCTGAAATTATGTCTTTGAGGATGACACTTCCGTCCCCAATGTCCTCATAGGCAAAGGTTGTAATTTATTCCCTGGGGTTATATAAGGCTTTTATAGAAAGTTTTGTCGTAGAAACTTCAAAAAGGGCTCATTTGATTGGAAATTGAGAGAGCTAGTGCCCTTATTAATAGTCAAAGATGATCAAAGGGCGAATGCCCCCCATGGAGACAGACTCATGCTCCGGATAATTCAACCTAGTCAGTAAACGATAATCACCCAGAAACCATATTACACCATAACTGGTGTACTAGACATTCGTTTCTGTGATTATTCAAACATTTACACTTTTGCAGTATTTTGGAAGTTATTAAGATGTGAGTTTTATTTATTAGTTTCTTTGTTGTTTGTTTTTCTCTTATGTGTTGTTTTTGTCTTTTTCTTTTAGATGGTTTAACTTAGTTTTGTTTTCTTTTTTTTTCCCGTTGATTAAGGCTCCCTGGCGTGGAGTCAAAATATATTCGAATAATTTTTTTAATTATGCCCGTTTTTTTCTTTCTTTAATTTGTAGATTCACTACCCAATTTGGGCAAACAGGTTTATTATTAAAGCATTAAGCAAAGCTCCCTTTTAACTAAAAAAAGATGCAACATTCCATGCTGTGAAAAATACTGGCAGTCAATTTAACTTGAAACTAAGGATCAAGTTAATATAAAATAGCCTAAAAACTTATGAAGAAAAAAAGGAGATCTAACCCAATGAGTAGGCACAGGATACTGGTGGGTAATACTTACAAAGTTTAACTCCAATCTTAAAACTAATAATCATTGTCAAAAAGAGAATGTTTCTGTTACGTGCTCAGATGGGAATATTTGCAAATAAGTTAAAAGGAGGATTGGAGACAATTCTATGTGAATCTATTTTTGGATTCGTCTTTTCTAAGACCTAAAAATTTCGTAAATGGACGCAAAGTCAGTTTTAATGTCTGATTTTATTGGCTTTCAATGTTTTATTTAATATCTGTATAAATAGAATGCAGAATTGCAAAATTACCATCCGAAATACAGAATTACCGTTTAATTTCAGTGAATTTTTTTTCACCGCGATGTTACATCTCTTTAGGTATTAATAACCTTTGTTTTTAAACTTTATGATGCACTCATATTGTCAAAGGCCAACCAAAGTAGCACAGCAAAATTGATACATCCATAGGAACAAGGGCAGGCATATCGACACGCGATAATAATCAACGAAATCACAGACATCAATACTATAATTTCTTGCAAAAAGAATTTGCAAAATTTCTTGCAAGGAGTTTTTGAGTAGAGAGGGACTAAATTCATCGATTTTTCCGAGAGCAGCAAGCTACATGAAAAATATAGGAAAATAACCAATAGACAAAAAGAAGTTCCTATTTTGTAATTCTAAAAAATATAATACACCAAATTCAGCCCCACCCCACCCTCCTTGCAGCTAACAGCGATAATAAATTATGAAAAGAAAGACTGTCTGTTCCATTCTGAGAATTATTACCTTGAATTAGAACAATAAATAAAATTGAAAATTTTAAAATGATCAAAAAAACTGATTGTCATGACCCAAAAAATTGCCTTATGGCAAAAGTTAAAGCCCTCTTGAACTAAAAAGAAAGTTGATCGACCTGTTGGAATCTGATAAATTTGTCTAATGTCCAAAGAATTCCACGCCCTGAATCCTCCCCCTTAACTACGCCACCATTGTCTAACGTCCAAAAGCATCCCACACCCTGAATCCCCTCCTAACTACACCACCAGTCAACCTTTGGCGTAATTCCTCAATCAGACCAAATAAAAGAAAACGCAGTAGCTTACAAGACCATCCTTGCTCACGGGTTTGGGCAGAGGAGCTTGTTGCGGCCAAGATAACTCTGGTGGTATTTGCTCTAATGATTCAGCAGGGGCCAAAAACTCAGATTGACTGAGGTGATCTTGAGCCCATTTTGGCATATTGCCTTGCTTTTGATGCAAAATGCCTCTGGTTGGAAGGTTCTGGTAAATCGGTTCTCTTGATTCTTCATGGTCCAAGTGAGGGGGAAGCACCTTTATACAAAAAAACAACACAAATTAATAAATATATATTTTCTCAGCAATTAAGGTGTATTTTTTATTTTCAAATAAAATTGTTATCAAAACTACGATCAAAACTTCAATTTTAACGAGCAATAAAAACGTGTTAATCTCAAAAACGACAAATTTGTTTCAAATGCAGTTTTTTTGTGAATCTTTAAAAATGTTTGGTTCAAATACCTTTCTTGATAGGCTTTTAAAACGAAGAGGATATACGGTTGCTTAACTTATAATTGAGGCAATTCACATTCGAACCACTTCTAGAAAATATCATATTCCAAAACGCATCCAAGGGTGCCCCCCTCCTCTTTCAAAAGAAACGAAATTGATAAAAAGCGAAGAAATAAAAAATTATTACTGGGAAACTGTGAATTTTTTTTTACTAGATTATTCCCTCTTATATAAGATCCCTAAACCTCACTTATAGGAAACTAAATAATTTCGTCAATATTTGAATTTATATAGCAAGGGTGTGTAAACGAAAGTTTACAAATAAACAGAAAAAAGTAAAGAAAATCTTCTCTTTTTTCAATAGACGAAATGTGATTAAGAAATTTGCAATCTTATTTAGCAATAATTGAAGATACAAATGAACACCGCGACAAGTTGTAAGTGCAGTTTTTTTCGTTTTATTTGGATTTAGATCTTCCGTTTCTAAAACTAATATTTCTATGGAATCTTGTACTTTTTAAGTAAGGTAAAACTGAAAAATAAATATACCTAAAAAGGGCTTTTCAGAAATGAAGCAATTGCATGTCTAAATTAAAAAAAATCAACTGCAAAAAGCTTATTGAAAGCGGGGTTTGTCCGAATTTAACTATGTTCAAATGTACCCTTAAATTGAAGAGAAAAACAAAGTTAAATCCTCATAGAAACAAACCGGGTGAGTTTCAAATTAAACCCAAACGTAAGAAAACTGTGGTCTCGTATTCTAAGCGCAGCACAACTATCTACTTCCAGCACAGAATCAATGAAACACGAAGCAACTGTTTAGACAAAACACGCAAACTGTTTAAACATTTTTGTGAATTGGTAGTAATGATTGTACTGCGCCAAAAAATTTGTTCCCGTAAAAGCTTTGAACTAAAAATAAATGGAAACTCAGGTGACAAAACATTCTTGCAAAAAAAAAAAAAAAAAAAAAAAAAAAAAAAAAAAAAAAAAAAAAAAAAAAAAAAAAAAAAAAAAAAAAAAAACATCATAAATGCAAAAATGCAAAAAAGTCATGAATAAATCATCTAATTTCATTAAGTGCCTAAATCAAATTCACGAAAACTAATGTTAAAACACAGCAGAACTGATATCAATCGTAATTTTCATTTAGGTATTCGACATCTTCTGCTAGAAAGGATTGTGACCTGGAACAAATGATTTCGCTGCAAAATGTCAGACTGGATCACTTGTGTCCTTATATTTTTATCTTGTAACTCAACATGAATAAAATGTTGCATATCTCATATTATTTTTTTACCATGTTAGAAGAAACAATCAGGTGGCGACAAAACTACTTAGGTCTTTCAAACGGAATTCTGCCTAATTTTTGATTAGCCCAGTTTTATTGTTTATTTGATATAAATTCTTATTTTTTAAAAGCGCTAGCAACAAAGCTTGTCGCAAAAAAAAACGTAACATATATTATTTTGTAAAGATCGAACAAATTTTATCCCCCCCCCCCTCATACACAAAATTTGAAATTCACTTGTTCCCTCCCAAACCAACTATCCCTGAAGGTTTTCAACTCGATCCCGAGGCTGCGAGACAAAACAGGATAGATTTGTCGAAAGCACATATAGGATTTGCCACAATTTGAAGGAAACCAACTGTCACCAAAGGTCCCACAAGTCACCAAATTTACAGGCATAACATTTCTCACTATGATTAACTATATCCTGAGCGAGCATGAAGACAGATTAAATTTGTGGATGACTTATCTCTCATGCTTGCTTATCTACTTGAAGGTGATACTCCAGTAGCACAATTTGCTAGTGAAATTTTCGATGGGCTAAATTTCCAGTGTAACGAATTTAATCCAACGATTAGTGCTACCAAGTCAAAAATACTCCGGCTGAACCCCCCTAAAAAGACTTTACCCCCCCCCCCCCCTGAAGTTCCATATTCTGTTGTGGCTGAAGTGAAAATACTAGGAGTCACTTTCTCCAAAGACTGTTCTTTTGCCGCACATGTTGACAGTGTAATTAGGAAGGGTAACACTTCCCTTCAAACACTGTCTAAAATGCGTCATTTCGGTTACGACGTCAAAATTCTCCTCCGCACCTACCTTTGCTATGTACAGCCAGTCTTGGAGTATGCATGTCCTGTGTGGGGCCCTTCCGTACTACATACTGCTCACCTATTACTCAACCTAGAGTCAGTGCAAAAAAAGGTCGGTTAGGATAATCCCGGGATTTAGTGATATTCACAACCAAGAAAAGCTCAGTATAGTTGAAATCCAGTGCCTTGAGCAAAGACTGAGCAATCTCATCATGAGATTGAAAAAGCATTGCTGCCAAACCCAACCCACCGTGATATTCTCCCCGCAAATGCCGCAATAAACAGAAAAACCAGACAAAACAGAAAACAGACTAAACTAAACAGAAAAAAAACAGACCCACTAAACAGACAAAAACTCAAACTGACACTAATACATGCACGAAAATACCAATATTGCAATTCATTTGTGCCATTTTTTTTTACTTTTATCTTTAACATGTAATGTTTATCTATGTCTATGTTTCTCTATGTTTAACATGTGATATTGAGCTTTTTTTACGTCTATGCTTAGCATGTAATATTTTGCAACTGTAAATCAGCCATGAGCTACAAAAGTTGTGTAATAAACCGTTCTCTCCCTCACTCTCTATAATAAGAAAAACAAAGTCTCATACGACAGAGATTTGTTTTAAATATTCCATCTTAGCTTTACACTATCTCTTATTTAATAAAATATTCTACGAGTTAGCGATTCATAGGGATGCTGAATTTTTTTTTCTATGAAGCACACATTTTTATGCACCTTACTGTCACTGCTGTCATTATAGCACACGTAATTATGTGCTGTCAACGCCATACAATCATTGCTGTATAATCAAGCCTTTCTTCTATGCAGCACCACATTTTTAGGCACCTTACTGTCACTGCTGTCATTATAGCACACGTAATTATGTGCTGTCAACGCCATACAATCATTGCTGTATAATCAAGCTTTCTTCTATGCAGCACCACTTTATCTTGCTATTTTTATGCACCTTACTGTCACTGCTGTCATTATAGCACACGTAATTATGTGCTGTCAACGCCATACAATCATTGCTGTATAATCAAGCCTGAATTCTTCTATGCAGCACCACATTTTTATGCACCTTACTGTCACTGCTGTCATTATAGCACACGTATTATGTGCTGTATAAACGCCATAACAATATTGCTTGTATAATCAAGATTATTTTATAATTACCTGAATTCTTCTATGTAGCACTACATTTTTAGGCACCATGCTGTCATTATAGCATATGTCATAATATGCTGTTGGCACTGTACTGTCATTGTCGTATAATCAAGCTTACTATAAAATATATATTCTATCTTGCTTTTCTTCCATTCGAGATTTATTTTATATATTATTTAATGAAGTATTCTATGAGTTGGTGATTCACAGGGACGCTGAATTTTGTCTATGAAGCACCACATTTCTATACACCATGCTGTCATTATAGCACATGGCTTAATATGCTGTAGGCACTATACTGTCATTGTTGTATAATCAAACTTATTATAAAATTTATATTCTCGTTTTCTTTTCTTCCATTCGAGGTTTACTTTATCTATTATTGAAAAAATATATTTTTATTAATTGGTGGTTCATAGAGACGCTGAATAACTTCTTCACACATCTTCACCACATTTTTACTCTTCTTCACCACATTTTTATGCACCATACTATCATTGCTGACATTATAGCATACGTCATTATATGCTGTCGTATGTGAAATTGTTGCAAAACACAGCTTAGTATAAAATATATTTATCGTCCAGGTTTGGAATTGAATTGGTTATTCAATCAGGAAAAGTGATTAAATAGACTTGTTTTTAGCATATTAATAAAATAAACCACTAATAAATAATTTTTACATCGTTTATGACTCTATAGGTTTTATTGTGACATGGTATTTTAAGTGCAATAGAATTAGAGAAAACCAAACTTTTTTTAAAGTCAGAAAATAAATGAAAGGTTTACACATTAATTGGAACAAATAATAGAAAAGATATAAGACGAGAAGGGTTGTAAAAATTAGCTTATAAGAAGCAAAACCAAAAACAAATTGTAACATGGGGAGAAAAAAAATCACTGATAGAAAGAAGGAACCCAGGAGAAACAAACATCCACTAAGGTCACCTAAACTAGTTTTGCCTCATTTACCTATTTTCAGAATTTTCCGCAAGCTTTTTTTTTTTTAATTTGACAGTTTTATTGTAAAAAAATATAACTTCCTTCGAAACCTTTCCAAATGCAAATTTAAGATAGATTTAAAAAATGTGATAACTTTTTTCATTTGCAGTTTTTTGGATCATTTTTCTGAGGGGTTTTGTGCACCAGAAAATAAAAAGAAATTCAAAAAATTCCACACACAAAAAAGTAAGGGTGCAAGAAAGAACTTGATTAAATTTTAGAATCCAAAATAAGAGTTACCAAACAAAATCTTAAACAATTGAAATTTATTTTTGAAGCCAATAAAGAAACAAAAAAAAAAAAAAAATATAAGGAAAGCAAAAAAAAAAAAAAAAATGTCATAAATGGTCAGCAAAAAAAATGGTATATATACATTATATAAAATATATGAAATCTGATTTCAGTATTTTTGCTAAATAGTTTGGTAAATAATTTACTAATACACTTTGGTAATAATAGGCAATAAAAATAATATGGTTAAGTTTTGGTAGATCCAGCTTACGTGTGAAACAGGTACTTCGATGTCTTCTGTTTTAAAAATCTGTGGACTGGAATGAACCACTTCGCTACCGATACTATTAACAAGGTTACTGATATTTTCATAAGTTCTCTGTGATTCGTGGTGGACTCTATGCTGATACTGAGGCTTGTTGTTCCCAATGCTGGCAAATGGCCAACCGATGAGCTGGGCATTCTCAAATGATGGTAATGAGGTTGACTATTTCCAATGCCGACAAGGTTAGGATACGATGAGGATATCTATAAGAATATAGGGTGTTCAAAGTGATAAGAAAATAAACAAAGAGAAGAAAAAGATCAAACACATCTTTTCTTCTGCTAATATACAAAACCGCATGCTAAAGTATCAAAACAAGATGAGCAAAAAACAAAAAACAAAAAAAAAATTTGGTCGATTAAGTAATAAAGAGGGGGAAAAAATTTTCTTTCAGTGATATTCGAAACATGAATGAAACAAAGATAAGAATGAAACAAAACAAGGTTGAATGAAACAAAACAAGGTGCATGGCAAAAAAAGCCATGCACCTTGGTTATTCTACTTAATGCATATCCCTTGCATCCTAATACTAATATTACCAAAATTACTAACAATGCTACCAACTAAATGAAGCTATCCACTCGGTCAATTTTTTTTTTTTACCGGCGGTTAGATGGAGTGGGTGATTTCCCAAGCTACCCACTAAGGTCAATTATCTTTACGACACTAGATGGTGTTGAAAATTTAGTTTTTGACATTAGCACCCCTTTTCGCTCCTATATGTTGCCCATACTTCTTATGTGAATTTAATTTTAGTAGGGAGGGAACAGTGCTCATGGTGACAATTAGTAATCTTGGTCACAAATTGCTTTAATTTGAGTATCCTAAAATCTGAATTTGTGTAGAATTGAATCAGTTCCTTCCTTTGGCGGTAGGGATGATGATTTAAGCGGCTGATTCTTCCAAACGCTAGTCTTATAATCTATTCCTGTATTCAAAACCTTGAAAATTCTTTCCCTTAGCTAATGATATTTTCTGTTGCACTCGTGTTACATTAATCTAAAGAAAGACTTAAAAGGGGAAAACCTTTTCATTTAATGCTGTATTTTTCGGGAATTTATTATACAAAATTCATTCTCCTTCTACCAAGCTTAAAGAATTCTTGCTATTATTCTTTAGAAAATTTCCTCTCTAAGCCTTGGAACTTCATAAACTGTTTTTCTAGACATTCCCGCCACCTTCTATAGTATCAAACTCAAATCCCTACTCTTTAATATTCAACTATTTTGGAACGTCTGTCCATAAATTATCATCCTAAAAATTATCCACGTAAAAATACCAGATTAGTAGACATCTTTCCTCAATGTCAGACAGAGCTTTACTATCGACATCAACAACACCCCCCTATACAGAACAAATGGTCCCACTAGTGCAGGCCAGAGACAAACACCTCATTTTCAAGTCTACTGAAAGTGCTTCAGCCAGCTTAAGACTGGACGGCAAGAAATTCCTTGGATCTCCAGTGGAATCAGTAAATCATGGTCACTACATGGTTTTCAGCTATTGGTAATGCACTTTTACTCCAAGATTCGACACCCCCCACAAAAAAAATCCCAGGTCCTTTGCCCCCCATTAAATTATATTGTCATGTCCACGACAGAAATCCAACGATTGTGAGGTAACTTATAATAAAATAACATAGTCATAAGATTAATCAATCCATCATAACCATCTAAATCCAAAAGAACTGCCTAGATCTCAAAATTCAGTGCATTACCATAAAGTCAACTAGGCTATAATTTCCTCAAGGGACATTATTCCTTAAGGCCATCCGGCAAACGCTGTTCGCAACCAAGGTTCTGGTTAAGCGAAGTCTTGAAAGATCCACTTGACACCACTGTAGGGCCCCGCAACCACGCTTTCCTCACAAAGATAGGTACGGGGAAATGGGCTCATGGTGGAGCAAAGATCCACAGCCATCTCAGAATATTGGGGCAGCTCCGATGTTTTTATACCCAATTTACCCTTTTCGGGTCATTTTTTTTAAAAAAAAAGCATTTCCACCCATTTGTTTAAACCCATTTGTAAAGCATGACTACTGAAAGCATACATCAAACAGTTCGTGGTAACGAACTGTAAGGAGCGACCCGGCTCAATAGTAACCAAAACTCTAAAAAACGAAATTTTGATACCAATAGATACATCAAAAGAATCAGATTTTAATTCTGATTTCAAATATATAAGTTTCATCAAGTTTAATTACATCCATCAAAAGTTACGCGCCTGAGAAAATTTGGCTGATTTCAAAAAAGGGGGAAAGACCCCCTAAAAGTTATAGAACCTTAACGAAAATCACACCATCATATTCAGCGTATCAGAGAACCCTACTGTAAAGGTTTCAAGCTCCTATATACAAAAATGTGGAATTTTCCATTTTTTTGCCAGAAGAAAGATCACGGATGCGTGTATATTGTTTTTTTTTTTCTTTTCCCCAGGGGTAATCGTATTGACCCAGTGGTCCTAGAATATCGTAGGAGGGCTCATTGGAACGGAAATTAAAAGTTCTAGCTTTTTTAAGTGACCAAAAAAAATGGAGGGCAACTAGGCCCCTCCCACGCTCATTTTTTTCTCAAAGTCACCCAAATTAAAATTTGAGATAGCCATTTGTTCAGCATAGTCGAAAATCTGATAAATATGTCTTTTTAGGATGACTTAATCCCCCACAGTTCCCAGGGAAAGGGCTGCAAGTTATGAACTTTGCCCATTGCTTACATATTGTATTGGTTATTGGGAAGTATACAGATATTTTTCAGGAAGCATTTTTTCTGGTGGGGGGGGGATGGAGGAGGGGCTTACTTGGGAGAATCTTTCCGTGGAGGATGTTTCTTTGGGGTAAGGGACATTTCTATGAAGGGGGCGCCGGATTTCCAAGCATTATTTAAAAAACGATCAGAAATTAAATAAAAAAAAGCAAGTTTTTTCAACTGAAAGTAAGAAGCAAACATTAGAACTTAAAACGAACAGAAATTATTACGTATATGAGGGGGTTCTCCCCCAAGTCAATACCTCGCTCTTTACGCTACAGTTTTTTTTTTTTAGTGCTTTCAAAAGAGCTATCTATTCTAATTAAACGGCCTTTGTGATTCAGGGGTTTGTGAATTAAATTTTTTTTTTAACTTTTAACGTAAAGAGCGTGGGTATTGACTAAGGGGAGAACCCCCTCATATACGTAATAACATATACGTAATAAACAAAACAATAAAAAAAAAAACAAGCGATACGGCTCAATAGTAATCGAAACTTTTAAAAACGGAATTTTGATGTCAATAAATGTATCAAAAGAATGGGCTTATAATGCTGATTCTAAATATATAAATTTTATTAAGTTTAGTATTACTCATCAAAGGCTACGAGCCTGAGAAAATTTACCTGATTTTTTAAAGAGGGGGGAAACATCCCCTAAAAGTGAAAGAATTTTAATGAAAATAACACGTCAGATTCAGCGTATCAGAAAACCCAATTACATAGGTTTCAAGCTCATATCTGCAAAAATCAGCAACTTTGTATTTTTTGCCAGAAGAAAAATATACGAATATAGAAATTCGTTACGTAAGTTAATTTGTAAATTACGTCAGAACCAAATTTAGAGACAGCCATTTAGCAAAAGAAAAGTAAAATTTTTATGCAAATTTTGTTTACTTATTCAATGACGGTGAGCCAAAATAAAAGCTGCATTAACTAAAAAAACGATCAGGAATTAAATAAAAAAAAAACAAGTTTTTTAAACTGAAAGTAAGGAGCGACATTAAAACTTAAAACGAACAGAAATTATTCCGTATATGAAAGGGGCTGTCCCCTCTTCAACGCCTCACTCTTTACGCTAAAGTTGACTCTCTCTCACAACTTTATTTTTTAAAACAATAAAAAACTTTAGCGTAAAGAGTGAGGCGTTGAAGAGGGGACAGCCCCTTTTCATATAGGGAATAATTTCTGTTCGTTTTAAGTTTTAATGTCGCTCCTTACTTTCAGTTTAAAAAACTTGTTTTTTTATTTATTTAATATCACTTAAAGCTCAGTAGAATAACCTGAAAAAGAGCTTCGTCAATTTGTGATAAAAGTAGACTGGAGTAGATTCAGTCGCAGCAAATCTATCTGCCACGTGTTACTGATACTGATCACGTATTACTGATCAGTCTACGGATAGAAAAGGATACTAGCAAATGGAACCAGAATAAAGCATGTACGGCTCATTCCCTTTTTATATTTTAATTGATTAATTTTTCTTCTTGAAGCATCTTACATGAAGGAAAAAAAAGACTTTATTACCATCTCCAACGAAGATAGAATATGGAAGATAATCAGATTTTTGTGGTTTAGCTAAATCATTAGAAATTATAGCTTATAAACGAAAATAAAACTAATATATCAAAACGATTACATGAAGTTAAAATATACAAACAATAAAAAGGCAAAACATATCATTGCTTTCCTCAGCAAATAATCTGTAAATTATACAATGATGACTAGATGACAGTTTCAAAGCATGATAATACTGATATTAAAAAGTTCAAGGCATATAAACATACTCACCAACACGTACCAAAAAACCCATATGGAATCTAAACAAAAACTTCGCGCTCGTATTACTAGCCGGAACCAAAGAAAATATGAAAATAAACAGAAATTTATCTTTGAACCTTGAGTTCTTACAAAAAAAGCGAGTAAAAACGAATTGAAAGCATCTAAAAATGCTGGACCTGATGTCCCTCAAGCCCTCTGCTCTTAATGCTACATTTAACCTTACACTTTTGAGCACACCACATTTCAAATGTGTTCTTGTTACCACAATACTTCAAGATTGAATACTCGTGGAAGTTTATTTTTTTTAGAATACACGATTGTCAGTAACAAGAGAAAAAAGCGGAAGAGAGAAAAGGGAAGCGTAGAAACAAAGACAGAAAACCAAACAGCGAAAAGCAAAAAATAAACGTAAAGTTAAAATAAACAGTCAAATAGATTCAATACTAAAAATGTAAAAAATCCGCCCTTATTAAAAATGTAAAAAAAAAAACCACCCTTGGCGTTATTACATCAAAAGCAAATATTGCGACTGATTAAGAATAAACAATGAGAGGAACTTATCACTAACTTATTTATCTCTAAATTATTTATCTCTAACTTCTTAACCATCATACATGAATATTTCAATTTTCTTTTTTTTTGAAACATAATGGTAAAGCAACACTAACGATAAATAAAAGTTCAAATAGGGATAAAATCCTTTTAATAGACAGTGTTTCACAAACAGTGATAGAAATTCATAAAAATACCAGATACTTCGGTCACATATGCAGTGACCGTCATCAGTAGTAAAACTAAACTAAAACAAAGTTTTACTACTGATGAAGGTCACTGCATATGTGATCAATATCTGGTATTTTTGTGAATTTTTATCACTGTTTGTGAAACACTGTCTATTAAAAGGATTTTATCACTATTTGAACTTTTATTTATCGTCATGGAAAGGCAGTGTTGTCTCCGAAATTATCTAAGCAACACTAACAATTACTTGCAGGATGTGTTTGTTACATTCCAATAAGCTTTCAGCAAAGCTTCCGCAAAGAGACAACTGCAACATCCCGCTTAATGTTGGTTTTATTCTAATATGAAATTGAGTGCTTAGTTGAATAGGGGAGTATTAGTGGAATAAAAAAATTCCCTTTCGGCCCGTTTTCCATTTAATCTGTACAAATTTGTAAACTATATAACAGAAGAGTGTGCTTGAGAACGAAAGACAGGACCAAGATTAATTGGATCCTACAACCTCCAGTTATATCAGACCGAGTAAAAATCACCAAAGGCAAAACTAGGAAAACGTAATTCTTGGTTTAGATCTTGTAAATATCATGATAAAACGAATTATAGGACCTCCCTCAAGTCAGATTGGGTACGTACTCCGACGAGACAAAAATAGGCCACTTAATGCTAATTCTTTCAAAAGAAATGTCAACATAATTTTTAGAACAAATAATAGGACAAGCGGAATCTCAGGTCTACAAAACGTTTTATAACTGAAAACTTTAACAAAGTAAAAAAAGAGACAAGAACAAATCATATACTCCACAGCCAGATTAAGAGACAAAAGAGAGACAATGTAAAAGAGACAAAACAAATCAGATAGTCCAAAGCCAGATTAAGAGACAAAAGAGAGACAATGTAAAAAAGAGAAAAAAACAAATCAGATAGCCCAAAGCCAGATTAAGAGACAAAAGAGAGACAATGTAAAAAAGAGACAAAAACAAATCAGATAGTCCAAAGCCAGATTAAGAGACAAAAGAGAGACAATGTAAAAAGAGACAAAGACAAACCTGATAGTCAAAAGCCAGATTAGGACTGCTATAGCTATTAATTTTCCCAAAGGGATACGGAGGAGGGGGTTTACCGACAATCTGCTGAAGCCTATTAGGGTCCTTATCAAGATAAATAACTTTATTATCTGCCCCTCGATAATAATTCATATCGTTTCGATTACAGTCAGCTTCTGCAGGCATTGATGTGCTCCGTAGAAAGTGTTCGGCCATGATTGGACCATATTTTTGGACCAGCGCAGTGGCGTAATCAGGTGCTTTCCTAAAAAAAGGGTGTATAAAACTTCAATGTTGGCAAATGCATTAGACTTACATGAATCATTAATTCATTACCTCATGCTGTCCGTATTATCCAGCCGACAATATCCGAGACTGTTTTGACCCAGATCAATCAAGTAAATAAACACAAAAATGAAAAGAAAATCCATCCAAAGAAAATCTCTCCCACTTTTTATGAAAAAAATCTAATTAAGAATATTGCAATTTTTTTTTGAAATAATAAAAAAAAGAACATACTCCTTAACCATTTATAAGTAAAATACTTGTGTTTTTATGGGCCTTTTTCTATTCTTTTTTGCTTGACATAAGATGTGAATTGAAAATACGTCTATCTTACATAAATAAGTCTAAATACAAATCTTAAAGTAAATAAGTCTAATATTACAAAATAAGTCTAATCTTACAAGTTTTCAGTAAAGATGGTGACTCACAATGGCAAGGACATGGCAACCACGACACTCTAGCCACAAAAAAAAAATCTATTAGCCGACAAAAAACTAACCATAGACTCCTCTATTTTCTCTATAAAGGTAAGTTTAGACACGCATGAAATTTGGCATCTTACCCTTTAAAACCGTAACAGAAAAAATCATGTTGCTTTCAAAATGTAATAATGGAATATGTGAAATCGGAATGGCATCTACAGTAGAATGTAATGATATAGAATACGTGCGATACTTGAAAATACACGTACATGACTTCTTCTATGTTCCATTCTAAACAATGGCTAGAATATCTGGTTTACACGAACTTAAAGCTAGGAAGAAATAACTATCAACAGCTTTTTTTTCACCTGGACCAGAAAAAATAGCAGCAGTGCTTTTTCCAGGCATTGTAACAGTTTTGAGAAACTGGGCATCAAATCTAAAATTCTTACCATCTTCTTTTTGTTTCTAATAGAATACATGATTTATGCAAATTTAACAGCAGGAAGAAAAGCTGTCAGCAGCAGTTGTTTTTCCCACTTTAAACATAAAATATCCATAGTGATGTTTTTCTATGCCAAACAACAGTTTTTGCAGGCTAGGTGACGATTTGCAATTTTTATCATCTTTTGTTTGAATTGAAAATAAAGTATTTTGCAGTAGGCATCAAGACATGGCTAATTGTATAAAAAGCCAAGACAGATAGTCCGAGTAATTGAGAGGGAAATCTGGGATAAGCCCTTTTTAGGATTGTATAAAAATGATATTATTTCATTTGTTGATAGATAAGTCTATCTATCATCCATCCATACATATGTCATTGCTAGGGAAGAACTAAGGTAAGATAGTCACTGAAATAAGGGATAAAAGATTGGATTGATTTTGGGTTGATGCGTGACGGACAATGTCCACTGGACTTTTATACAAAAATCTGTGACTGAATTTGCTTGGACTCACAGGCGGTGAACAACTGAAACCTAAGCCTAATAGGGTTAGCCAATTGTATTCTAAAGGTGGAATACCTTGTCATAGGATTGAGAGATGACCAACAAGTCCCCTAAGCTTGCAGGCGAAAGGTGAAATATATAGTCTTCCAAGTGTTTGGTGGAATACCTTGTCATAGGATTGAGAGATGACCAACAAGTCCCCTAAGCTTGCAGGCGAAAGGTGAAATATATAGTCTTCCAAGTGTTTGGTTAAATGGCAGGGGTAGACGGCGGGGTTAAGTATGACTCTCTTATAGGACAAATAATTGTGTGTTAGTTTTTGTAAGGGCACGTCTGCCTAAAGTCTCAGGCATGTTGACCAACAATTTAAAAACTGACATAAGACCATTAGATTGTCTGGAATGAGAGGCAAACAAGGCAAGTCGACCTATGGTCTTTGGCAGGTTGACCAAGATTTTAGAATTTGACACAGAACCGTTATTATTGGAATGACAGGCAAACAAAGTGTTTAAAGCCTAATAGTGAGGGCCCAAACTACTTAGAGTGTCAGGCAGCCCCAAGTGACCCAATTTATATAACTGAGACATCTGCACTAACAAAAAACTTAATTCAATATTAGTTGGACCAACAAGTTGCCTAGAATTGCAAGGGAAATAAGCGTCAAAAACCTAAAAGGTTTACGCAAATTAAAGAACACGAAGGAAAAACTATCACTAGCATTTGTTTTTTTCCCTTTAATCAAAATACAATCCAGTAAATTTCCCGCATCAAAGTGTATAAGAAAAATAGTGTAAAGGTGTTAGAAGGAAAATGTTTCTCCGACCCTCAGAACTAGTCTATTTCTTGTCTCTGCCCATTCTACACATCATCTTCGTAATTCTATTAACATTCGAATTCCATTCGGTCACATCAGACCTCAATCTCCTGATTGTTCCTCAGTCCGTCAGGAATACTTTGCCTGGATCGGTTAAAACGTGTCACTATTTCATCTCAGGATAATCATTTTTTGCTTTTTCTAATGCTCCCGTGATGTAGATGGACAAGTTGTAATTGAGTGTTAAAATCAGTGTAATAATGCAAAATTTACAATCTCATATATAGGTCATTTTAAAAAAGTAAAATACAATTATTTATTGTAAAACAAATACAAAACAATTAACTGTTCGTATCAAAACCATTTCGTTTTTGACACATGCGACATGCACACCAATGCATACAACAAAATTTTTGATGAAGCGATGCAGAAAGAAAAAAAAAGTAATGGCTGAAGAGCATTAGCCATTACTATCACTAAATTAAGCTGGTATTCAATTTTCACAACGGGCAAAGTAGTCAAAGTGGCCATTAGTTTGTGACAAGACCACTAATCCAAAATAGCCACTTCGGATTGTTTTGTTTGTCTAAAGCCTTTCTTTTGAAGCTGATCAGCTCGATACAGGTAATCACTAACCGGATACCAATTTTAATTCCGTTTAGTAGCTTAAAATATCTAAAAGATGTCCAATGAATTTCAAGCAGGACATATAAAATGTCAACTAAGGCTCGGCAATCACTAAATCTGATTAAAATTTACTGGAATATTTTGTGAAATTTTCACTTATAACTTTTGCACACAGTGCGGCATTGATGCTTGCGACTGAAATTCGCAAGGAAGGACCCCAGTGGCAAAATACACAGTTCAGTACCGAATGCATTTTTATCACGAACTTCACATTCCGCGAAAATCAAACACAAAACCAAAACTACAGTTAGAGCAGCTTTGTCTCGTAAATTTAATATTTTTCTTTATTTAAGTAGTTTAGTCTCTTTAGTCTCTTTAAGTTTAGTCTCTTTAAGTAGTTAAATTAGTGTCTCTGGGAATTCGCCAAGTAAAGACACAGTTTTTCTTTTAAAAGATATAGCATTTTTGCAACTAGATTTAAACGAAATATTTTTCGTTTAAATCCTTTTCTAACGATTTCCTTTTCCTTTTCTAAAAAGGAAGCATTTTTTCTTAGAAAAGGAAAAAAAGGTTTTCCTTTTCTAACGATCTGTATTGAGTTTTTAAGGCTATATGAAGAAGAAGTTCTTAGATTGAAACAAAACATGGCGTTTCCCTTTGGAAATGTCTTTTCAGCTAAACGTCAAGAATTGCCTCGGCTTTCACTATTCGAAGTAATTCGAAAAAGTATTCACAGTAAAAAGTATTCACACATGTCACATTCAAGCAACAATGTCACATGCCACAACAGTGACAACAATGTCGCATGCAAGGTGTATACACTAAGCCACAAAAAAAAAAAACAGCAAACTATTTTACATATTTACTCTAGAAAACTTTTTTCTTATTAATGTTTTTCTTTCAATAAAAAACCGTTAAAAATCTGTCACTTAACCGTTAAAAATCTGAATAAAACGGTATGTTTGAAACTTACCGTTAAAGATCTATCCAAAAACAGGCTTTAAGAATTAGTATAAAATAAGAATAATTGTTCCTATGCCTGGTTCTTGAATAACATTAATCATAAAAAAAATATATAAATATCTGATATTTAATCTTTTGAAAATCGAAAGTCTGTTAACAGGGATGATACCATATACAAGTAGCTATCCCTATTAATACTTAGTTTTAATGTTAACTAAAACTGAATTTTATGCTAATTAGTCCTCTCATCTGAATCATATAAAAGTTTTCTGAAGATTGAGCCAAAAATAAAGTAAGAAAAGTAAGACTGCCACTCTTGCCAAACCTAGACTTTGAGAAAGATTAATTTTAAGAACTTTCCGAAAGAGAGGTTTTTGAAAAAAAAAAAACAAAAAAAAAAAAAAAAAACTAAAGAGCCGTCTCACGTTTGAAATGAGCAGAAATAAACTTAACTAATACTTACGACGGCCAGAAATGGTTGTC